>JAODKF010000018.1:3981402-3999979 GCA_026779585.1 Mormyrus proboscirostris
AGCCGCCTGGCTCTGTTGTTTGGAATCTGGCTTCTCACTCTGCTCCCCGTCTGTTTACATCATTGTAATTGACTGTGGTTTAGAGCCTGACGACTAAACTGCTTTATTTTCATTGAATTTTCTGTCCCTGAGAGAGAGACCCGAGTTTCTAATGATCCCGTGGATGTGCAGCCGCTGCCGTTTTCATCGGTCGTCACGCTCGGATGCCGTCGTTTGCCCGTCTCCTGTAGCCGAGGAGCTGCATGCTGTTCAGCCCAGGAACCTTATGCTGGAGTTTCCAGACTAAACCTCTGAGTTTATAATTATAACCCATATTATGTTCATGATCCCTTGGGATGTGGACTGTTTCACGTCAGGTGAAGAGAGACTAAAAACAAGCCCCCTCAAGTAAGAGCTCCGTCTAGCCACTAGGTAAACTTCTAATTGAATTTACAAGACTTGAAGTAAATAAAGCAGGTTTTTGGGGATTTGAGGTCAAAACTGAGCTGGGTAGAGATTTCAGGTAACGTGGGAGCTGGCTGCGGATATGCCAGTCCTTTGAGAGCGAGGGCGTCAGGTAATGTGTCGCTCAGTGGGTTAGGATTCTCTGCCTATAATTGTAAGGTCACAGGTTCAAATCCCTGGGTCGGCAGAGTGATTTCTGCTCCGTGCCCTGGTTGACCCTGCTTTCTCAAAAATGTATTAAAATATAAGCGTGAAAGCGTGTGCTAAACAGACTGCACTGTCAGTGTGTGAGGGTGTCATGTGACCGTGAATATGTAATTGCCGTCACCTGAGTCGGTCCGCATCAGACGTGCTTCGGACAGATCCACGGTGAGCTCGGCACAGCTGCTGTGTCGCTGCCCGGGGCCCTTTTGCTGACCAAATTCATGTACTGTGACATTATGGACACATCTGGGAAGCAGAAGTCCGATATTCAGCCCTAAATTCTCCAGAAATCTTCGTTATACCTTTTATTTGTTTGCTATAGATGTATGTCGTCAGCCTGCTTTCATCCATCTGTCCATCCATCTGTGCTCTTAGTGACTTTACTGCGGTTGGAGTCACAGGGTGCATTTTCTTTTCTGGGAAATATTACATTGATGAAATCAGAATCTGTAGTTTTACACTTAGGGTTTGTGCAACACCGTGTCAGAGTTTCCACTTACCATCCATTTTCAGTTAACTGGAAAACATTCTCTCTTAATCGCAGAATTCTCACTTTTTGGGGACTAGTGATGCTTTCAGCATCATTGCAACGTATTTTGAAATGTTGTAGTATTTCTTTCTTGGGTTTCGATTGTGGTATGTACTCCTGCTGAGCAATCAAACATTTAGGGGGTTGCTTTTCAGGCCAGCAGTGGGGCGGGTGTAACTCGCAGTCAGGCGCTCCATGCGGGGGCAGAGCGGGGGCAGAGCCCCACGGCCTCAGACGGGCAAGACGAGGGCCGTCCCTGCTGAACCCTTTCCGGCATCCCGCTGTGACAATCCTGCGCATTCCCGATTTCTGAGAACACTGAGCTCCATTCCTCCGGTCTGACACAATGGTTGCCCGGCGATAATAAAGGAAGTGTAGATAATGAGTGAACCTCCGTAATTGAGTGGCGCCGGGCCGCTCCGGGTTACGATGTAAACACTGCAGATTCTGCTTCTTCAAACCATCTAGGCTGATTTTCGTCCAGTTATCTATCTCGTGTATCGGATCGAATGTGAAAATAAGACCACCGTTTGCGTCGGAGTAGCGGATTTCTGGTTCTTTTTTTAATGGCTGTCAACAGAGTATTGAGTACAGAATGACAGTTTCTGCGGCTGCATTGCTTCCAAGTGTTTATAGGATCATTCTAGAGCCATTGATTGTCACCCAGCTCCCCTGAGAAGATGACGCACCTCATAGCAAAGAGCTCCTCTCTCCCTCCAGCTAGTGTGCTCGGGCACCGTGTCTTTGTTGAACGTTGTAACTGCATTGCGCCACATTTCTTTAATTCCTGTCTGCTCTTACAGCGGTTCTGCTAGTAAAAGATCTGGAAACGGGTCGTTTATATCCACAACCTAGACTGTCTGTCTTCCGGTTTTAGGGTTTTCTTCATGCCACTGGACAATGGTCTACTGGGCTACTGTCCCGCTGAAGAGCTAAAAGGTTGTCAGCAATGGATGACTTGTGGTAAAATGTTCCGCTCCCTGTAATTGGCGGGATGTTGTTTATACTGAAACCAAAGCCTATTTTTAACCACAGCAAGTAATATGGTGGTTAGTCATTCAAGGTTGTTTCGATTCCCAAGACGGCTGCTATGTCATCATCAAGTGAGATATTTAATCAATTGTAATTCCACCTATACATCTTCCAGCTATTTATTCTGGTTATGGTTGTGGGGGTTAACCCAAATTGCTCCAGTAAAATGTCCAGCTGTATCAGTTGGTAAAATTTCTAATTTACTGTGTCATACAAACCACAGTAGCCACAGGGAAAATGGCTGTGAGGGTTTTATTTTGGGGGAAAGTAGTTTTTAGTGTCCGAAAAACGTCTTGTGACCCATCATGCATGAAGACACATTTGCATGTTTCTGCTCTGAAATGATGCTGATATCTTTGGCCTGTGAACTTTTTCTGCATTTTTTATTTTTTTTTGGCCAATGGCAGTCTAGCTCCTCTATGTGAAGAACGAGACACCAGCCTTCCACAGCCTGCATTTCAGCAAGGAGCCTTTGAAATAAGGGGGCATTCAGAGTTCAGCCAGTGTTTCCCCTGTTCTCCCTCAGCTGTACATCAACTAATGAAAAGGTTCCTCTGTGTGCCCCCCTAGGTATTACTATTACTGAACCTCACCCCGAAAGCATGGCATGGCACTTACAGTGGTGGTGCTTATTGGTGATGGGTTGCTGCTGTTAGAATTAGGTGCTCAGTGGTCATTGTTACAGCACACAGTGCGAAACAATGAAATATGTCCTCTGCATTTAACCCATATGTGACTTTCGTGACATAGCAGGGGGCAGCTAATTCAGCGCCCGGGGAGCAGTGCTTGGGGACGGTACCTTGCTCAGGGTACCTCAGCAGTGACTTGCTGATGTGGGATTCAAACCTGCAATCTTTCGATTAACTAACCATCAAGCCAGCACTGCCCACAACTGTTGTTGTTGACATGGCCTCACATGAAACCAACTGCATGTTTGAAGTATTTGAATCATGTTAGCCCAGTGATGAGAAGTATGAGGAAAAAATACATCAACGCAAGAATGACCCATACATACTTCACAGTATTTTTAGCATGTCTTCCATTTCCGCTACATGAATTCTGTACTGTCAATAGTTACTGTCTTATAAAGGCTTTGGGGTGTCAACAAGTCTGTTAATTAAAATCCACAGAAATACAAAGTCCTTTCTTTTGTTTGTGCATATTATGTGCAATTCCTCCCCTGTAACTGGATGTCTGCCACTCATCATTGTCAGGGTGGCCAAGCACCATTTAGCACTGGGGAAGCGTCATTTGTTATTCATTTTGTTTTTACTATGGTAAAGACGTTTGGATACATTTAGAAGTTGCGTCACAAGAGAAATTCCACCCTAATGTATCAGGATTCTGAAATGTATATTCGTGCGGGCATCTGTTTCCCAAGCACTTATCCAGCACTTGGTCATGGGGGGGTTTGGGTGGAAGGGAGGCGGCTGGGAAACGATCCCAGACGGCACATGGCACCATGCTGAGGAACACACTGAACTGGATTGTAGCCTGTTGCAGGGCACATATTACGAGCCGATTTGAGATACTAGTTTGTCTGACTGTGGAAGGAGAACGTGCACTCCGCACACCTCCTCCCAACCCTGGAGGTCTGTGACAATGGTGCTACTGACTGAGCCTCTGTGCTGCTTCAGAATCCATGTTTGCAACCGTTGAAGAATAAGGCCACTGACAGAGAGTAAACGCAGCAGATGGTGGTGGCGAAATGCAGCTGGACCAGCTTCTGGGGCCTTCGGTTCTGACTAGCGGTGGCTGTGGTTCTGCGCTCCTGAACTGTGACTGGTAACTCTAACCAGGTCGTGAAATCTCACTGAAGTGCAGATAATTAACGGAAAACTCTTCCTCAGCTTATGCACAGATGGTTAGATGTGTATGATAGAAGGGCGTGATTTCTTTCTTCTCTGCCTTCAAAGGAATGTTTGGCATGTTGCATTTTCTTTGTGGATCATTTCGGCAGGTGTCCCAGAATCTTGCAGGACTCCCCATTATTACTCTGACAGTGATTTGCAGTTCTGCATTAATAACCTGCGGTATTTAGGTCGACGCCTCTTCCGTTGTTTTATCTATTTCCTGGGAGCACAATGAATAGTTTCAAGATGAAGGAGAGTAGCGCAAATGGGATTTGGTGAAGTCAAAGCTGCAATATTCTGGAAACTGATCTAGGAGGAAGAAAGAAGGAAGATTAGACAGGAGGCAGAGAATCTAACGATATGCTAGCTGACCTCACCCATGTGGGTGTATGAAACTGGCTTTGAAACAAGTGTGGAATTCCCTCCAGAGAGATTGGCTGACTGCATGTTTTTGATAGATTCCAGCAAAGCTGGCTCTGAGCTTCTTATGGAAGCCTGATTTAAAAGCGACCGGATGTGGAAGCGGGACGACCGTGACGGTGGCAGGGCCACACGAAGCTTCACAGCCGACAGCCCCCTGCCCAACCCCGCCCCCCGAGACAAAGGGAAATTAGACATTAGACCTTGTCAGCCTCTCTTTGTGTGCCTGGTACCTGTTCTGTACCAGATGCACCTTTCCATTCTAGTCGAGAGGGGCAGGGGTGTAAAGACTTGGTAAGCATAGCGAACTTTCCTAGTTATTAGGACTGTTGGGTCGGCCAAACCGTAAAATTTACAGGAACCATTTGTCTATGTTGCCAGACTTCATAACTTGATATTCTTGGAATCCAGCAAATAGTCCATATGGTTGAGATGGTGGTTTTTGCTGAGTCTGTGTGGGTGTCCATGTCATGGATGAAGCCTGTGGTGTGGCTAATGCTGGAAACATGGCCTCCTGTCCTGATCTGATTGGTGCAGGTGTCTGGGAGTAGTGGGTCTGCTGGAGTGTTGGCGTTCACAATCGAAGGCCATGAGGCTCTCTGGGAGACGTTCATATGCAAGGGAAGCTCTGATCCTGCCCTTCATTATGGAAGTCGCCTGTCTGCCTGTAGGCTAGAGGAGTTGTCATTGTGGTGTTTAACGAAACACTTGGGACTTTTCTTGACACAATGATATTATCTTTGGCAAAAGAAAGTATAGGTGTTTTGAATGAATACCACTTGGTGTTTTGTGCCCACTAGCGTCTTTTCATATTGTAGTCTGGTGTAGGGTATACCCTAGGGTACACTCTAGTGGTGTAGACTTTTGTCTAGTGGATGCTTCAGGTAGTTGGTGTGGGACTCTTACTGTGTGTTGGGCTCTCTGCAGGTTTTGAGAGACCTCAAAATAAATAAAAGAAAGATTCCCAGGGTCCTGTATTTGCAATGAAATACACGACTGGGGGCTTTAAGGGTTACAGCCAGAGAAGAGCTGTCATGGCTTTGGAACAATCAGAGGAAGTGGATCTCTGAACTGTTAGAAGCAGGTGTACGTAACAACAGTTATCTGTTTTTCCGATCTTTGACAGTTATTTTGTTTTAGGAAAGTGAAACAGTTAATCAATGACTGACATTTTATTAAAGATTAACTTAGTCACACCTTGCATTTGCATGTTTCTCATCTGAAGTTTAAATGCATTAAAAGAAGAGTTGGAAAGGTCTTGCCAGAGGCCAGCAGGGTTAGCCTAGCAAAAATTGTGCCATATGCCTGCAGGATACTCTGATCCTGGGTGTTTGTGCATAAACATCGGCCGGCATGTAGCAGTAGGTGTGTACTCCTGTCAGCTGCTGCGGTGCCCCAGTACGAGGATAAATACATGCAGCGTTTAAAGCAGGGGAGGTGGTTCAAAATGGACTAAGTGGAATGAAGTTATAAGATAATGTTAGCTACAGAATTTGATCTAGAAGTTAGCAGTGACCTCCGTATTCTGGCCATGGTTGGTGTCCTGGTCTTGGTGTTTCAAGCACGGCTTCGATAGACCTGCTGTCAGAGGGTGGGCTCTTGCCTGCACTTTCTCAATTCTCTTTTCTGCTACTTTTAAATAGTTTTCATCTGTGGGTGTCCTGGCTAAGACTCAGACATATTAATTTGAAAGAGTCATTTAGCCCTGGCGCTCAGGCCAATATCCTTTTTGTGTAAAACCGCCAGGGAGTCGGGTTGCAAACGGTCAAGAGGCTTTGGACCGCTGCTCGTAGTGAACGCCTGGGAGGCCAAAGTGTCTATCAGGAGCTGGACAGGCTGGCTGGGACAGACTGGCTGTTTACACATGGCTCCAGGCTCAACGAGGGAGATGGCAGCTTTGATTTTTGGCAGGGTGGGGCTGGCTGAGCAAACAGCCAGACTGGCTTACTGCTTGACCCCCATCCCCTCTCCTTCAGAGTCCCTGTGCCTGGCACAGCGTGGCACTGAGGCAGCCATCCAGACGCAGGAGGGATGGGTCTCTCTCAGTGCAGCCCACCATACGGTTCTGTGGATCGCGTCCCAAATATAAACACGGGCTGCTAGCTCATTAGCAGCATGCTAAATTGGCAGGAATGGCTAGCGCTGCTTTTGGTTGATGTTCAATCTCTGTGGTTCGGCATCAATAGCCAAGCATGATGCGATGGGGAATTGGAAAGAATGAACTCTCATTACCTGTAAGGACTCCTTGCACAAAGAGTGCTTGTTTCCGCCCGGCAAAGCCTCACCTCGGTGTACCGTGACTCGCTAACTAAGCCTCTGGCCTTGTGCTGGGGCCCTGGATGTGATCCAGTTCACACTCTCCCCATGTGCATGCTCGCACTAAGTAATGCACACACCCATGCGCCGAACGAACACGCCAAAGATGCGTCAGCGTTTTTGTGAGGAAAATCTGTTATGTATTGGGTTTTGATTATTTGCTGTACTTGAACTAGTCTGTTCACTGCTGTACAAATGGCTGCATATGATATCCTTATGAAGAGAGAGAGAGAGAGAGAGAGAGAGAATGAAAGACAGACATTATTTGATCCATTTCTCTCAGTATGGGTGATGGATGGATGTTCGTTTGGCATTTGTATAAAAAGAAAACAGTCTGCACTTTCGTCAGCTTCATCTGTTGACACGCTGGGCCTTGTGCCATGATAAGGTCCTCATCTCTGTTCCTCATAGATGTGAGAATCCACCGGAAAATTATCGAGACATTCTGAAGGACCTCTTCCCCCATATTGCCTCATTTTCCACGAAAGAGTGGTTCCTAGGCAGCCTCCTCTGGACAAGGACGGGAGGATTCGTTTTAGGAAAGGTTTTTGGGTAAACAGGCAGTCTTCTGTAGCTGCATTTAGTTTGACAACACCCATATCTCTTTGCTTACTGTAAACACTCATACTCCTTGGAAAACAGTGTTAATGCTAAATAGGCGGTTTCAGGTTAGTTGGAAGTTCGTTCTGTCATGAAAGATGGATAAATGTGCAGCCATAGGCTTGACGGTCTGGTGCTTGGCTTTGAGTCCCTGGACCTAGTGAGCTGGTGGCCTTTGACCCTGAGAGCCCCACGGAAGTCAGGCCTGTCAGAAGGGGGTGTGTGTCCCACCTGCTCTGCCTCACTTTATCAAAGTGAAATTGGACCTAAACATAACAGGAAAGAAACCATGTCGCACAAAGTAGTTATGATGAGATTTAATGATGGGCTTTATTTTAATTAATTTACTTGATTGTTTGGCAGAGTGTCCCTGGGGCAGTTGGGGGTTAAGGGGCTTACACAAGGGCCCGAGAGTGACATCACTCTGCGGCCACTGGGATTCAAACCAGTGACCTTCTGATCACAGGCACTGAGTCGTAACTCTCTGACTCCCACATCACCCTGCAGCCTGACACTATGCACACGCTGGCACATCTCCACATCCAGCCCCAGCCCCCTTCCTCAGGAGCGTCATAGAAGGCAAAAGTAACTTGGAAACCTGTGATTTGTTCTTGAATGTAAAACGCAGGAATGTTCCTGGTCTGCAGTGTCAGTGTGACCAGTGAAAGGCTCTTGGGGCTCCTGACGTCGGCCAAATCACCTTGATGTATTTTGATTGCGCGAGCCGCCTCGTTCCTGCCCAGAGCAACCAATCGATGGAGCAGGCCATGCCAGGCGGGTGCGCGATGGACCGAGGACGACAGTCTGCCCAGTATCTGCACCTTGACAGGCTGTGACTTCAAGCTGCCTGTGAGCTCTCATCCAAACCCCAGGGTCTCCTCTTGCCAGTGTCCTTGCCTTGTGCTACCCTTTATAATCCCTTTGACAGTAAATTAATCAGAAAGAATACATTTAATTTATCCTTAGAGTAGAAGTTATTCTTTAGTCCAAGTTTTGTCCTCTACAGATTATGAAGCTTGAATATCACCTCATTCACATGTCCAGTAGTTCTAAAAAAAAAAAAAAAAGCCGATACATCGAGTTGCAAATTAATGATTTTTGTGTGTTTACCACCCTAAATTTGCATAGGCTTCCTCCAGAATGAATGAGCTGAGTCCTACGCTGGCGTATAATATAGGGTCAGGCAGAAAGTACATGAGCAGGCATGACTAGGCCTTGTCGATGAAAGCCAGTGTCCCAGCAAAGCAAGTGACACCTACAGTATTGTCATATCTGCACACGGTATTCCAGAAACGGGATGGGATGAGAACGGAACATTCTGGAAGCTGAAAGGGGGGGGAAAAAAAAACAAAAAAAAAACTAATTACTTGTATCTATAGGAATGTCACCACATGCCATGTTGGAATAAGGATGACGTCTGAGATATTGCATTTATATGACAGCCTTGGGGAGTGGTGAGCTATCACAGTTTTTGTATTATTACCAGACTTTTGGCAGGAGATGCCATTGGTTGTGCAATGTTCACTAAGCTATGACCTGATAGGCAGAGATGAGCGTGAATCGTCATGGCGATGAAGATAAGTAGTGAAGGACGAATACAGTGAATGTCCTGATGTGAACTGAATACTAGTTTGAGCTGATTGGCACTTATTTTGATGCCTTATCATCTGGAACAAATGGATGAATTTTGTGCTTTTGTTCCAAAACGTCCGAATAGAGTAATAAACTATCCAACGTCAAGGGCTGGATTTGGGCTCAGCAGGCTACACCTGTGATCATAAGGTTGTGGGTTCAGATCCCATCCATCCTCAGTAGAGTCACATCTGGGCCATTGAGCAAGGCTCCTAACCCTCATAAACGCCCCCGGGATGCGGCATAAACCGCTGACCCTGCATGTGGACCTCAAGCTTCTCTTTCTCTCTCTCTCTGTGTCTCTCGAAGCAGAGAAGATGGGATGTGTGAAAGGAAGCCTTCCAATGTAGCTGCACTCCTACTTATGCGAACTGCAAATCAAGCATCATTTCTTGGGAATTAACCATGACCCTCAGAGGATGTTTATTGTTGGGGAATCCCCCTTAGACGGCTTTGTGTCTGTCTTGCTGGCCATCACACGTGGACTTGAGGGCACAGTCAGAACTCCCCTAGTGAGCTCTCCTTAATGTTTCTTCTCCAGATTCCGAATGTTCTGCCTAATCCCTCCAGGATTAGCATGGATTTCTTTCAGAGATGTTTTGCTTCTTGAGATTATGGTTTTTGCGTTCTCAACTGAATATGCATAAATGAGGCGATCAGGATTATGCAAATGAGTTTAAGGTGACCCACTAGACAGCGTGGGTCTGACAAGTATCTGTGGAAGAAACTTTAACTCTGAACTTGCTGTTTATGGAGGGTAACCTCTCTGCTGATTTAAAATCTTACCTCTTGCACCTTTTTCCTGGTGAATATTGCACAGCACTAGGGCCAGTTTATGGATTATCGACCGGGAATGGGATTTCAGCATCTGGATCTGTTTCCACGTCAAGGAGGAAATAGTTGATCTAAACCGACAGCGATGTTCCTGGATGGAATCATTGTTACGTGCATGATTCATCCTTAAATGCTGAAAAACAGGTTCCCTGAATGGAATCAAAGTTTAAAAAAATATCTCAGGGTTGAGAAAAGTCATGTGGAATTTTTTATTTTCTGGTTCCAGGCTTATGTGAAGTATTTAGATAGTCTGGTGTATGTAGAGGATGAAAGCAAATGGTTCTGATAATATTTATTGTCATAAGATTAACTACTAAACAAACACTGGGGGAAAAAGAACAAAGGGCATCTCTGAGTACTGAGTACTCACTGCTAGCTATGAATACCCAGGAGACTGTCAGTCCATGATCTTCAGCCACTCATGTCTTCATGGTGAAAACCAAGGAACTTTTTGTCCCCAAAGAGTAACGGCGCATGGAGACCTGAAGGGAAAATGTCATAGTTTGTCTATGAAATGTAACCTATCAATAGAATGTACTCCACTTTTCAGAAAGTAGACTGTACTCTGAGGGTTCTGTCAATTCCCTAAATAGTGGGGGAGGGGGGGATATCTCAGGGGCTTAGAGCGCTGATCCTGTGCTTGGGAAGTCAGCTGTTCAAAAAGCAGCCAAATCTTTATTGGGGTCTTGATCCCTCTTCAGGGTCACCAGATAAATGGCCCCATTTGTGCTCTGAACTAAAATCTCACCCTCGCCTCTGCATATACGTGTGTGTGCCTCAACTGAAAGAGCAAGGTGTGAACTGCACTGGCACTCATGCAAATGGTAAATAAAATTTAATTTCATGTTAAATTTGCCTGTTTATTGTCCAGGCTGTAGCATAAAATCCATTTTCTGGCTGTGAGAGCGTGGTGTCGCCGGAATGAATAGCGTGTGTGACATGCAGATGGTTATAAATGATAGAATGATCTGGGAAAGTCATGGGTTGGAAGCCACACGGCCTGCGGGTCGGTCATGTGAGATCTCGCCCCTCTCCTGAGCAGATAAGTGTCCGAGGCCTCGTTAGTGACACCGTGCATGACGTGAAAAGGCTGCTCAGTCTGTCTAGTGACATATCGCTCTTTTGTCACTTACTCACAAAGTAGCTTGACGCCCTGCGTGTTTGAGGCCAGGTTCGCATTGAACAGATGGATACAAGTTTGATTTATTCTACTGTCACTCACTCAGAGCTAACAATGGCGGCTTTATGTATTCTGGAACGACTGTGACTGCCGGCCGTGCATTTCGTGAGAAACATTCTCTCGTTCTTTTAAATATTGCATGTTTATGTAAGGCTGTGTTTCATTCCAGCTATGAAAATGCCCGTAAGCAAAATGAAAGATCGCCACATTGGATTAGGTAAACTTCATTGATTCTTGAAATAATTGAGGGCCTTCAGGAGCGACATCATAAACTACGTGATCGCCGTTTTAGTTATTGGAACATTGCGAGTCGCAATGCCCTGACCCACCACATGGGGCACTATGGGTCAAGGTGGCTGGCCTTTATGCAAGATGGCCACAGAAGACAGGCATCATTTATTACTTTATCTCAGCAGGTTTTTTTATATTGCGATAATTTCCTTTAACATTTCCAAGCAATCCTATGTCATTAACATGTGCTTCCACTCCTAAAGAAATTAGCGATCCAGGAAATGTTCAGCAGGCGTAGGCGTCCCTGACACGTGCTTCCCCAGCCTGTGCGTGGTCCTGCTCTCCCCTGTGACAGAATGGAACGTCACACCTCATGAATTCCCTGCCTGTCTTCATTAGATTTTCTTTCCTCCTGGAATCTGGCAGCGGAGCACGTCCCGAATCACGTTACTCTCGCACATGCGACCGATATTCCATTCCGGGGTTATGTGGTCTTCTTCTACCTCAGCTGCTCATACTTTCCTCTGGACTTTTATAGATGGCAAGTGTGTGATTCCCATTCCATAAAAGCGGAATGGTAGGATGCTGCCTGCACTCACCAGCTCTGAGGCTGCTCAGGGGGGTAATGTGTGGCTCAGTGGGTTAGGACTCTTTGCCCGTGATCAGAAGGTCACTGGTTCAAATCCCAAAGCTGCCCTACTGATGCCTCCATTGGGCCCTTGAACAAGGCCCTTAGCCCCCAGCTCCAGGTGCTCTGCATGCTGGGTGACCCCCAAGCTTGCTCTCACCTGTCTGTGCGTCTCTCAGCAAGGTGAAATATTTATCCATGTGGGGAAATTGTCAAGCATCGCTGTTCTGTAATGAGCCCATTAGGACGGATGTTTTAACAAGTTACTTGGTTTTTTGAGAGAGCAAGGTGACCAGTGTCTGGGTCAATTGTGGGTTAAGGGCCTTAGTCAAGGGCTCAACTATGAAATCGGTCTTTTAACCCAGGGATTTGAATCAACAGCCTTGCGATTACTCCCACAGTGTCCAGTGAGCCACACGCCTACCACAGTGTCACTGCAGAGTGACCCATGATACAGTGAAAGCGACCCCTTCGCAGGAACACGTATCAAAGGCCTCCTCGTCACTGGGAACTGCTTCTCTTCTTTGATGAATGGTTTGTTTGGCCGCCGGATAGTTTATTTGTTCCACTTTGACCACAAGAATGTGTAGTTACAGCGATTTCAGACCAATCAGGAAGGCTGGTTTTTTGGAGTCCTGTTCACGGCAGTGGGTGTTCGCTGAGGGTGGGGGTGCTTTGCCGTTCCCTGTGTGATGTGAAACGCGAGGCGCCGTGGAGGAGCAGCCCCCCTTTCACTGGCACAGGCTTTCTTCCTTCTGAAAGCCCGCTGGTTGTTTAGAAATTTAGGAAAGGGTATGTCTGCAAAGAGGGGTTCTCTCCATGGGAACTGCAAAGGAACAAATTCCTCAGCCTAATTGGGTCACTGGAAGAACGCAAAGCACTGTTTGTGAAATAAACTCCTCAGACAAAAAGCTACTGTAGATGTGGACGTGACCGTCCTGGCCTCGGTCTTGATTGGGGACCAAAATACTTGTGCAGTCACAAGAACATATTAATACTGTAGTTTAACCTGGCACTCTGAGTAACCTCAAGCAGCTCCTGGTTCTGCCAGTGGGGGGGCCGATCTCCCCAGCACAAGTCCAGCACTTACACAGCACCTATTATGATCAAGGCATAAATGTAAATAGGGCACACAGAAAAGGTCTTTCTGTTTCAGTTCACTATAGACTAGCTAAAGGATGCTGGGATTATGTCGCACCTCTCTGTACATGCGCCTTGTACTTGTGTTATATAAAATTAATTGTATTTTTGTTTTCATAGGAATCAGGCCCCCTAGACAATACCACCAACTGAGTTGGTTTGGGGTAATACACACACATAGCAAGCAAGAGGGGGATTTGACCCTCACCCCTACCCACTAAACCGTCATGCTGCAAAGAAGTGTTAATCGTGAATTATCTGCTCATGGCGAGTCACGGTGCTGAGGTTTAGACATTTATCTGTGATCAGCTCAGCTATTCCAGTCTCACTGGGTCTCCTTCACACTGGCGCTCAGGACTCTGAGCCAGGCGCCGGCGATCAAAGGCCGGGAACCCGTTGAGTCGGTGAGAGACGTATCAGGTGGGATGAAGCCCCCTATCACCAAACTGAGACCAGTTCTCATCTTCTTTTAGCACAGGAAAACTGACAGGCGCATTGTTAGTTCGGTGGGCTGCTGTGTGGCTCTCTGGGTTAGGATGCTTTGCCTGTGATCGGAAGGTCGCTAGGTTGAATCCTAGTGTCACCAGTGTGATTTTACCATTGATTCCCTGATCATGACCCATATGAATAATATTATGACTGTGGGTGTGCTGTGCCCTCTCTGCCCGTCCTTGTAGATGTGGGTGGGTGTGGGTGAAGATGTCCGACAGCGCGGTGTGTCCCGTCCTTGGAGGGGGAGGGTGTGGCCTGTCCCGCTTGTGCAAGTGGCCGTGAAGGAGAGAGCACCTGCGGGCCAGTGACGGGGCGATTAATGTATCTGACGTGCCTTTTCTGGGACATAGATAATGAGAGAACCTGCACTCCCTCTTGCCGTGGCCTTGACTGCCCCCTACCTGCTGGGAGGGCTAATACCGGGGCCTCGTCGATGGCGGCTTAGGCTGTTGGCAGCCGTGGCCTGAATCTCGGGGGTTAGCGGGAAAGCAAGGTACTCCTACATTTCCCGTGCCATTGGCAAGTCCCCAGACTACTATCTTCATGCTTTCTCTGGTCAGTAG
Organism: Mormyrus proboscirostris; assembly: GCA_026779585.1. Taxonomy (NCBI): domain Eukaryota; kingdom Metazoa; phylum Chordata; class Actinopteri; order Osteoglossiformes; family Mormyridae; genus Mormyrus; species Mormyrus proboscirostris. Next base: position 3,995,501 of record JAODKF010000018.1, read on the forward strand.
CTGGAAGTGTAGATTGTGATGGTGATATTAACTGGGGAAGACAGGAGAGTCAAAAAGCAGTAAAACTGTCTGGAGGACTGTGAGCGAGGGTCTCGCGTGCATCTGTGTTTACCACCACTGAGGCCACACATTTGCATGGGGCTCCACATGGTTTTGGGGGCCCCCTGTTGACCACAAACAGTCACTGCACCAGCCCCCACCCCTGGCCAGGTGGGGGTACAGCTGGGTGTTGGTGTCTGATGTTTTTTACTCTCCATCTGGTGAACCCGCTCGAGTTTGGAGGTGACCTCGTCTTTATACTGGCCCCCGGCTATAGAGAGACGGATGACGGGAGGGACCCAAACGGAGTGAGAGTGGATGACTTAATGTCTCGGGGTCTTAGTTCCGCTGCTGTGCCCCTGCCAGGACCTTGAAAGAATGCGAGTGAGATGGGAGCCGCAGACGTTCCGGATGTGGGTTAAACGAGAACATCAGCCCACCCGGCATTTCGGAAACCTGAGGTACACATGCTGGCATCTCCCAGGACCGAAACAAAAGCAGCCTGTCATACAGGCAGACCTCATGGATACACGAAGCTAAGCTTATTACCCAAATCGCTTCTGAATTTCTTGCATATCCACTGCAGGGCAAACTGTGAACTTCTGGAAACAGTGTGTGGGTTTTCCCTGCGTTTCATCCTGGAATGCAGCGTCATGTCACATCAGGAGGCCCGTACCGTCAGCCGACTTCGCTGGGTAATACTCAGCCATGCAGTGACAGGTGCAAGTCAACCATTTCAGCACTGGCACACTGACAGACAGCTGCTCTACTTGGACAACTGCACTGCAGGAAGCAACAGCTAGTTTAATATAGACTCTGGAGTTCATGTATATTTTACTTTAAAGGGGAGCGAAACTTTGTCAATTACGAGGAGAAGTTTTGTAAGGCATAAAGTCACTCCCCCGTGCGGAGTCGAATCCTGGTTTTCCACATAACATGCAGAGACATTAACCACTATACTATCAGTATAATATAATATAATTTATTTTTTTGAGAATAACCTAAACATGCTTAATTTTCAACCAACAGTAGTTCCTCCATGTCACAAGTGGTATTTCCTTCTTTACGGTGGTATCAGATCATGTTACACATCTTGGGTAAGCTACACGCCAATCTGCCCACAGGCAGCCGTTAAATTTCAAACTGCCATTCAGTGTCTATGTTGGTTGACGGTTTTGCTGGGCACTCCAGAAATGGTGTTACTGGTAATCATTCTTATCTGCAGCTGTGTAAATAATGGCTTCAAAAAAAAAATGGACAAATTGGTTTGAAAGCAGCTTCCAAAGGCAAATACATGGTTTGTGTGTGTTATTTTATTTTGTGAATTAACCCCTGATGAGTTAGAGATTATTTTGCCGCGGCTCTGCTGTACATTTGAATATTTGTACGAGCGTTTCTCTGTACGGTAGTGCGGTGTGGATGACACAGCTGGGTATAATATAAAGGAGGAATTTATAAATGCAGGTTAGGGCCTGGTGTGTCTGGGAATGTTCTGGAAGAGCCCCAGATCTTCTCAGACGACAAATGAAAACAGGAAGTCTGCAAAGGCAGGGACTGGGGGAAGAGAGACCCTGTCATCTGCATCCAAGTCTTAGATTTACCCCAATTAATGGCCCCGCTAATGTTACTCTGTAGGTCCTGTGCACATATTTTATCGAGAAGATACAAGCAGCTTATTAGAAAATAAGACCACAAAACTGCAGAGCAGAAAACGGTAAACTGTTTGTTAGGCCTGCAGTGGGTAGGTCACTTTGCAGTGTTTCACTGAACAGCCTGCATTTCAGACCGAGTGTTAAGAAGCGTGTTGTTAAGGAACCGCGCAGATCAAAGTGACGTGTCATTGCCTTTAATGTTTGAGGGATGGATCGACTGCATGTACAGACACGAGAACCCAACTGTCGCTGATGGCAAATGATCGGTTTCGGGAGGGAAAAACATTATGAGCACGGATCAAGCAGAGGTTCACTTTCACTGCAACTCAACACGCATCACGCTGTCAACAAACGAGCGATTAAAGGGAGTGTTTGTGCTCACCTTCCCTGGGCTCTGCTGCCAGTCGTAACTCCATCAGTACGCCTCCAAGAACCTGGGGCTCATCTGGGACAATGATTTTCTGCAGCTGGGAGGCGACTCTAAAGCAGGTCACGGGGGTTTTCGTTGGGTTGAGTGGTTACGAAAAAACCTTTCCAGATATATTTATGTTTAACAGTTTATGAAGACATTATGCTACTGTTACTATCCTATTTACAATTACCCCATTATTTTTTTTTTGTGTGAAATATTTTTGGTTCGGTATGAAATGTCATGACTTGATCGTAACGTAATTACCAAGGAAAATGTCAGTCATGAAGATAAACTGGTTGAGAACCATTGATCTAGAACCGGGATGGGCAATCGTATCCACAAAGGGCCGTGTGTATGCAGGTTTTTGGGGTAACCTGTCGGTCAGCTGTTCTAACCCCAGTGTGAGGACTCTTCAGCCAATCAGTCCTCCAATTTAGTAATCTAATTAGGGAGTTGCAGCAAAAACCCGCATACACACCGGCCCTTTGCGGATAAGATTGCCCACCCCTGATCTAGAGTGTTCTTCTGAACAAACTGGTTGAATAGCATGGGGTAATAGTGGTGTGGTCTAAGATATCTTCTTTGTTTCTCTTTGCACTGCAGGCAGTCACAGGTCGGCGTTTCACAGACAAGGACTTCCGTGGCAGCCTGGGAAACGGCATCTTGCTCTGCGAGTGAGTCCAGGCCGTCGTTTCACCTCAGGAAGTCGCTCGCAGGGGACTCTGGGGTTTCACAACTCATGCTAATGTGACCTGGTCGTTCAAAGCTGAGAAATGTGCCCTTGTCAACATTAAGGTTGCTTCAGAGGTTAATGATTTGATGGAGATTTCGCCACGACAGCAAGTTCACTGTAGAATTCCTTCAGTAATCGATTTCTGCTTGTATTTCTAAGAACACAGCAGCGAAGGTGGTTTGCTGGCTCAGTAGGTGGCGCTGTTGCCTTGTACCTTTTTTAAGGTGTGAATCTTACCCCTCACTTGGTATGTAGTTCAGCTTCCAGTTATTTTTATATAGCCTCTTTCACAAGGCTCCTTACATGCCTGTGTTGTGATACATTCCTGAATCATTTTACAGAATAATTCAAAAACAGGGAAAATGGGAAGACACCAGCAACAGCAGCCATCGTTCACATTTTCTCTCTGTGCGGAGTTGGATTTCTCCTAGTGTGATGAGTTATTAAATTAACTCATTAAATTAAATTAAATGAACCCTAGGGTGTTTCTTGGCCTTGTGTCCTCCGCTTCCTGATGCGGGCACCAGACCCCTCTTGGACCCTACGTCCAATAAATCGCTACATGTGCCACAGTGGGTTAGGACTCTGTGTCTGTGATCAGACGGTCGCTGGTTCAAGTCCATCAGCTGGCTGAGTGATTTTGCCGTCGGGCCCCTTAGCAAAGACCTTAAGCCAGGGATCGTCTCAGAGAGAAAACGTGTTTCACTTTAGATGAAAGCCTCTGCTACATTAATAGTAATTGTAAAGTGTAAGATGGATGCTTGTGAAGATTGGGGTGACTGCTTAGCTCTCTTGGTGAGCGTTATGGATGCTGCACCAGGGATGTGAACCCCGCCAGTCAAAGGTGAAAGTCTCAAACCTGGGGGGGCAGGGGAGCAGTGTACCCCCACCAATTTTAAGCTGGCTTCATTCATCCCCATAAAAAAACAGACCTTTACATTTAAAGTATTAAATGCCCCCCACCAATATCAAACATAGTGCCAGCTTTCTTGACTGATTTGCCAGAATTAATTCCTCAAGGGTTTGGCAGCGGAGGCCGTGTTGGGCTCTCTGTCCGTTTCCTCTAAAATGCCTCATCGGACGATGAGCTTAAGTGTGGGAGCCGTGCTGCGTCACTTTTGCTGCCTGAAGCTCTCCACACACCAAGACCACGAGGACCTCCAGATATTCTTCACAAAGCTTCTGCTCATTATAGACGACATCTTAACGGTCTCTGCAGACGACAGCTGGACTGTCAAGCAATCGCTGTCCTTCAACTGTTTCTGAATAGTCTGCTCTGGTAATGTTCTGAGCCGTCATGACCGTCTATCTTCCACAACTACTTCCTCCGTACTGGGACATGGGTCACCCGGAGACTATCCCAGAATGCATTGGGCACGAGGCAGGGGAACACCCTGTACGGGATGCAAATTCATAACAGGGCTCATAGTCAACAACTACAAGGAACTTACAAACTTCAACCCACCGAGGGAGAAAATGTGAATAAAACGTGCAGACTGCCCGCAGAGTAGAGCTGTAATCGGGCCTTAAAAGTTAGGCCCGACAGAATTCGGCCCGAGCCCGACTAGTACATATTGATTGACAGCTTTTTAAAAGCCCGAACCCGTTTACAGCCCGACATTATTCAAATGTGCGCACGCACA
>JAODKF010000018.1:4007995-4021293 GCA_026779585.1 Mormyrus proboscirostris
CCCCCCCCCCCCCCCCCCCCCCCCCCCCCCCCCCCCCCCCCCCCCCCCCCCCCCCCCCCCCCCCCCCCCCCCACATTGATGGCTTCGGCAGCCCTGAGCATCCAGTGAGCGGGCATTTCCCCGGCTTCTTGCGCCCCTGAGTGACACAGTTGCTTTTTGTAAACACGTCATGCTAGGAGGCTGGAATGTGGTGCTACACCTGTGTGGGGAGGGGGAATAATCACATGGACAGTTAAAGTTCACACATATGGGGCCTTCACATCCTCACACTTGTGTTTATGTCCTCCTCGTCCAGCTCCACACAACTACGGGCCTCTGGACAGGCCTTAGATAAAGTATGTGGTTGAGGAAACTAGAGCTCTACTCTGTTGAGCTGTCAAGTTTAGCAGGGATCCCCCTGAAGCTGTACTCTGTGGGCTGTCGAGTACAGCAGGGATCCCCCCTGAAGCTGTCTAGTTCAGCAGGAATCCCCCCAGAACCTGAAGCTGTGAAGTACAGCAGGGATCCCCCCAGAACCTGAAGCTGTGAAGTTCAGCAGGGATCCCCTCTGAAGCTGTGAAGTACAGCAGGGATCCCCCCAGAACCTGAAGCTGTGAAGTTCAGCAGGGATCCCCTCTGAAGCTGTGAAGTTCAGCAGGGATCCCCTCTGAAGCTGTGAAGTACAGCAGGGATCCCCCCAGAAGCTGTGAAGTACAGCAGGGATCCCCCCAGAACCTGAAGCTGTGAAGTACAGCAGGGATCCCCCCTGAAGCTGCCGAGTGCAGCAGGGATCCCCCAGAAGCCGTACCCTGTGGGCTACAGAGTACAGCAGAGATCCTCCAGCTGCTTCAGGCCCTATTTTTTAATGTATCCAGACAGCCTTTTAAATGTCAGACTTTGGAGGTCTTAGGAAGTGTCTTATCTAATGTAATGCCGGGAGTCAACCCTATAAACATGTTAAAACAGAGCAGCGTGATGTTATCAGCATTTTTGGTGCGATGTGCCTTTAATCTCCATTGCATGTTTGGGTTCATTTTCTGGGAAATATGCCGGGTCTGCTGGCTCATGCAGATGCTCGTGAGTGTGTCGGGGGGGGCGTGAACGACCATGTCTTTGCAGAATGGTGCTGGGTGGCCCACATCTCGGTGGATGCTAATCTTCTGCTTTGGACCGCAGGTTCTGATCACCATATACTGGCTGGGTAGAGCAGCCAACAGCTTCACATCGTACAGTGGGCCAACGCTGGACCTGAAGGAGTTTGAAGGGCTGCTTTCTCAGATGAGAAAGGTACCATCCGTCAGGGGGCGCCATTTGGGGCCAGGCCAGAAGTTCTGGGTCGACGATGGGAAGTATGTAGGGATGCTGTGTCGATGATCAGAAGGTAATTGATTCAAAATCCCAAGGTTGGAGAAGCAATTTCACCATTGGGCTATTGAGCATGGCCCCTAACCCACTATTGCTCATTTCTCAAAATACTTTTGTAAAAGAGTATAAATAAATAATTTAATATGGCAGGTGCCCCTCTCTAAATCTGAGAGGGAGGTTACTTTCCTCTAGGAATTACCTTTAACAGCCCAACACTGTAATAGAGTGACACTTACAGTCGGGTGTGTATGGTTATTATATTTTGCATGATACACAAGCCTTCTACGTCATACAAAGTGCATCAAGCTCAGGGAAAAGTTGCCAAATATTTATCGGCTCCCAAACTAACAAGTAAACTGCCCCTTTAGCCCTAGGGTAGCATCGGGTCTTAGCAGTGCGCTAAGAGTAAATTCTCTACTGGCAGCTCTAACGTCATCCGCAAGTGTGTACAACACAGAAGGTTTTTATCTGACTGTGGCTTTGGGGGGGGGGGGGGGGAGTGCCTCACTGCTATTATCTCACCAGGCATCCGGTTATATTTGTTATGGCTCATTTTGCACAGTAAAAATAAGGACCTGTGAGATGTCCGACAAGAGGAATGTCAGATGGCTGGATATGCGTTGGCGAGTCAGTCAGTCCCTGGTCCAGGGAAAATTGATGAGTTCCAGCCTTGAGTTCCTGCATTGCAAGTAATTCCTCTCATGGCAGAGGACTGTCAAAAGCTGTCGCGTGTTCTCTTGGACCATGTGATTTATGATCAGATGCTTCTCTATTCTCTGTTCTTTGTGCCGAATGGCTGGACCAGGAGCAGGATGTTGTTAATCGCTTGCTCAAGCAAGAGGGAAATTAGAAGCTAGCAGACCCCTGCATTGTCCTCTTTCGGTCTCTGAGGGTTCAGGCCCTAATGGCTCGCTGATCAGGGTGAATGCGATGAACGGTGCGCTTCAGAGGTTCTCTACAGTCCGGCCTGCTTTTCAAGGTGCCATTGTCAGTGTTGTGGACACGCCGCCGTTCTCGGGCCCAGGGACGTGGCGTGACCATGTTCTCTCTGTGCGCCAGGAGGCCGAGGTCACGGAGAGCTCGACTCGCAGTGTCCGCGACAGCGGCTACATCGACTGCTGGGACTCGGAGCGCAGCGACTCCCTCTCATCCCCGCGGCACGGCCGCGACGACTCCTTCGACAGCCTGGACTCCTTCGGCTCCCGCTCGCAGCAGACGCCCTCCCCTGACGTGGTCTTCCGCGGCAGCAGTGATGGTGGGTACCACCCCCTAGGGGAAGGGAGGTGTACAGCACCTTTGTGATGCGGTCGGCCTTGTTTCTGGGGATGAAAGGTCAGCCCATGTGATCGGGTACACTGGGCATTGTGGGGATCTGGGGGCACGTTAGTAGTTTCCCTGTGGACCTCACAGCACCTTAAGTTGCTTTGACTGCTTTTTCTCATACTCATCCTCAGGCAGTGTAACTATCATGGCTGTTAACACCTGGATGTCAGTATGACTTTTATGGGGATTTTTGTGTGTTTTTCACTAAGGCTGTGAATCAAAACTGTCAAAACATCCGTAGCCCTTGCAAAGACACAAATTTTTGCTTTAATTTTTCCTGTACATTTTGACATATGAATTTGCCTTGCTGCAGTATTGCCAGTTTTGGCTTGAACGTTTCTGTCTGTCTCTCTCTCGGCAATGTGTGCAAGTATGTCTCCATCATTCAGGCAGTCAAGGTATCTCTGTCAGCAGGTCCCCATATGGCGAAACACATCGGGGCATCTCATGGTCTTGACACGAGTGCTGATACATGAGGAGGCCTGTCTAGGAACGTGAATTCGGTAGCTGGTAAACAAGGCCTTGTTCCATTATCCCTCTTCTGAGGCTCCAGAAGGCAGTGGGGTGGGGTGGGGTGGGGGGGGTTCTTCAGCCTGGGCGGGTGAGGTGGCCCCTCTCGTACTGGCTTTGGAGCTGCGATCTGAGGCAGTCATGACTTTTATTGTGGCGTCCTGCTTCAGCTAACGTGAAAGGAAAAGCAGGCGCCTGATTTTAGGAGTTTTTGATGTAGCGGCCTTCTGGAGACAGAGGCAGGAAGCTGGGAGATGGGGGATCTTTGTAAGGGCTGTACTTAAGGCGCTGTGATGTCACTGACAGGGCCGTGTAAAACATCAAGTACCAGACTGTACGCGGACCGGATCGCGCTTTTGACCCGGCCGCTGTCTGCGGTCCTTCACACGACCAGCACACTCTCTCCCATCCATCAGAGCCGCATCTGGACTCCGCCTGCTGCCTGTCATAATTGGACTGGCCTCAGATTCCTGCTCAGACTGTTTACTGGGGGTACTGGAAAATGAACAGCAATGGTTTTAACGGCACCATGACGCTATATTGGAGAAGCAGATGAGGGAGGGATGGATGAATTTAATGGCCTGCCTGAGAGGCAGGGAGATCCCAGCTAACATGGCTGCTGCTGTAAAGTGTTATAACCAGCAGGATTTTATCCTACTTTGCCGGAAACTCGAGGTCTCTCCCTTGTGCACATGCAGCAATTACGTAAATAACCTTTTTTAAGAAATTAGTGCTGAATGAATAATTAGTAAAGGGCTGAGTGGTACGCTGAACGGGGACACGGAGGTCTGGGAGGCCACCACAGGAGACGTAAACCGTTTCTGTAAGCGGCTTGGGTGGAGGGACAGCGATAGCGCTTCCTGTTTGGTTGGAGTACTGTAGCGCTGGCGTCTAAAAAGCATAAGGGGGAGGGGTGTCTGCAGAGAGGGCGCATGTGAGTGAAGCATGCAGGACCGACCTGCTGAGGAATGCCAAGAGCAAGATGTTTCCTTTCATGTTTCCTGTGTTTCTCACTGACACTGAGGGTTTTAATCCCGCCAATACAGGCCCATGTCAGTAGGGCCTGTATTGAGAGGGAATCATTTTTAAACCAAATGTGGTAATAACCTGACTGTTATAAGAATCCAGATCAGGGCAATCTGGTCCTGTCATCCTGTCAGCCCCCCAGGGCTGTGATGTGTGGATCGGTTCCAGGGTCCCAGAATGGGCGGGGAGGGTCACCACTTTTTCCCAGCATGCACAGCACTCTCAATCCAGCCAATTACGCTGCGAATGAAGAGCTCGTTATTACTGTTTACCCCAAATAAGACCCTTGACTTTGGCGTCCTCCGAGATGCCTGTTTCTGTGGCCGCTGCTCCCAGTCAGCTATGGAATTTAGTTTAAGGAGCCATAATTACTATGGGAGAAAACCGTGCCTTTCATATTGGAGGGGCTTGCTCGCTGTAATCTGATCACCAGACTGGGGAGCTTGTGGACTGACCAGGTCCAAGAAAGAAACACTCCCGTCTTCTGAGCTCTTCAGGTGAGCTACAATGTCCCCCTTTCATCTCTGTGGGACGCCAATCTCATTGTGGGTCTCGCAGAGTAACTCAAACCAGAGAGTCTCAACACACTCTCTTTCGGATGCAGTGCCCCCACCTTGTGGACAGATCCTGAATTGCCGTTCAGTCAGCTCAAGGCGTGATATGCAAATATTACCCGTGACATATTTTACCAGTTTGCTTTAAGTGGTGCTGTTCGCAGTTCTGGGTTTGTAGTCAGTATTACATGCTGGGAGAGCACAGTGGAACATCCTTAGTGAGCAGGACGTGAATTTCCTGGTGCTAACATCTGCTTAACACCTTGCTGTGGAATTTACGCAGAGTGAGGGAATTATGAAATTATGTGGCGCAAGGGATAATGAAATTAAAAAACCATCACATATACATGGTAAACCTGTAGTGAGCAAGAGGGATTTAACCCCTGCAGTCCTGCTTGTTTGGGTTTGAGCTCAGGCTTCTGTGTGTTATCACTACTTGTGGAATAAACCCGAGACGTAAATGTGACTTGATGTGATGCTTTTGCTGTTATTTCACTTCAATCATGGATTAAGCTCTGTCCGTTACTGGGGTAAAGGGCAGGGGGGAGCAGAGAAAGGCAGTAAGCAAAAGGTCGAAGGTTAAAGGTCATTTCAGAGGCCCACACACTGTAGCAGTAGCCATATGTAGCTGTGTAGCTGTGCACCGGAGGTTTCTGTGTGTGTGTGTGTGTGTGTGTGTGTGTGTGTGTGTGTGTGTGTGTGTGTGTGTGTGCGTGCTGTTTGCCAGTCCCATGTCTGCCCCCCATGTCAGGACTAACTCCCCCCTCCTCCCCCCTCCATGCACCAGGCCGGGGCAGCGACTCAGAGGGCGACGCCCCCCAGAGGAAGCTGCCAGACATGCGCAAGGATGACATGCTGGCCCGCCGGCTGTCCTGTACCGAGCTGCGCACTGTGATGCCCTTCAACCAGTACCTGCCCAACAAGAGCAACCAGGGCGGCTATGTGCTCAGCGGCGCTCCCCACAGGCGGCCCAAGGCAGGCGAGTTTCGGAGGAGCTGGAGTACCGCCACCTCCCCCGTCACAGCGGAAAGGCCCTTTAGGTAGGTACCAGCGGACCGGCCCAGGTTATACAACCCACACATTCTGCGCGCGACGGCCATGTGACCATTTATGTCATGAAGAATCGGAGCCCTGGAAAACAGCAGATGTGGTGAGGCAGGTATTTTATGCATGTGGAGCAGGTGTGGATCTGCTGGAGCATGTGAGCCCACACAGCTTGGGCGCTGGGTGTTTCTGTTTTTGGTTCATCGGGGCGTAAACGCCTGTGATGCCTCGCTGACAGGAATCCATCATCCGTAGTATCACACAGCAGGTCCGCAGTACCAGGGATCAGAACTCGCCTTTGTGTGTCTGTGATTTACCTGCACCCCCCACGTGCCGCCAGGGTGACGTGTTCGCGTTTGCAAAAGCAGACGGCACTCTGCTTGTCACAAGCTTCAGAAATATCCTGTTAACACCGGTAGAGATGTGGTCAGGTCCCCAGTAGTGGTCGGCAGAGACCGCCGGGTCTGACCCGACTTGTCTTCTTATGTATGGGGATGATGTCATGACCTCTATACCTCATCAGTCACATGGTATGACGGGAGAGATCCTATACGAGTCAGGTGTTGATTCGCTCATAGATTATGTCCGACATAAGATTTTCACAGCATGTTTTACTTGCCAAAGGTCGAACTGACACACTGGTGATGTTAAGGGGTTAATTTGACCGACATTTTACCAGTGGGGTGGTGAAGTGCCCTTTGGACTGTGTTATATTACAAACCAAAGATGTGATTCCCAGGCTCAGGAATTAATTAGTGCCTTAAATAAAATTAGCTCATTCATTCCTCATTTCTGTTTTTTTTCTGTGTTAATTATAGGCTGTGCAACTTCATAGCTCGACACATCTGTTTTTATAGACATTCAAACCTTGCCTGTATTTCACCACGATGAAAGTGGTTTTAAAGACTTCACCGTTATTCGGACTACTGCACTGAATCCAGTTTGCAAACACGTTTTAGTGATTAAGTTTATTTTCTTATTGCGAAGGAAATTTGGCACTAAAACACACTCCTCACGTCCTTAAAGTGGTCTTTAAGAAAGGCCAAAAACTCTCGTAAATGAATTTTCAATCGGAAGTTATTACAGAATCCCGGACGGTCAAACCTGAAGGCTTGATTTGTTTTCCCCCCTTGTTTTCATTTGTTACTAAGGATTTCAGGAGTGGGGAGGTCTTAGCCAAGTCCTTCTCTTATGATTCATGTTAAAAGGTTAAAAGCCTTTAAATTTCACCCGGTACGCCTTCTTAGAGTGGGAATGCATGGCAGGGGGATCATTTTTACTGTAGTGTGTCGGAGGACGAGCTGAAAGAGAACAGATGTTTTCTTTTATTGTCCAGAGTTAAAATGTCATGTGAATTTCTCCTACTGTACACGAGCGGTGGAGATGTGGGAAACACAGGCCCAGACCAGCACACAGACATCTACATTAGACGCTTTCTGTGGACTTTTTCGCAAGACTCACTCTCTGGAATGCCCCTCTCCATCTGCTGGCATTATGGACTGGCAGTCCGATGTCTCCGGACATTGTCTGACTTGATTTTATTTTTGTTTTTTTTTTTTGAGCTGTTAATCCAGAGCAGACCTGGCACAGCTATGGTTGCTTATGAAGAGTCCACAAGTTTTTCTGTGGGTTAGGACTGTGTGCCTGTGATCTCTCAGAAGGTCACAGGTTCAAATCCCAAGGAGTGACGTCACTGTTGGGCCACTGAGAAAGGCCTTTGACCGTTTTCAAAAAAGAAAGTGAGTTGCTTTGGATAAAAGTTTTTCCTTAAATAAAATATAAAGAGCAATGGTGAGCAGGGGGTGCGTGGGGGGGCAGTTCTGCCTGTGCTGAAATTTACCCCCAGTCTGGCCTGAGTCCTGCCCATCCTGTGCTGCCAGTGCTTTCCCAGCCAGGCTGGAAGCAGCGTTGTGGTTTTCTGGCAGATTTACCGGAGTGTGTGTGTGGGCTGCCAGTAAGACCACAGCTTCCAGTCCCTCACACATAATTGGTCATTTGAGCCACTTGCTCTTCCTGTCTGACAGATCCTGATTTATTGAGATCCTCACAGTTTGCCAAAAGGCTGAGGATTCCTGCCAATCTGGAGCCCCCGGTGGTCGGAGGACTGAACAGCAGCTAATCTCTTACCCTGGATGACAGGAAACTGAGGCCTGTCCAGCTTAAACCATCAAACTTCTGTTGCGCACTTTCAGGACGACACAAAGCCCCTCCCTCAATTTCATGCTTTCCATACTTGTTTTCTTCCTCTGGCCTGATTTTTCTATTCACCCCCCCCCCCCCCATCTCATGATTTGTATTTCTTTACCTGTTTAGCCTATTCACCTGTCTAGCCTATCCCGGAAGCTATGGGTGCAAGGCAGGGAGTAACCCAGGACGGGGCACCCCCACATCACAGGGTGCACACACACACACACACACACACACACACACACACACACACACACACCATCCTCACTCTGCACAGGGCAAATGGATATAGAAAATGAATGAATGAATGAATGCAAATTTGATGCCCAGTCGTACTTTTATGATCACTGAGATCTATCATGGTGGTATGCTCATATTTGTTTACATTTTTTTTTTGTTGTATTCTAGCCAGTGTTCCTCTCAGAACGTGACTGGGGGGGGGGGTCTCCCTGTGTCTGCTCTCACTTTCTCTTTGGTTTTCCTCTGAAGGGTGAATCCTCCGCTGCCTTTTTTTGTGTGTGTTCTGGGTCGATAGCCGGTCCTGCTAACAACGGCCGGCTGTTCTCTCAGCAGTAGTGTGGGCCTTTCGCGGTCCGCCGAGCCGTCCGTGCTCCAGGTGACGGACGCCACCGCGATGGCCACCATCGTTGTGACGAGCCCCCTCACCCCGTCCCCGAGAAACAGCCCAACTATGCTGAGGACGTCCCCCAGAAGGACCAGAGGCCACGGGTCTGATCCTGCATCCCCTCCGGCGGATCTGGGGAGGGACGACATGTCGACCAGACGCTCCGCCAGCTCGCCGAAACGCACCACTTCCAGCCCCACCCACTTCCTGCCGGTTCCGTCCGTCAAGCACAGCAGAGCCGAAAAGGCCGACGGCAGCAAAACATGGCAGGGAACGTCTTCAGGAGAAGATGATCTGTCCGCAGTGTGAGACTCCAGCCAGCCTCTCCTAACCCTAACCCTACATCTGCCATTCATTGTTCATTTGGGCTGTGGTTCTCAAACTTTTTCGGCTACCCCCCCCATCCCGCATTAACAGTATTTAACTATTATTATTAGGAAAAATTCTAAATCAGTTTCATTTTATTTTGTTCTAATAACATGAAGAAGTTAGTGTGTGTTAGTATAAGCGTTTTTCTTTTCACTCATCAAAAATCTGTTCACGTCTTAATTTGTCGTCTTGTTTGAATCTGACAGTTGTGCTAACATGAGCCAACATGAACAAGCACCACGTTTGTTTTGTTTTGTAGTACATTTGTTTTGTCGTATGTTTGTTTTGTATTTATTGTGCGTTTGTTTCACTTTATTTGTTTTGGCTCCTGCATAAAACAGATTCATTCAACTTAACTTCCATTTCACATTCAACCCGGATCATGTACGCCCTCCCAGTAATTTTTCGACTACCCCTCTGGAGGTGGGGGCACACGGTTCTTGAGAATTACTGCATTGAGAACCAAAGACCAGGTGCGGAAGGTGTGGTAAACTCCACTGAGTTCTCACCACATTTTTACTATGCTCCCCGCAGGTTTTCACAGACAGGCCATTAACAGGTGTTAATATTTCACTGTCCTATTTCCCCACTTGAGAAGAGAGTCTCTCATAAACAATCCCAGAGCTATAAGCTCTAAGCAGCTGAAGTGCTTTATGAGAAAATAGCTCCTCCATGTAAACCCAGCTCTGGCATGTTGCTTTTGTTCTGTTATTGGTGCTTCATCTGCACATGGGCATAGTCTTCTTCTTTTTTTTTTTTTTTTTGTATTTTTATTTATATTTTAATTGCCTTCGTTTGCACCATTGCCTGTTTTTAGTAGTGGTACTGCATGGATGTGCCAGCTGCGCATGGATGATGTCATCATACCCGTAGTGGCCCAATGCATCTCAAAAAGGGAAAGTGGGAGGGAGGGGAGGTATGTCAGTAGCATGCTAGTTTGGGGGCCGAAGTGGGAGGAGATTTGAAGCCTCCTTTGCCTGAACAACCCCTGAACGTGCATGTGTGAAGGAATGGGTCTCCGCATGGAATCTGTAAAACAAAACTGGCTTTTTATTTTTCATTTTGATTTGTTTTGGTTTCGTTTGTGTATGTCTGTATACACGTCTGTATATACACGAGCCCAGTTTATTAGCTACACCTGCTAGTTAACGCAAACAGGTCACTCTTCCAAATAGTGAATCATATGGTTATACCTCGGTGTGTATACATCACGCAGACAGTGTGAAGCGCTTCAGCCAAACAGAGTGGCCAGGACACCTAATCGGAGTGATTTTGAGTGTTGTGTGGATGTTGGGGCCAAGCGAGGTGATTCCATCCTCTCAGAAACCACTATCTTCCTGGGTTTTTCCATACAGTACAGTGTCAAGAGTCGGAGGATAGCGGCCAGAGCTGCTAAAGCTGTCAGGAGGTGCAAAAAGAGCAGCTCAGTGTGACGATGTACAGGGAGGCAGAGAGACGGTTTGGACCAAAATCCCTGTTTCCAACACTTTTCTGAACCAGGCCTCAAAGGAATTCAGCTAGTTGTGAAAACAAAAGCGAGTCGTACCTGGTGCTGTGTAGGTGTGCCTAATAAAGTGGCCGCTCAATGAATGTATGTAAGCGTGTGTGTGTGTGTGTGTGTGTGTGTGTGTGTGTGTGTGTGTGTGTATATATATTATATAATATATATATAATGATGTATGTGTATATATGTATGCATTTATTTTCGTCTGCATGACCCTACTATGTCGCAATAATCCTGCACTTTATCATTCATAAGAACATCCCTTTATATTTTCTGTTGCTGTCTGTTGCCAGTAGTTCTTTTCTGATGTCAGTTTCTGCTGTTACATGAGGGGTGCGTGTCGGTAGTACAGTTACTTGTCGATGCCTTTCCCTCGGCGGCACGTGTGACAGCTATACCCTACGTGTAGTCTGCCTGTAGTCTGTGTGTAATAGGCTGACAGTAAGTAACTAAGGTACTCTGACTCTGTTGTGGCTCCTGTTAAGACCAAAAAGCGCAGAATCAGTTACAGCCGGCTTGGCCGAGGGTTTTGTAGCTGCAGTCAACTTCGCTGAGATTCCAGATTGGTTTGCTTCCCCTGGGATTTCTCTGCGAAAGTGACATGAAATGAGATATGGCAATTGTAGGTTTTTCTAGAAGGTTCTTGTATTGCTTTTCACGTAAAAAACCAAGGCTGTGTGTGATTTTTGTTTGCATGCCTCTGAGGCGGCTGTCTGGCATCATCTTTGTCATATATTTGCGTTTCCCTGTTTTCCCCTATGCAGAGAAATGCATCAGACACTAATCAATTGTGTTTTTACGTACGTTTGTTTTTCTGTTCGTTCATAGCTTTTATTTGTTTTGTTTGCATTTCTGTTTTTGTAGATACAGCCAAAGAAGTAGTGTGTCTGATGATCCAGAGTAAGTTCCCCTGTCTGTCTGTCCTGTTCGCTTCTGTCCTGTGGGGGGAGGCTGTGCTTTCTGAGCTAAGCTGCATGAATTTGTCTATGCTATCCATCTCTCACACACGCATGCGTGTTGGCTATCTGGCCCCACCCCCAGCACATGATTGGCGGAGCTGGCCGTCCCCGTACTGCCGGCTTCTGACTGTCACATCTCGATTGACGCCCTTGGCTTCGCACTTTCGGCTTCTTCCAGGGCCGCTGGTTCTGCTCGAATCTGTCACCATTTCGCTGTCTCGGGTTATTGTGTCAACATTGATCCAGCCCAGTCCTGCTCCTGAGATGGCCTTTCAGCACACCCCCTGCTTGTTTTTTATCCTGCTGTGCCCTGCCAAGGAATTCTGGGTAAATGTGCCCCGTTGCATGTGATCCTTGGCTGCTTGCCTCCAGGACTGTCACTGGTCAGTGGCTTGTTTGCACAGTGTTGTGTCTGACCTCTGTTACGCTTGGCTTTATGGATTCTGGAACATTCTTCTGATTTCATCCCTTAATGTTATTGACATTGCTGGCTCATTGTGGTATCCTCCTGAATAACGAGAGGCACTGTAGCCAAAGCCCTTATTCCGCTGAAATTAGCTACCTGGAGTGTAGACATTTCCGTTGGAAAATCATGACTTTTTGCTTAAATCACCCCAGCTAGCTGAGAAATCCTGCTACGTGGAACATGGAACACACCCCAGGAAGGCGCTGATCCCTTCCGCAATAAACCAACCATCTAACATCGTCTGTTCCTTACTGCCATAGCATGGGGCCTCCAGTACAGAACTCCATTCAGCGGGTGGTACTGGTTATCTAACTGCAAGACAGGCAGTTACACAGTGTATAGCTTTAGTAGGGTAGAGATCTGTGGCCAGAAGGTCATGGGTTCTAATCCTTTGGCCATCAGAGTTTAAACGTGGGCTATTGAACAAGACTCTTAAATCAGATTACTACAGGGATGCTGGCTGGTCCTGCTCTCTGAACCATGCTCGTATGTCACTTTGTGTGCTAAATAAATGTAATAATGTCAGATGGCACCTGCCTGTTTCGGCAAACCATCATACAAATATTTTTTTTATAACCTACCCCCTGTCAACATATAAAATGTAGACCTTGGTGACAATGGAACCTTGAATCTGAAGCGGATTTATTTCGCTCTCACTGTTTGACGTCGATACCCGTTAGATTCGGATCCACTAAACCCCCGTCCCCTCGTCTTAGTGCTCCATCGTGTATGAGGCCTCATTCCCAGCCAGCTGGGGTCATGGCGCCTGTATTGCCTTTCCCCTGTGTCCAGGAGCATGAGCCTGATCGACATGCGCTGTGACGAGGACGTCTTCCTGCAGCCGCACAGCCAGGCTCGCCACGAGTACCTACACAACCAATATAACCAGCTCCGCGAGGAGGACACCCACTGGCAGACTGTGAGTACTACAGCTGGCCTTCCCCCTCAGTCATGCATGCTTATGTTTGTGTCCTTAGAGTGGCTCCGCTTTTTAGCATCTCAAGAAAACCTCCATGTTCCCAGAAGCTTTAGAAGTATGGATGAGAACTGTATTCAGACTTAACCTACATTGTAAATATTTCTCGTCCTTCCATGATCGGGATGTTCTGGATAATGCGGCACATTAGCTGTACTATTTTCTGGGCGAACAGTGTTTGGCATTTTGTGTAAGACCTGTGATGGAGAGAGTGAAGCGGTGGATGCTGATGTTGCACTACACGGAACGATCGACCTCCCCCATAAAATTACCAGAAGTATTTAGTCAATTTCATCCATCCATCCATCCATCCATCCATTTTCCAACCCGCTGTATCCTATTGGGTCGCGGGGGGTCCGGAGCCTATCCCGGAAGCAACGGGCACGAGGCAGGGAACAACCCTGGACAGGG
>JAODKF010000018.1:4026636-4050129 GCA_026779585.1 Mormyrus proboscirostris
GAAAGTCTCCCCCTTTCTTTCCCTATTTATTGTTGGCTATATATTTTTTTAGATTTTTTTTTCATGTTATTGAGCTGGTCCTTTTACATACAGAAGTTTGTAATACCTGTGGCTAGTGATGGAACACAAGACAATGAAGAAGAAACTTTTATTGTCACTATGCAAATACAATAAGCTTTCTGCAGGCCGGTGGAAAATTTTGTCTGATGCATCATTTGCTGTATTTTCTGACCCCACTAGATGGTGCTCTTGGTTTGCTTTGGGGCATGCTTTGTGCCCTTTTTTTAAAAAAAGGGCGCCATCTAGTGGGGTAAAAAAAATACATCCAATGGTTTATGACGCGCCCTTTTGCCCGTTACTATCTGCGACCCAGCTGCCGGCTAAGATACGACAATCACAGCGTAGTTGTACCTTGGGGGGGTCAGACCTTCAGTTTGTTCAGTTAACTTGCCCATGCAGCTGCTTTGCCTGTCCGACATCACTGCCGACCTCTTCTCTCCCCCAGTCTCGGATGGAAAACGCTGAAATGATACCGGCGCAAGGAACAAAAGACGACCAGCCGTTCCCTCACACTCAGAGCTACATCCCACCGGTCAGAACTGACTGGACCTTTGGAGAACCTGCTCCAGGTACAGTCACACTTCATCAAATACTAATGGAGTGTGTTTACAGAAAAATGTGATAAAACAACACAGCACCTTGGGATGATGCGTGGTTTTAAGTGTTCATGTAACTTTCCCTCCTTCACAGAGGCCGTGGGGCGACTCCAGAGTCATGTGGTCCATGTGAGTTACCTGGGTGGGGATCCACTATGTCACTGTGATTCCCTCCGTTTCTAGAAACGCAGGCCAGGCTGTTAAATTTCCCAGCGTTTAAAGCATCATGGATCATGTGAAAAATGACCTTATTCACCTTATTCATCCCAAGTCACAGTCTAGCTGAAAGTCTTTACTTTTAAGCAACATCATAATCAGTAATACAGTAAGCATTTAGCAATTATTAGTCTAGGTATTATTAAAAGGGTGGAATGATGTTTGACGCTGAGGAAAGTTCATCAGAATGGGATCTTAGACACTGTCTCTTCAGAGATTTCATTGTGACGTGCAATTAAACCACAAAATCGATAATCAGTAGATCTAGTGTACATGTTCATTTTAAAACAACTGCTGCGTCTATAAAAAAATACTGCAAATGGCACTGAGAATAAGGCACCTTTTAGGCCCCCTTCCCATCATTCTCTCTGCTCTTTCAACCTTTCACTTGCACGGTCACCATGTAGGGGGAGTAATGCCAGTTGTCCCTAATGGTTGCCCCCCCGCCCCCCCCCCCCCCCTTTTGGCCATACGGGTGGGTGGGCTCTGTCAGCTCCCCCCATTGAATCTGACCGGGAGGGTCGACCGCTGGGTTTGGGACCCAGAAGAGGAGCGGAAACGTCAGGAGCGTTGGCAGCGAGAGCAGGAGCGCCTGCTTCAGGTACACGAGCCCTTCGCGTGGGGCTGGCAGCCACATCGCCCCCTAGAGGCACTTCAGGGCTCACCCACCAGCCGCATGCCTACACAAGGGCTCTGGTCATTCCTCGCCCGGCTTAATGATGCTGCTCACCTGACTACCCAGCATTCCCATCTCCTCAGTTTTTATCACGCCCTTGTGGTCCAGCCATCCTCTTGAACTTTGACCCAGAGCAGGAGCCAGTGTCGCTTGTCATGCTTGCGCCTGTCCACGTGTTGTGGTCTCACTGAGCCCTGTAAGTTATGGCCACAGCCATGACTTCAAAAGCTGCAAGTGTTTGATTGGTCAGCCACATCATTACTGTGACTAATCAGGACTGGGATGGAAAGAATCCTGGAAACATGTAAAACGTCTTATATACCGATTACAATAATCTATTTAAAATAAGTGCAAAAAAGTCATTAAAATAATATTCATTCGGGTAGATAAAAAGGATAAATATGAAACGTCACATTACTGGTTAGTCTTTTTATGTGTCGTTATACTGATCAGACTTACAGGTTTCAGTGGTGTTTGGATGAGGGGTGCATTTCTGCATTGATTAATGGAGGAAACCCAAAGATCCTGCCCACATCACTGCCATTGGCTCAGCTGTGTCAGACCCTGCTGGGTCATTCTGGGCGTTCATTGGCTTATGCTCCACATCGCCACCTGCCTCGACTCTCCGCCCTCTGTCCTGTTCCTCAGTGGTGACCCACCTCCTTTGTCTAGCAGGAGAGGTACCAACTCCAGCAGGAGAAACTCAGGCGGGACTGGGAGAGAGCACAGAGGGAGGTGGAGGAGGAGGAGAGTAGATACCATGAAGAGGTGAGCGGCCAGAAGATTCTCATTCTTGGTGCTTTAAAATGATGGTCAAAGCTTGCACTACATGCCTGTATCGTTCATCCTAAGGGATTTGCAAGAAGAGATATTACTTGAAATATCTGACCAGGCTTTCATCCAGTCTGATTTTTTTAAGCTCAGTTTAGGAGGAGGCTAGGGTATTAGTCCATGTAGAAGAATGATGAGTCTGAATCCTTGAAGGCTAAGGTGGAACTTAAGCTTACTAGGACCTGGGTTCCCTGCAGTGATGGACAAAATGACTCATGAACCATTTGCTGTATTTTCTGACCCCACTAGATGGTGCTCTCTGTTCAAAAAAGGGCACAAAGCATCCCCCAAAGCAAAACCAAGAGCACCATCAAGTGGGGTCAAAAAATGCAGCAAATGCGGCATGAAGCACCATTTTGTCCATCACTAGTTCCCTGATCTAGAATCAGAAATAAATGTGAGGGGTTTTCGTCTGTCTTTAAAAGCGACCCAATTTTGTGACAGCTACATGGATAGAAGGGCATGTACTCCAAGATAGGTCAGCAGAATTAAGTGATGATTGATGCATAAGAGACAAAGAAATGCTCTGATTCTGTTGCTCCTCAGGAGCGGAAGATCCTGGAGGAGACTGTGGTGCCACTGATGCCCCGTTCATCTGCCGTGACCTCCCCCCGTTCTGGGGAGCCAGCTCTGCCCATTGTGCGCTCACTGGCCGACTGGGAGCGGAAGCAGGAACTACTGGAGAGACAAAGGGTGGGGGGTGTAAGTCCTTATGCATCTGTTATTCCTGCTCGTATGTGTCTGCATTACATTTAACATTCAGCAGTGTGCTAGATATGAGATATGGAAATGAGGAAACGGAGGATTCAAAAAGGATCATACCTGACAATCAAGTTGCAGAAATTAAGCTCCACAGAAGTGAGTTTGATGAAACGGTTCAGAAGGATCGCCACACGAGGACACCGAGTGTAAACACGCATTTTGCACACAGAGAGGCGAAGACCACGAGAACCTTCTTACAAATGAGAGAAGCGATGTTGTGACAGAACTGAAGATGCAGATGGAGTCTTGTGCAAAGCCACCGGGAAGGTCTGTGCATCCTGTATTAGTGCCAGCAGACATTGTACTGACACACACTTCTGCAGCTTTTATAGATGTATCACACACCCACATTGTATAAAACAACCAGACGATGACTGTTGCCTATCTGCCCTGTTAGGATCCTCATTGCTGGTCTGAAGTTGTTTGATGTCAGATATTATATATGTTGTTTTTGGCCCCCTAGCAGCTCGTGGGTGTCCTGCTCCGGCCACCCAGCAGCCATCGGACAGGTTCAGCAGAACGGCCAAACGCAGCCCAAGGACCTGGGTCCACCTGGAACGACTGAGATGCTGGTTCCCAGGGGTGAGCAGCCATTGCTGCCTGTGGGTGGGGTAGCTGGAGGGCGAGTGAGGGTAGCCGTGGAAAGGTGTCATTATCTCTGTTCTACTATGGTTACCCAGAAGATACTGAAACCTGTATTAGGTGAACTTTCTGTAGCCGGTGTGTTGGCTTCTGTTCTAGGTTCATTATGTGACAGCCAGAAGCAAGAACTGGAGGAGCCATGGAGTAAAAGAACATCACTAGAACACAGCTGGAGCTGCCAGCAATCACTAGCCACAGGGATCCAGAGGTGTGTGTGTGTGTGTGTGTGTCTGAAAGATACACATACGACAAGTGTGTAAGATGCGAGCTGCAGGAGTTTCAATTGCAGTGCATGCATTGGCCACAGGGAGTCACAATTTCACCTCCATCCGTCTTTCCATTTTCTGTATCCACTTGCTCTGAACAAGGTCATGGGGTTCCGGAATCTATCCCGGAGGCTACAAGCACGAAGCAGGAAATAACCCCAATATTAATGTTAGTGAGGTCCAAAAGCAGGCAGAGTGAGGGGGAGGGCGGGATGGGATGCCCTAGGTGTGTGGATAAGTCGTCTTCTATAGCTTCTGCTCACCCTGGATGCAGCCTTGTCTCTTCTCGAGTGTGGA
This sequence comes from Mormyrus proboscirostris, assembly GCA_026779585.1. NCBI lineage: Eukaryota > Metazoa > Chordata > Actinopteri > Osteoglossiformes > Mormyridae > Mormyrus > Mormyrus proboscirostris. The sequence goes on from JAODKF010000018.1 coordinate 4,030,983, forward strand.
CACTGAGCTTGGTTCTTTTCCAGGACTGATTCTTACCAACAGGTGGAGACTAACTACTCGTCTTCCTGGCCATCAGATGTCCAATCACCAGCCGCTAACAGGTATGACCTCACCGATTCCAGTGTGGCACTGTAATTTAGCAGAAAGTTAATCAGATTTCCTATGCATGTGCTTACGAAGGTCTCCACTGAAGTGATATTGAGGCTACGGGGTGAAATTATGGTTTGCTTCTAAGAGTAAACCTCTGACGTTCAAGAACTTTAATGGGTACAGTGATGCTTAATAATGGTGGAGCAATGTGTGGGAGAGCGGGACACCGGAGACGCTGATAGCAGGGAAAGTCTTGTACTGCCCCCTGCAGGTCGGTGAGTGGGAGGAAACTCTGCTCCAGCTGTAACCAGCCGTTGGGCAGAGGAGCGGCCATGATCATCGAGACGCTCAGCCTCTGCTTCCACATCGGCTGTTTCAAGGTAAAGTGCGTGCTGATGTGACGTCAGCAGTTCAGATTACTTATCTGCTGCTGGTGGGCATTTCCTTTGAAGTTCTGCATGAGTATATGATATATTGAAATAGGTACACGTGGGTGTGGGAACAGTTTAAGAAATTGTTGGTGGAAAAGTGCAACAGTACAAAAGCATTTGGAGTCATTTTCCGTTGCAGATGATAGGCTATAACAGAATAAGCAATTCCTTTTCTTCCTTTTCATACATTTTCCTACTTTTGATGCAATTCAAACAGATAGCATCTTAATGTTTTTGCAGTTACACTTTATTTTAGGAGACATGTCAAAAGTAGTTAACGGGGAAATACTTTTGGACAAATTCTTATATCTTATTATTTATTGCCAAATACGCGTTCGATTATTTGTGTCGTTCCCGCGCTTATATCCGATGTGACGTAAGTGGTGCTGACGCGGATTTTTACTTTGCATGTTACTTTGTGTCTCCGCCGCAGTGCGGGATGTGTAAGGGCCAGATGGGCGACACCAGCACCGGCACCGATGTGAGGATTCGCAACGGCCTGCTGACCTGCCAGCAGTGCTACATCGGGTCCCGTGGTGAGTAGCACTACCGCAAATCAGGAACGCGCATGTATGGACAATCCATGAATTATATTTGACGCGCAAGCAGGCGCGTAAATATGAACATGCAAATACGTCACAGTGCGGTAAATTTAAACATGCGCTTTAGTGATTTTATGGGCCTAAAACATGACCAAAAAGGAGTAGTAGTATTTGTAGTAGTAATAAATAATAATAATAATAATGAAATTGTTTTTGTCTCATTTCCAGTTGCTGGCCAACCCACCACGTTGTGACAAAAAAAATATCTTTGAACAGTGGGAGAATTTTTGGGAATATTGATATTTTTTTTTCTTTCAAGACAATTGCCACCTGTTCGTGGTCCTTGAGCATTGAGAAACCTGCATTAACCGTTGTTCAAGTGCAAGGCTGGTTTTGACCGTGTGTCCCCTTTGAATTAACTGTAAGAGTTTATTGACCCTGTAGCTGATGCCTGTTTTACCGGCTTTTGGAATATTATGCTGTTTTGTTGACACTTTTTTTCTTTTTAATTACACTCCAGATGTAAAGCAGTTCACTGTATAAATATTATGACGTAAAGTGACTCGTTTCAGTGCTGCAGAATTCCACTTAAAATCGTGTAGTAGCGTTCAAATAATAAGACAGGAGTTTGCCAATCATCTGTATGTTATAGGTATAATAATATTCTGATTTAAGATAAACCTAAGAATTGTATTATTTAAACACAATATTTATAAGCACACGATTTCATTGGTATCGAAGGGTACCGGCCGTTTTAATGAGACTGGGGTTGCAAGCAGTCTAGCAACTATCGTCATGCTTTGACAAACATGTATGATATAAACTTTAAAAAGAAACTTCACCTAATTGCCTTTCTTTAGTCTTATCACGTTATGCCGACGTTGTAAATCAAAATGAGCGAAATTATCAAGCATATTACATATCATAAAAGGCTCTGCGATTAATCGGGAGAAAACATATGCAATTTTAATAACACAACGTCCAAAGTCCCGGACCTGCATTTCCATAAGTCCGCTAAGCGTTTTGATTGTAACACTCACCAACCATAAAGGTTACTGAGACTCTCTGAAATACCTGCTTCTGTTTGATGTTCAGGTCACCTATGATTCGTCAGTTTTTAAATGCTGAAACTTGTGTGTTCGTTTTTTTTTTCCTTCTTCTTACGACCCAGTTAATCGGCCTTATTTTTTTGTTTGGCTGGATATTCTAAGTTATGTGTAATTTATTGAAGACAATAAATGAAATGCATGTACCTTCGTTACCATTGTAAGGGGGTAATGGTGTCATGCACACAGCTGTTTCTAAATTGTAGACCTACTGGGTTAGAAATTGCACATCTCGCGTTAAACTCGTGCCTTAGAAATGCACATGGACAGGCGGTGGGTCTTTGATATGAAATCCAAAGATGTTTTTTCGTTGACTGGACTATTCTGGGCGAGATAAATGTGTCTTTATAAGGGGCGATTACAAAAGCTGCACGCAAGGAGTATCCCGACGTGTATACACATTCGCTTCAGCATCATAATACTTATTCAGTTTTAATGAGGTTAGACATGGAACGTCTCATCCTTCATCTGTTGAAAAACAGTGTTATATAGCAATATAGCGGTCGAACTGTGCCGCCACCCAAACGTTTCCACCATGCTAACACTAGATTTTTACTATCTGAAAAAACATCGTGCAGAGGTCTATTTCAGTTTTTTTAGGAAAATATCTTTTCATAAAGAACAGAGCTGCGTCGTTATAAATGCATTCATCATATAAATGTCGTAGCAAGAACAATCTGGTCCCTGTTCCGTGAATTGCCGACTGAGTTACAGATCTATTCGTTCGATAGAAGTGTATTCCTATTATTAATAATAATAATTCTTATTATACCAAAGGAAGGGGTCTGGTGAACTTAAAAATCCTTTACATTCAGAATAATTCCTTGATTTTACATCTATGCTGTTAATACGCATTATGATGATATAGGCCTATTGTTTACTTCTGTATGTATGCATACCCATTTTCTATAAAACAAATTACAGTATTTACAGTACTATCCTAAAGTATGAGCTAACGTTAGCGGAGGGGCTCTGGCGACCGTGGAATCGCTGTGGAATCGGAATCTGAGATGGCGCACGTGGCGAAATAAGAAGCACTGTGTTGCTTATTTATTATCATACTCATCTTAAGATACGAGCTGAATGTCAAATAACTATTAGTAATGCAATGACTTTTATAGCAAATGTATGTTTATGTTTCTAAATAAAACTGTCAAAAGGTGGCGGTCTTGTCTTTATTTGTCCAAACTTTGAAATGCAAAAGTGAAAATATCTTGCACGTCTGTGTCCAAGGATATGGACCGTTAAAACACTTTTAAATAATTGCCCAGGTCATTTTGATATGTCGTTAGACTGCAAACACGAGGGCAGCGTAGCGCAAAAAGCCTTACATTATTAAGTAATAGGGCATTCACACCCATTTTACAATAAAGCTATATACACACACCATGTCATGCTCGTATTAAAGGAGAAAAACGGCGCTGACAATGTTTTGGAGTCGAATATTAATTTCTTTCGAACATTACACTATTGATATTTTACTATTGCTACATTCACTACAAATTCTACAATTTTATTTAAATCAAAATGTAATCTCAAAAACAGCTTGGTGCAATTGCCATGTGTTTATTTCAAGTTTATCATTTTTTACGAATAAATATACTGAGTGATTCTCCGATGAAGTCAGGCGAGAGCCCCAAGAAGTTTGTCCGCATTGCGGGATTAACCTTGGGAAATAAAAAGGAGGCGCTAACTGTATGTTTAGCGTTTTATCATCAGCGCTTCCGGTCAGGAAAACGCTGGGAAATTGTACGCACTCGTAGAATATTTCCCTTTAAAGCATTCATTGCCTACATATAAATAAAATTCAGAACTGGACTAAACCTTAAAAATGCCCACTTAAAATGAATGACAGAAAGATGCAACATGCAGATGGAAATTAAATAAATACATTGTGTCAATCAACTCGATTTTCTCCCAAAACGAATGTATCCCGACTTTGTGTAAGGTGATAGTATCTGATGCAGTTTTTCAGGTTCTCCGTAGACTTCTAATGGGCATGTCCTAGGACCAAATATAGAGACAATTACGTATCAACACTACAACCGAGCCACACAAACAGCCGCAGAGAGACGCACAAACGTTTAAGTATTACTGCCAACAGTGAGATGTGTTTTTGTGCCTTTGAGGAAGTATATCCCTCAAAACTAAACTGCTAATCATAACACTTAAAAAATCAATCCGTCTTAACGAGCGAATCAGTAATTACAATATAGAAAATTGAATCGTTATATAAAAAAGGAAAAAAATGTCGATCGACAAAAAAAAATTCAACTTCGAGTTACAGAATCTGGTTTTCCAAGAATAAATGGAAGGATAACATGATAGAATGGAGCAGGAATTCGCTGCATGATCCCGAATAAGTGCCGACACGTCACCTCGACAAAAACACAGAGATTAGAATAAAATATTGTGGAGCACATGTTTGGGTTCCGTCTTGTTCTTAGTTGACACGGACATTTTCTCCACATTGCCAAATGTTCCGGTCCATACACTTCTTCCTCTTCGGTCACAGCGATGAGTGTGCGGACGCCCTTTCTTGTAAGCGAATCGCTCCGGATGAACCGTCCCCCGTTTTCCTGCTTGACGTTTCGTCTAGAACATGCCCGTTTTTACTAAAGCGGCTTTGGCTCCATTCTGTCTCTGCAGCGAGGACAGCACGCTCGCAAAGGGGCCGCCTAAGGAGTCCGGAATGGAAGTGATGGTGCCCGGGCCTGGCGCCCACCCCTGGCTAGATGCGGTGCCGCCCAAAACGCCCGCAGCGGCCGTCTTCACTTGCTCCACAGGGCCGTTTCCTCCGCTGTTTACTTGTCCTCCAGTGGGACTTGGTCCTCCGCAGCTAGGGATAGGATTTGGATTCGGTACCGGGCCACCCGTGCTGTCTGGATCGGTAGCTTTCGGTTCCTTGTTGTCATCGTCCCTGGAGTCCGACTTCTTTCCAGAAGATCCGTTCTTGGCCGCAGCGGCCGCCGCTGCAGCCGCCCGCTCCTGCTTGCGGAACTTCGCACGTCGGTTTTGAAACCACACCTAGATGCACAGGAAACATAATTTGCAAAGAAAACGCATGAAATTGGTTAAAATCAACAGACATGCAAAGTACGCTGCAAAATCAGAAGTGGGTCTGAATCCATAATCGCTGCGTTAAATTCTAAAATTCTAAATTCATAATCGCTGCATTAAAACTGGATTGACAGATATAAACTGATTATTTAACTATTTTTGTAATACCCAATTGTAATACAATGACTGTTATTCACAACTTGATAGTTTTACTGGCGCAAATATTTAACCCAAGGGTGCAGGACCCCCCTGGGGACTCATCGGATAGCTTTGTAATCACAGGGCGGCCTGATTCCGCACTCGCTCGCAGTTTCGCTGTCCTGGGTAACTTCAGCTTAGACTGCGCTGTACCTGCACTCTGGCCTCGGTGAGGTCGATCTTGAGCGCCAGCTCCTCCCTGGTGTAAATGTCCGGGTAGTGAGTCTCGGCGAACACGCGCTCCAGTTCTTTGAGCTGCGCGCTCGTGAACGTCGTCCGGATGCGCCTCTGCTTGCGCTTCTCGTTCAAGCCGCCGTGATCCGTGAACAATTTGTATGGAACTGAAACAAGAAGAAAGAACCTATGATTGAAGCCTTCCCCAGTGGTGTTTACACAGACAATGATCCTTGTAAAACACTTTTTGCCGAACTGTAGTATTTTCTCTCGATTTGCTATCAACTGTTGAAATATTTTAGTTAAATTGTAAGGAATGATACGCATGCAACTCCCAACTTCGCATCCTTAAATAACTTCTAAAAGTGTTTATAATTATATATTATACTTAATTGTTTGAAATATATGTAGCAGTTTTTAAATATTAATGTTCAACTCATTTTCAATTGTATATACTATGTGATTTCTAAATAAGTTTTGCAAAATGGTTAGACGTACTATTATTTTAGAATACCTTAATTAAATGTCAGTGGTTTAGAAATAACTTATTTATCGTAAAATTGCTAATTGAATCAACCTTTATAGAAGTTCCACAGACGTGTTACAGTGTTGTCATACTCCCTGGTATGTCTGGTGAGACTCTAACTTTAATAATGAGCTTTAGTCTTTCAGTATTCAATTATTTTCTAAGCTTTATGTTTCATCACAATGTAAATAAATTATGCCTATCATTTTGGCAGCTTAAGATAATTTTGTCGGCGGTTCGGGTGTGACTGGGGTAGTGTAACCGGGTAACTGAATTACCGCTTGCCCGCAATCGCTTCTAACGTGATAAATCCTTTCATTTGTGTAAGCAAACTTCGTTTGGTAAATACTAAACACATTTCCATTTTCAAATATAATCAGAGCGTCCTATATATCGGAGCGGAGATTCTCGCGCGGTGAAAAAAGATGTCATAGGCTTACCTGCGGCATAGGGGTTACTCTGGTGATCCCTCAGTGTCCCCAAAGTGCAGGATCCCGGCGTGAGTGAAGGACAGCCCGAGGTGGCCCCAAACGTAGTCCTTATCGGATTGTACTGGAAGCCCCCAGTCTGACTGCAGGAGCTGAAATCCGCGTAAGCTGATGCCAGACTCGAGGTGTCCATCCCGGCCATACACGACTCGTAGGCGGAGGAATTAAGGTAAGAATACTCCATTTTATACATTGAAAAAAGCTCGGCGTTATAGAAAAAAGCTGCTCGATCAAAAATTGGATTAAAATTGCGACGGATGTATATAAATGAAACCTACTGAGAGTGAGCAGCTGCACACACGTTTATTTTTATTTGAGAGCGACAGTATTGTATAGGTAGATGTGCACTGCTCAGCGCCTGCTTCAAAACTGGCCTCCTTCATAGGAACGGCGCCTTGTTTTATGAAAAGCCGTCTATGAACCGCCTAGCCCGAGGCCTCTAGAGCATATACTCCTCATAATAAACTTGGCTCTTTCCTCTTGGACAATAGCAAAGCGTTTGGTCTTATCGCTGGCGCGTTTTACATGACAATAACTCATCCGTCTATTTGGGCTGGCACTGGGGACCGAGCTGTCCAACCTCCGCTATCATTGATTCTCTGCATCCCTAATTAGAGTTTAATACCTCACCATTACGCGCTGGGCCCCCTCATCCTCTCTCCTAACCACCGTCTTGCCCTTTAATTCAATCCCACCGCTTGGAAATAATGAAAGTTGGGTGACGATTCTCCCTGATCCAATTTTGCTCAGGCTTTTAAGGCTTTTAAAAGAGCGCCCACCTTGGACGGAATCCTTTCCCGTGCCTGTATTCTGTTATTCCTTGGGATAAACAGCGCTGAATTCGCGCGCTGCCTTTCCTATCGGAATGCTATGCGTCTAGTTTAGCGCCATTCTAATGTCCTTGAAGCACGTAAGATATTTTAAAGATATAAGATATGACAATCGAAATGGAAATAATGTGATACTATAAAATATTTTCTAACACATTTATTGTTAATAGGAATATTGCGCCAAATGATTTTTAAAGCAACATTGACTGATGATTAATGACAAATTCCTTCAGTATTTAAATGATGCTTCTCCTTGATGGGTAAATGTAATATGTAATAAGTAATAATTAGTTTTTGATTTATTAAAAAGTATACATACATAAGGTGATAGGGGTGTAAAGTTATTGATCAATAGGCCGATATACATTATGACTGATAGTTTTTTGCGTATTTGTGCAGAAAAAGTACCAGCAAAAGATATATTACCCAATTTGTACAACATATTAGGCTATATATCTAATATAATATCCATAATAATTGTTCTTTCTTAAATACTGAAAACATAATATTAATAATCAAAGCATTATAATGCTGACGGACACTTATCTGATTCTATAAAGTATTATTTTAGATACCATTGCTAAAATTTAATTCGAACCGGAAATGGATTTAAACCAGTATTGATTTTGGTGACGCTTATTTTCCTTCGGGTATTAAAGGGTGTCTAATCCTTTATATTTTCTTCTCTTCGGGAGCACTTAAATATAACGTAAAATATCACTGTAATAATGCAATATGTCCAACGATACCTAAACAGTCTTGACAAATACGGGGGCTTTAATGCTCGGTATTTTGATATGTTATGGTTTCCGCAGATTTTATTGCTACACTTGTTTTGCACCGATTATTTGATCAAACGAAGTGTGTCACTCATTTATAACAGATTATGTGATCAAATAAAGGGGGTCATTCATTCGTAACCCTTTTGGTCGCGAACAACGATGAAAATGGATGATCACTGTCTGGCGATGGAAAATAAAATTTTTCAAGATTAAACGGCCCGTTTCTCGGTCTCCAGCCACACATCCTCTTCTGAAAACATCATTTGTACCGTAACTCTCTGCACCCCCTAGGATTTAATTCGAAGGGCACGCAAGAGTTATATCTTCATCAGTACCTAATTTAATACCAATAGATTGGGATCCATTTAAATATTGATAATATTATGAAATGCGGTGAAGAATGAAAAATACTAAATAAAAACCTGAATATTTAATTTAAAAAATTCTATTAATAAATCACATGGCGCTTGATGTTTAGCTTTAGTTCTTATCTATTTTCATCTCGCCTTAAAAAATTAAAAATATAGGTCAACAACAGGAAAGTTCGCTCTTTGACACAACACGACCCCCTTTATCTAAATGTTTTTTTCTCTCCCTCTCTCTTTACACGCGAAAAATTCTACCAAATGGTTAATTTAATTATTGAAACCAATGACCAACTGGTCCAGGGGCTCTCCTCCACGCGCCTGGCAGTGAAAATGTAAACCATATAAGAATTAATCCAATAATACACAAAGAACGAAGAGAACCCTTCTGATAGTTTACCGAAGCAAATAGAATTACAGTTACTATTCGTTTTTTCATTCAAACAAGGCTTTCTTCTGTGGACCTATAGCGGCCCGTTATTGAAACGCTCCCTTTGACAGGGCTGAGCGTTTTACACATTAGAATATGTAAATACGCAAATTAACGTTTTCATGTTGTCGAATTAAATAAACAACTTAGTATATGACACATTTCAAAATAATCGAGCCTACAACAGAATCAGATATTAGCTAACATGGTGGACGTGTACGTGGCTTCTTCCTTGGACTGTTTTTAGTAGCATAACACTGTGTGACTATTTCAGCTTTTGCACGGTCAGAAATCATTAATTAGTCTCGGATCTCGCGCCGCTTGTTGATACCAGCGTTCCATTGTGCAGGTCGCATATCATTTAAATGATTTGATAACATGTATTAATTTAACTTCTGTCTTAAATCTAAATCGTGTGCCTACATTTTATTGCCAGCATGTCATTAAATTAAACTGAGCGCGCAGTAAATGTAACAATCTCGCAAGTTATTTGACTGATATATAACGTTTTCCCCAATAATCAGGTGGTAAACAGAAGAAGAAATAAAGGAATAACTAGACGCAAATTTTCGGTTTCCAAGTGGTACACAAATGGGGGGAAAGACAATTTGTTCGGTCGCAGATAAACGAGGAGATGAAACAAGGGAAATGACAGTTTTAATGTGTCACATACTGCGCAAATAGGCGCAGAAACGAAAAACATGCAGGCTACTTCGACGGGTATTTACTGCATCGCAGCACTCGATGTAGAATTAACATGTGCATTCGCAGCGTTTTCGGTCTAAAATGATGAAAATTAGGAATCTCTGGTTTCAAAAAAGAAAATAAACTGCGACTATTAACGTGCAAGACGTATGCAAGCACCGTGCATTTCCTGCTACGATATTATGCATAATGCACATTATTTAATGTACAGAATTTCAATAATGTATATTAATATAGACCTACAATGTTTAGAGAATGAACTATAGACTATCTGTTATGGTTGTGAGAAATACGCAAAAACAGCTCAGTCCTATAATATCTCTCATCTCTCTCTTTACGGTTTAATTCAATATGTATTTTAATAGGCCCATGTAACATTTAATAAAGGTAATATTGTTTTGTCTATCTGTCGATGTGTGCTTTTTCGTATTCTGTTTACAATTACAGCAATTGTGTTATATTGGTGGCTCTTCGTTAAAGTGACCGCCATATTCTCGTCTTCCGACCGCCTATAAGATGGACAGGATGGTGGGATCCATAGGTATAACAGGTGGCACAGAGCACAGATCATCCGTCGCGGGCCACATACACACAGTCACGTGCTGCGGGCACTATAGACATACCAATCCAGGGGTTCCGATCCCCAACCCTGGAGTTGTGACCCCCTGAGTCCGATATTTATTTATACGCCAAACAATTTAATTCAGATTACAATGATGAATAATATCGCTATAAATAGGCTGCATATACTGCGCGGCTTTTTTCCGGTAAGATTCAGGCCGCTTCCTTAGAGCACAGTGCTTTTCGTGTCCATCGGAAAGCACCGGTTCTGCCAGCATGTCTTTTGAATCTGCCCAGTTGACTGACGGCATGTCATCGTCCCTAAGTCATACGACTTCAGGTCCTCCCCAGTGACCAAGACCCCAGCCACGGAAAGAGGGATTATCATAATAATCTCATTTCATGGGGATAAAATTAGCAAACATATTACCCTCAATATCAGTCCCCGGGCCCGCGAGATGCCGTGCTTAGGAGCAATTACTAAATTACTCCTATCTCTCAGTTGCCATTAACGGAAGGCAAATGCCATCGACCACGCCGAAATAAGATTTTCAAAATATGTAATCATTAAATCTCTCGCCAGTATTCGTGAATCAGATTCATAAAATTGTTCAAAATGAGATAAAATTGAATTCTTAACGGAGCTTCTTGTCATCGTTTCATGCCGCGCCGTTTAACATGGACCCGCTTTGATTTCCCCGCTGCATGAGGAGGACGCGCGGCGTGCGACAGTCTGCGGTCCCGCACGAGGCTTCGGGATGTGATTATTTCAGGGCACTTAGACTAAAATGAGAATATCCTCTCATAACACAGCTTGGCATTCTCAATTATGCCAAAGTGCTGCTGATATTAGGGCGCCGAGGGGCGGCTCTGGTACACGGTGCGCCGTATTGGGATTAACCCGTTAACTGCATGACTGCCGGGGCGTTTTTCTGCCCTTTTAAGGCATTTTTCTTTCAGTATTGTTATTCCTACATTATTAGTTTCTCGTATTTCAGCTGTTCCGCCGGCGATCTGCAGGGGGGGTCACGGTCAGCATTATTAACTAGCCTTAAACACGCGTGGCCCCCGTAGGCATTTAAGCCGCCCTCCATTGCGGCATGTTGGCACCGGATCCTGCTCAAGTACATTATCAAGGAACGGCACGCATTTGTGCATCTGTTATTGCATTTAAGGGATTAATGGCGGCATTATGCCGAGTATGATGGAGCATCTTTTAATGCGACCCCCGTCGTGCTCCCGTAACGAGTGGCGCTCAGTAGCGCCGTGTCACGCTTCTCCTACCGTCCTGAAATTAGTCCGAAATGAGAAATTAAATAAGCCTGTTGGATGATTCTAATGGCCTTGTTTCTGTATTAGTCCACGCTGCTTGACCTTCCTAACCCACACACGTCTTTTGTATTCAGCTCCACAAAAAGAAAAGAGGGCAATATCATTGTCGATTAATTTAAACTTGAGTTTTTTCTTGTAAGTTTTAACGAAAATTGAATCACTTGTCTTCGTAATTACTACTTAAAACTAATAAAAAATACATTTCAACATGGTTTTAGTTGTTTGATTTGTTTTATTTTTGATTATTCACAGGATACAGTATTCACCATGACAGAGTTCAATCTTAAGTCAACACCAGGTTCGCTAGAAACATGTTAAAAAAAATGTCAGTTACCAGTTGTGAGCTGTTTCATGTTAGATCTGTTAGCCTTTGCTGAACACACTGAGCATTGCACGTTTAGCATGTTACTATATAGTGCCGTGTGCAATGTTTCTCACAGTAGGCCTAATTATTTTTAAAAATAATTTTGTTTTCAAATGTAATTTCACAAATAATTTAAACAAGATACTTATCCAACGAAACAATATATGTTGTTTATAAAGAATATAAAGACTTTAGAATGAGAAAAAAAAAATGAATCTCACTGACAAAAACATCAGTGCTCTTTGTTTGTAAAAGCTGCAGATAAACTTTCATTGTGACGTTTGCATGGGGGGGGGGAGCGGTCATGGCAGAAAGCAGATTACGCTTCTTATTGGAGTTGAAGTAAATACATCAAACTGTCTCCGACTCGCAAATGAGAGTAAATCGGCTTTAGTGTTTTGCTCCATGGAGCCTCCTGGGACGTCCGTGTTCCGTTACACAATTTTAGTTAAAACCCAAGTGTTCCAAAGCCAGAGAAGACAACAGGATGTACTGGAGTTTTTTTTTCCCCTGCATGACTCATGGTTTGCTGGTGGCTGAGCTGCTGAGCCCGGTGCCTAAATATACCTGTCAGTACTGTGACCAAATGTCCAAACGTCATTCCTTTATTTCTCTGTATTTCACATCCTAACCCTGTTTTGTGAAAACAAGGTTATCTAATCGTGGGCTCTGCAGTTTGCTCTCCAACTGTCCATTCTCCTGTTTTCATTTCAGAATTAACCCTAATCTTTCGATTTTTATTTTTTATTTTTTTTTTTTCTCTCTCTCAAACACAGAACAGCATCATGTGTAGCGATAAACGTAGTACGATAAGCACCGTGGCTCCCTGGATATGAACTAGTCATCAATTACTTCCTCCAGACGTCGTGTATATCAGCAAAACGGTAAAACTGCGAAAGGGGTGTAGCTTGTGATGCAACTGTCGAAAACCTGAACCAACATGCTGAAGAACTGAGGATTTTTCAAAAAACGTGACATGACTGTATGATGAATAGATGTTACATGTTTGCAGTCCAAAGATACGGAATTGGCTTAATTGCGTCTCTAAGATGTCCTCAGTGTACGCTGGGACATAGGCCTCGTGGGCCGGCACGCTGTCGATGGCGTGTCAGCCCCCGGACTTGGGTCTAAGTCACTCCGTGACCCTGATCAGGATTCGCAGTTGGATGATGGATGGATGTTTACATGTTGCATATGAATGAGGTAATTTTGCTCATTTAAAAACTGAATAAATAGATTGAAATATAATGTGTTTAAGGGAAACACATCTGCATGGTAACGGAAAGCGGATTTGAGCACATGTGCCGGTGTGACATGAGAACTCTGTCTCTTCCTCCCGCTACTGTGACGCTTGTGGCGGGTCCCCAGTCCAGCAGATTGATGCTATTGTCTGGCCACATTGACCTTTTGTTGTAAGACCCTCAGCGGACATCGCAGACCCCCCTCACATCAATTTGCCCGTATTGGATGTGGCGTCTCGACGCAAACCCAATTTGCGGAGAAATGCACCTGTCCCTCCTCCGTCGGCCGAGCCCGGCGGAGCGGTGGATGACTTTTCCCGCAGCGGCCCTGACATGCCTCAGGCTGGCCTGGGCGTCCCATCCCCCGGCGCCGCCGTGAGGGCCATTTAGCTGCGCGCTAATACGATTAGCGGACGTTAAGCGGATGCGAGCTCCAGTCGCGGAAAGGAGAGGGAGGAGGCAGAGGAGTTCAAGATGCGATTAAGATGGCTGTGCGCTCGCGGCTGCCGCACGTATAATCGCCATGTTAAGTAAGGCGAAGCATGCGAGCTCTCAGACACGGAAAAATAGACGCGTTTATGTGAATTGGTTAATGATCTAGGCCTGTACTAACGCTAAGGAGATGTGAACGGTGCTATAGGAGAACAGGGATTGTCCTTCTGGGCTGACAGACAGGTCCACGTCTGAGAAAACCAATCACCGGGCATTAGATACATCGTATAGGTACACAAAGATGACGTATTTCGTTCATTCTCCTATTGCTTTAGCGTGCTCTAAGAGGCTTTTGTCTGGGTTTTGGTCTATGTACAGCCCATATTTTCAGTGTTGTACCGTTAAAAGACTGAACAGTTTACCAGTTTATAATTACCAGAACACAGGGATGAAGATTCTCCTCGAGATGACAACAGAAATATTTACGTAAATATTTTATTTGCTGCGTATTTTCGAAACAACAAAAATTATAATCATTTTAATTATAATGTTAATAATAAGGAGTATATAAAAATACTAAATATTTAAAGGGAGAAATATTTTTTGCGTATTTGTAAATTACCAATTGCCAGATCTGCCTAATTGCTCCTGCTACGTCATGGTTGACCACACACAATAAGTTTCTTCCTGGATATGAAGCTTATTAAATGAATGGTTCCAGTATAGTTTCTTCCTCCTGATCCCGTCCGTCGGATCTGGTCCCAGACAGAGAGGCGCCACCCTGACGGGTCAGGTGCCCCCTGATGACACGTCTCTGAAGACGGGGACCCGGGTCAGAGCCGCTGGCCGGTCAGGGTCAGCATGCCGCTCCCATGTGCCGGAGGCGTCGCTGCAGTCGGGGCGTCGGCGATCCCGGCCTCGCTCCCCACACCTTCGCCCAGCTTGTCCTCCTGATCTGCGGGGGGTGACCTGTTGGCAGGCGTCCGGACAGCGTGACCCCGTGTTCCGAGCCGTCGGCGGGCACACGGGCCCCCGGCTGACCCCGCCGTGTCCCCTATTATAGTGCCGTCAGAAAGCTTTTAGCTTCCGCGGCGAGGCCAAAAGATTGATGGTGCAAATCCGAGTTGGAGGAGGAGAGCAGGTGGCCAGGAGGGAAATGGCCCCTTTAATGGGCCGCGAGCAGCGTAATTTAATAATTATGAAAAGTGACTTTGGAGCACCGGCAGAGCCCTGCGTCTGGCCCACGGCAGATGTCTGCAAGCACCGCTGCCGGTAACAGGTGCCTACTCAGCCCTGCCGCCCGCCGGTGTGCCAATGCGGGGCCGTGTCCGTCTGTAAACGTGTTTATGGCATGACGCCTGTGTGTTTCATTTTAGCGATTCGTCCTCATTATGTATTTGATATTTTTGGGGGTACTTCTGTTAGCTTTGGGTACTTTGCGTGTGAGGGCTGAGTCTCGCATTCGGTGAAGGTCACACCGGTTCTCCTGTTTAGGAGCGTGTGCCCCCCCCATGCATCGCCATCCATTTATCCAGTGCAAGGGCATAATGCACGGGAACACCCCAGACAGGACGCCAGTCCATCACGGGGCCCACATTACGGGCATTCTAGAGACACCGGTTAGTCTAAATATCTTTGCACTGCAAGAGGAAGCATGAAAACTCTACGCACACAGAGCAAGGCAGGATTCGAACCTGCAGTCCTGGCGTGTGACGCCACAGCGGTGGGCTGGTATTGCCATATATCCTCAATTTCCTGGCACAAATGCATCACTAGTAGTAATGCACTGATAAGGAAGTTTCTGGCCCCGATTCCGGATGTTTGGGAGGTTCTGCTTAAATAAGTTTAAAGGGACACTCCACCAAAATAAATCTAAAAATTACTTTTGTCTTGTTTTTGGAATGTATTTATTTTTTGTAAGAGGACACCATCTCTGGCATACAACAACAGTCCCAGAGCACTAAATTTTATAACTCTATACATCTTATATATGTATAACATTTATAACAGAGAAGGACTGATCAAGCGTGATAAGCTCCATAATTTTCTGAGTAATATCTTTCGATTTTGCACCATCTGCACTGAATTTCCTTTTGCAGCCAAACGCTTGTGTTACTGACAGACCAGCCTTATTCAGTGGTACTGCAGCCTCCTTTATTGGAACAGATTTGTTTTTCAGAAACTCTTCATACTCTTCACTGTCTCCCCTTAAGGTGACCAATCAAATTTGTTGTGTTGAAATGTTTATTAGTAGATTCTCTTCATGAAATTTTAACAGAACAATATTTGCAAAATGCATTTCTAACAACATTAAAATAATTCCACCCGGCCGTTATTTTTTTCTGACTGTTTAGCACGCGGGTGTGCAAAGCGATAATGGTCACAATTTTAAAGGGAATTATCGGCTGTAAATATCAGCTAATTTTCACGTTCCGTTTTTGCTGTGTCAGCCGATGCAGTTTGGTGCATCTCTAATCCGTAGTAATGCGATGATCTGTAGGGGCCCCTGCTGGCCACAAGCAGTCACAATGCTAAATGCTAAGTACTTCCTTATTTGGGAGATGCTGGAGTAGATACTCTGCTCACTTGCTAGCTTTTGAAACATCTGAGGGGTGGTCAAGGGGCCCCGAAGGGGTTTTCTGAGGGACACCCCAGAAACAACAAACCTGCCCCTGCATGTAACCGCACCAGTGTGACACCCTAACCAGCGCAGTGTAGTTAGGGACGGTCTGGCAGACTAATCACTGACGGCACAGTGTGTAAATGTGCATGTAGACACTCTCCTCTGTCCACTTGCTAACCCGTGTCCTAACCCGCTGAGCCCCCCCTCCCCCATCTCTACCCAAAGTCCCAGCCGGCATCTCCATTAGAATCTTTTCATCACATCTTCACTCGCGCTTTAAGCTGCTTGTGTTATTCCCCTTTGTTATCCTCCTATCCAGTGTTAGCGTCCGAACTGGTTGCTTTTTCATACATACTGATGCTTCCTTACTGAATTGAGATCTCAGTATGTTTCTCTGAACTGAAGAAAATCCAATAGTCCAGGCCATCATTTCAATTGGTTTTTATCAAAGTGGAGAACAATAAAGTCAAAGAGCTTCCCCTGGACGGCGGACGCAGGCCGCGGTTAAAACGGGCCTTATCCAATAACAGAAAGTAATAGACGATAACCGAATGGCAACACAATTCTCGCTCCGCATCGTGTATTCGTCCATCCGTATCTGTCTGTCCCGCGCATTGACCGTAAACTCGTATGTGGTTTGAACGGGAAGAATGGCTTCCTGGTACACATCACACGCAAGGATGGGAGGGACAGCAGCTGATTCATCACTGAACAGCAGCGAGGGGGGGACAGGGTGGATCTGATGTGGATGGAGCTCATCGCTGATCACGTGACAGACTGCAGACACAGACGTCCACGGGCGGGCAGGAGGCACAGTGGGCCAAATACCATCAATCAGGTCGGGAAATGAACAATTTGAACATTTGTTTAACAGCATCACAACGATTCGATCATTTAAAAAATGACCAAAGATGGCGGCATGTGAAGACAGGGAGGCCCGACTCTCTCAACTAGCCTGCAGGTTTTTAATTCTTTAATGCCTCTTATATTGCGTTAAATATAACGTGCAGCTTTTCCGTTTCCATTTCTACTGTCATTATTTTACAATTGCTGCACAAGAAAAAGCCATTTTTGTACTGAAGTATAATGGCAATGAAGCTCTCATCTTATTTAGCCGACACTTTCACCCAAAATGACATTGTTTGTTTGTTTGTTTTTTTTTCTGGCAATGTAGAGTCAGCGGGTTCCTGAAGCGCTTGGGGTTAAAGCCCTCGGTCAAGGGCCCAAAGGTGACATCACTCCGCCGACCCTGGGATTTGAACCAGCGACCTTCTGATGACAAGCACAGCATTCTAACCCACCCAGTCACACACCTCCTCATTACCTCACCTTGTTGGTATTTGACACTCTGCACAGCTTCTGTATCCTGCGACGTTTCCGGTATCAAACCCTAATTGATACCAAATTCATTTTATCTTCAGTTTGTTGTATCATATTTCAGCCTTTTATTACTTTCTGCCATTGATCAATCATCCACAGCCTTGATGTACGTGAAAATCTCAAAACTCCGAAGCTGTTTTATCTCACTTATCCTAATAATGAAAAAATGGTATTTATATAATGTCCATCATATTCCTCTGATGATTTTTAGAACTGCTTATCATTCTGTTTTCTTGTCCAACGCACCACTAGGAACTGAGAGAGTCCTCAGTGTGAAGCCTGTTCTGATTGAGGCGTCGGGGTGGCTGGATTCCTGTCACTTCACTGTTCTCTTTGCCCCCCGCCGGGGCAAACCGCCATATCGGCCTGATGATGAAAACCAAACACACTCAGCTCCCCCCACCGGAAGTGCTCTCCCCGTCTGTCACTGGCCTGTTTTCCACTTAAAGATCTGATCGCTCTGTTTTTCGGTGAAAGACGATCGCCTCACAGTCGGGGGATATATTCGCAAGTCGGCGTCAATACCGGGATCGATAAAGACAATAAGAGAGAAATGGTAGCTAATGCACGCTGAGAATGAAGGAGGCATCGATTTGAAGGGTGATTTGATTAGGGCCGGGCTGGTTCGGCGTTCCATGGGCAGGGAGGCCTCCACTGGCGTCTGTGCGCAGATTTGTGGGGGGAAAAGCGATGCGGCAGCGACCCACTGGTGGGTCTGGGGGGGGCACAGGCCAGCAGCAGGTGCAGGGCAACAGGGATTAGTACAATAGGGGGCCGGCGGGCCGTGGATCAGCAGCAGACTGCAGATGGGATAATTCAATCAGCGGCGTGATTCAATTAGCCGGGTCTCTGGGGCCACCAGTGAGCACCGGGGCCCCTCCCAGGCACTCCGCCGGGCCCCGGTGGGGCCCCGCAGGATGAATGCAGATGAAATCTGAAATATGAAAATCCCGAATAATTTATGGGACCTGTCAGGAGTGCTGGCTGCCTGGCTGGGTGGGGAGCGGGGTGGTGGTTTCCATGGAGACGCCGGGGAGAGCAGCGATTGGTACGTAAACGGTAAGAAAGCACTTTAACGGGTCATCTCGCTTGATATAGCGCCTTTCCACGCACACATGTGGCTTTACAAACCTCCTCCTGCTCCACAGCATCCGCCCTCTGTCCTGTACTCACTCCCCCCACCCCCGGCTGGAGATGGACAGCTGGGCGTTGCTCTGTGGCAAACCCACACCTTGAGCAGAAGGAGCCCCGGAATAATCCGGAAGGGGCTGTTAGACAAATTGCTGCTCATTACGACGCAGCTCGCGCATCCCCACTACACGTCACAACAAATCTCTGTTCATTTGCTCAGATTTCCTTGCTATTTTTATTATTTATCCCAGCATCCATTATCAAATGTAGAAATCAAATTAGCAGGCGGTTATTTAATGTGCAGATGGATGTTTCTGGCTCTGTAATATGTTATGACTGGGGTATTCTGGCTCCCC
>JAODKF010000018.1:4050139-4065483 GCA_026779585.1 Mormyrus proboscirostris
GGAAGTATCACCCTCAGAGTTATTGCAATAAGTGTATCACCCCCCCCGCATCCAAAGGGAGGTAATGATCTCAGCAGTCGTGCCAGCTGACGTGGCCGGAAGCTCTGACTGGTCAATGCTAAGAAAGTGGGGGGAGAGGGGCGCAGGTGAGTGACGCCTGACTGCAGTTTCGGCTCCAGTGATTTCAGTCTTGATTTGCAGAATTGGTTCAACAGTCTGTGCGTGTGCGTCTCTTGTGTTTGTGCTGTGAGTTAATGTGGAAGATTTTGTGTAAGAATTTTGATACAATCAGTAATTCATTTGTTTTTTTACATAACAGGTTAATTATTTGTAATGTTTTATCGTTCAATTCTTTAAAATCTCTTTTGTTTTATGAGCTACAAAATCCAGTCAAGCGAAAAAAAACTCACTTTTAAGACTCATTTGAACATGGTTAATGAAATTATGCTAACTGAAACCTTGCTGTTAAAGATAAACAGCAGTTAAAGAGCGTCCTACATCCATACTACATCCATCGTCCTACATCCAGTGTCCTACATCCATACTATATCCAGTGTCCTACATCCATACTATATCCAGTGTCCTGTGACTTCTCTGGCTCTCTGGTTGTCCCCAAGCTGGGCAGAAGAATTCTGGATCGCAGACAGGGGTGGGCTTGCTTTTTCTGGACCCCTCCCCCTTTCAGATGCTTAGTGGGGTTAGAAGATCGTAGCTAGCTAACTGGTTAGCAGAACGTGCTACTTCAGCATCTCCTACATAAGGAACTTGTTAATTTAATATTTAGTGCAGTGACTGTTTGGTGTGAATGATGGTAAACACCACTGCTGATCAGCGATCATGCCAGCACAGAGGAGACCGTCGGTGCTGAGGGTGGGGTGGGGGCACCGTTTGCGAATCAGCACAACACGGGTGGAAGATGTTCTGATCCAAATGCTGTGCATAAGATTGAATCCCTCATCTGATCTGGCAACCAGGAATTGGACCCTTTGTGCCAAAGGACGCAGATTCCTGTCTCTACTGGAGGAGACAGATGAGCAACCTTCTAGTGGCCAGACGGTCGGCTAAATGAAGCCATTTTAACCGAATTAAAGCAGCCCTTCAGCGCTCAAGGACCCGCCTCCTCCGCTGCCGTTTCATTAGATTTTCTGACCTTATTGCCATCGGATTCGATAATGACGAAATCCTGCCCAACTGGCCCCACCCTGCTTGATATTCCGTCAGGAAATGTTCTCCTGGGGGAGGCGGGTATTTCCGTCTGGTCCGCTTGCGGAGCACGGAGATGGACGCCCGTTCAGTTCCGGGGGTCAGCCTGGAGACGGTGACGTGCTCAGCTTTGCCGGTTCACCTCTGAGGCGGCTGTGTTTTCCTCACAAGTCTGTCCAGAGGCAGGCATCCTGTCAACCTGCCAATCAGCAGTGTCACAGGCATCCATTTCACGACTGAGACCAGTACTGATCCGTGTCTGGACGGGTTTGGGGACAAATAAATGTCCTGTGATAATCGAGGTGAAAACTAGGTTGACTTTTTATGAAATGGCATAACCAGATTCTGGCCGTGCGAGAGACACCCCCTGCATGGTGTTAATGTTTGTTCACATTAATTTTTGCCTATTTCCACATCCCCGCTCCCTAAGGCGGGGGAGCCAGACGTCCTGTTCTGCCCCCCCCCCCCCACGGAAAACTGCTGCATAATACTGAATAGTGCTGCAGCCACATCTGGTGCAGATGTTCTCCTTCATGGAGGAAGACCTTGCATTCCCAGCATTCCAGTGCCTAGCCGGCCTGCCCTCACTCTTTAATCTAGCACCTGGATGGCTCCTGTGTCCCAGAGCCTGTGTGTTCGAGTCCCCTAACCCCCCCCCCTGCGGCCGGCCATACCTCGGTGTGTGCCGGTGGCCCTGGGGTCCGATCGGACCGGCCCATACTCGCTGCCGTCCCCAGCAGAGCTCCTGGGGGCCTTTATCCAGCGGGGGCTTGGCCTTGCCCCAGGCATCATCAATCATGTCCCTGCAGCCGCTTTGCCCGTGTGAAGGGATGCCTCATTACACCCTTCAAGGGGATCAGAAGGGGGGCGGGGGGACATAGACATATACTCATGCAGATCTGTACTGACACCAGTACACATACTCTGAGTACGTCTGATTCACACCCCCCCAACCCATTCAGGATACCTTATAGTGAAAAACACATCAGCCAAAAATATACTAGTATTACGTACTAAAGAACAGATACTAATTAAATGAAAAGGTAAAGTGTGCCTTTGCTCATGTCTGTCGTCTTCTTGCTTCAGCACTTTACACTCTACATATCTTGATACTTTTTTTTTTGTAAATCTGGATTTATTCAAGTTGGTTTTATGTAAGTGTATAGCTGAAGTAGCATCGTCGTTTGCTCATCCTAACATACATTAATTCAAGGAGATGTTATAAACAGAGATATTGCGCACCGCTTACACGTCTAACAGGTGCTGCGAATTGCAATTTACACACAAACACACGCGTCACGCTGTTTTAACCTTTCACGTTATCTACACAGCAGAAGTGGAATAATAAAATCAAAACAAAAAACACTCTGTCATTGTAGTCATGTAAAGAAAACAAAATATCACTATATGAAAATATTGCAGTGTGCATGTAAATGTTATGTGACGTGATAGACAGAGGGTTTTACAAGGGCAGTGACTGCCTCGGATAATCCTGAGTATTCTTTCATCCCGCTCCGGCCCATTCTGACTCTCCGCCTAACTTTTTTAATAACGATTTTCTCCAGAGCCAGGAGCTGCTGGCCGGTTCCTGACGGGATCGCGTGATCCGATTAAGGTTCCATTTCACGGCAGATGGTGCAGCGCAATAAAGGAGGATGCATGAAAATCGGCCCCTGTCCATCAATTAGAGCATTATGAGCGAGCGAAGGCCAGGCCTCACTGCAGGAAACGTCACATACCTGCTCTGCACGCAACCTAAAATGAAACCGCCAACTACTGGGGCTCTCTCTGCTCACTCTGGGGGCCTTTTTACCGGTGCAATAAAAACTCCCATATAGAGTCACACACATGTGATACTGAATATATGGTATGTGTGCCACCCTATTAACATACAATATATTCTGCAGAAAGAATGAATGAATGCATCATTCTTTCAGCATTCAGGGTGTTATATTGGATTGCTTTTAAATTAACTGTAACATTAAACTCACTGTTGGATGCTTCATGTGTATTGGCTCACTTATTACTGACAACATAGCTTTCAAATACCTTGATTAGCTCTTTGTAGTTATAAGATGCTCTTTTTGAGATTTA
The DNA here is from genome assembly GCA_026779585.1 of Mormyrus proboscirostris. Lineage (NCBI taxonomy): Eukaryota > Metazoa > Chordata > Actinopteri > Osteoglossiformes > Mormyridae > Mormyrus > Mormyrus proboscirostris. The sequence continues at coordinate 4,053,437 of JAODKF010000018.1, forward strand.
CTGTATGGGCCGCGACCTGCGACCTCCTCCGGTCCCTTTGTGCACGAGGACCTGATCTGTCCGCATTCGTCCACAACGTGTTTCCCCTTGAATTTCTTGGGAACCAATTGTGTCCGATAAGGATCGTTTATCATCCGCGACAATCTGAAATAAAGGGAATCGGACGCACTGCAAAGGTCCATTTAAAGCTCGGCTTAAGGACAGAGAAAAGAAGAGATGGATGTGAAGGAAGAGAGGAACAAAATGAGATCAAATGTCAGGAAAAGTTGGGCTTGTATACAGAGAGTGCTGTTGTTTCATTAGGAGTCATCCATGAATTTAAATCTGATTTGAGCTATCGGCTTTCCTCGGGTGTCCTGAATGGCTTAAGCGGCCGGGACCGGCCCGCTTTCTGTCCTGTGTTATCATTTTCATAATGCGTCTTTATGCAGTCCAGGTCACAGCCTATGGGGCCCACTGAGGGGGGCTCTGGAGTATAAGGGCCCGCATCCGAGAACAGCGAGCCCCCTGCAGGTATGAGTGGCGTGCCTTGCCCCGAATGGGGCATGTCTGGCCCTCACAGACCCCCTGCCACGGCCGCCTGTGTATCTGGGGCACGCGCAGGACACATACATACACTCGCCCAATGGGGTGGAGGTGCCGACTGGGAAGCGGCCAATGGGAGCGTGCAAGTTGAAACCATACACACGGACTGCGCAGACGGCTTCTTTACAACTGATGGTGTCGCGACAGCATGCAAGCCATCGACAGAGGGTTAAAATGTGGGTAGTTTTATGGAAACTAGCCAAAGATCGTCAAAAGAAGCGCATTTTATGGCTCAGGTTGTTAAATGGCATGTTATTGGGTATAGTTTTACGTGCCTAATGCTGGAAGTTGTTCTTCCATGATGATGAAATGATTTCCAGAAGGCAGTCAGTCCTTGACCTTGTGCCATAAGCATTATGATGGCTGCAGTGGCTTTTTAAAAGGATGGAGAGAAACTGACTGCAGAAAAACACAGCAGAGTGAAAACCTAGAAACTCATTTACATATGAACAGTCTCAGGATACAGAAAAACAGCAATTACTCTCAGAAAAACGCCAACTCCAGCTTCGAGGTGGACCGTAATCTGACTGCGGATGCTTTATGAGTCACATTCGGAATGGCAGGAATCAGCCCATAAATCTTATTTTAAAAATCTGGGTATCTCTGAGGGGCTATGGGAGTGTCTCCCCTGTGCCATCTTGTGGCAATGGCCCAATCCCATGTGCTGTAGGATGACGGGGCTTTGATTAGCCGTGTTAGCCTGTTAGCCCTGGCAATGGCCCAATCCCATGTGCTGTATGATAACGGGGCTTTGATTAGCCGTGTTAGCCTGTTAGCCCTGGCAATGGCCCAATCCCATGTGCTGTAGGATAACGGAGCTTTGATTAGCCGTGTTAGCCTGTTAGCCCTGGCAAAGGCCCAATCCCATGTGCCGTAGGATAACGGGGCTTTGATTAGCCCTGTTAGCCTGTTAGCCCTGGCAAAGGCTCAATTCCATGTGCCGTAGGATAACGGGGCTTTGATTAGCCCTGTTAGCCCTGGCAAAGGCACAATCCCATGTGCTGCAGGGTAACGGGGCTTTGATTAGCCATATTAGCCTGTTAGCCCTGGATAGCATCATGATGGCCATAATACTATAATGCTTTGGAGATCACGTGACTGCAGTGCTGTACAATGGAGGTCATTCCGCTCTCTCCGCAGTGAATTAAGATCGTAACACAGCATCACAGATATTAATCAAGAGCGATGATCTTAATGGGTCTTCTTCTTCCAACTACTGGCACCGATTAATAAGCTCAGTGTGGCATTAAGGCTCTGGGGCAAGTATAGGGTGCAATGTGCGGCTGCTTAAGATGTCATGGAAACACAAACAGGTGTGATGTCCTTTCTTTCCAATTCTGGTGAAGAATTGAATAACTAAAGGGTTTAATTTGGCAAAATTCAATTATAGCCACAGAAGCTCATTTCACATATTTAGCATTACAAATGTTTCTGATTAAGGAATTAAATGATTACAATTTGCATTACATGAAAGCACCAAATCAAACGTAGCAACTTCAACATTTAAAGGCCTCCTGATTTCCAGCTCCAGAGGCAGCAAAGTTGTCTGTCCACAAAAACTCCCCAGAAAAATATGAAACATTCAACATCAGAGGTGTGTGACAAAGGAAACCATGCAGGTAAATACTTTTTCACAACACTGTATCTGCGACACGCACTGCAGTATATCATGTATAGATCACTTTAAACTCCCAACACGAAACGCGGATCACAAGTATTCCTGTCCTTGTTTCTGTCTGAGGGATGGCCATTTATCATCTGACATGACAGCTTCGTATTTTCTATCTGCGTTTCCTGTTTTCAGACTCGAATTCAGCATTTTTATGGAAAACTGCAGTCATTTTGATTGATGAAATCTAAAGATATCCAAAACCCTTCGAAAGATCCCCAGCTGTGGGGCTCCGACGGTGTGCTTCAATGTTGTCATTGTTACTAAAAAATGCACGAAAAGTTTGCGATTTAGGTTTCAAAATGGAAAAGAAAAGTTCTAAAGCCCTTTATCTTAGCTAATACAACGCTGGGAAAATGAACCACCTCCACATGCCGCAAATGGAAAGTCGGGTTTTTTCACACCTCAAATACTCCCTTTGATCTCAATAAAATCGTGGGATTCACGGTTATTTGCGGATTAATTATCTTCGCATTTGTCGTTTTTCCTCGAGTTAAATTTATGTTGGGAATTGCGTAATATATAAACAGGAATCGTGATTTTCATTTTTAAAAATATCAGTGATTATATAATATTTTGTTATTTCCTTTGCAGTGGGTTGCAAGTTATCATCAGCACGCTTGTTATAATGGTTATTGACGTCTAATCTCGTTTATCTCAGCGCTGGACGCAATAATGTCACCTGCTTCGCTTTTGCTAATTGGCGCCCTTTATTATATTTAATAACTGGGGTCTAGACAAGCAGCCACTGCGGGAAGTGGCTGTCTTTGCTAGATATTTTCTGTCACGGCACCCAAAGGGGTTTTTCGATAAATCTTCCTTTATTTTAACTACATTTGCCCTCCCAATCCCCCGGGCAAAGGGAGGCTGTGTTAAGATTGGGTTTGTGTGCCAATGCTTAGGACCAGCTGCTCCTAAAGACAGACAAGCCCTTGTCAATTAGTCGCTGACGAGCAGAATCGCCTGTAGCCGGAGGCGCAGAGGCGGCCGGCAGTTGTACAGTCTGTGCAATTAGTATCAATTTCTGTCGGGACCTCCGAGCAGCACACAGGCTGGGATCGAAACAGGGAAGCGGCAGAACATCGCGATGTGAATTTCTGGATAAGCAACGTGCATGGGAGGCTGGTCCTGGTGACACTAAACAGATGACAACAGGGAGAGTTTGACAGACTTGGTTTTGGGTTTGTTTACCATCTTTCCCTTAATACCACGAATCCCCCCGGCTATGGGCATGCAGGACGTCCCAAATCGCATACCCCACACAGACACGCTCCGGCGGCTCCTTGCGGTTGGATGTCACCTCGGGCAAGCTAGTGGCATCCCGTGTCCTTTCTGCCCTGGCCTTTGGCCTTACGGGTGTGGGTGGCTTCGGACCGGGGGCGTCCACCCAACTTAACAACTCCATGATGCCCCCAGGTCAACGGGGACCAAGACTCCAGTAGGACAAGCAAAAGTTTCCCCCAGGCAGCGAGCACCGAGCCGAAACAAAACGCACAAAGAGCGCCGCGAATCATTGGAGAGGGAGTTTGTTTAACTAATTAGCGATCCGGGTAGTGAGAATGGGAGCCACAGGACATGCGCTTTTCTGAAGAAGATGCAGGGTTGATGGAGAGGGCTGCGCGGCGCACTGAAGTTCAAGAAGAGAGCAAACAGCGCCTGCCGGTCGCAGTCAGCCGCGGGAATGAAATGACGCCAAAGGAGGGGAAAAAGGAACCAGTGTTAAATATGGGAAAGTTTAGGCAACGGGTCACCGGGTCAGAAAAAGTCAACAAGAGAGCAGTCTAAACGACAGAAGGAATTTAATATCAAAAATACATAAATCTTCAAGCAAAATAATAGGCACAAAAGGGGCGAGTGTTGGGGTCGACGTCGATTTGTTAGGATGAACAAAACGCATCGCTCCAAGTTGTTGTCATCAAATGCAAAAGAGTTAAATAGCAGAATAAAGGCTATACATGAAGCGTAAGGTTTTCGGGCCTGACCTATGGGGCTAATAAGGACAACAAAGACCGCGAATTAAATGGCGAAAGGGGGGGATAAAACAGACAATGCGGCCGCCATGATCAGATAGACTTCAAATTGCAGACATCGACATTAATCGATATTAGGCTATTATCGTACTTCGTTGGTGATGATCATATATTTTGTTCAGCGTAAATGCAGTTTTACCCTATTGGTAGCTCACAAAATGGCGCTGATAGTATTTGTGCATGTTAAGGGATGACATACTGAGAACGGAAACACTCGGAGGCTTTAGAAAATATTCAGTAGTCCTGCATTAATATTGATCTGCATTACAAATCAGACCAGACCCCTTAGACTAGAGAAAATAGGGTAATATCAAGTTAAGTTTCATATTGGAATTGCTAAACGGGCTTGTTTTCCGTATACATATGGCATATCTTAATGACGCAAACAGTTAATTTTTCAGAGCAAAAGTAAAGGACACTGATTTTACACCTAAAGTTTTTTAATCGACCGCGTGTTACTCGCTCCTTGATTTTGACCATCAGTCTCGTCAGACGTAATGAAAACGAATGCTTCCGCTCCAGATTATCCTGCGTTATCTCCATCCCGCATGCACTTAGCATTTTGGAGAACTCCGTTTGACCTCTGTCAGTTTCTCAGCGGCTTGCTAATCGCCTAACCCGTACTAACCCTTGTTAGTTCTCGATTTGTTTCCAGCAGCCCCAAATTCCATAATTCTTCATAGAAACGCATTATTAGGGAAATCCTTCCCTTTTGACAATTTAATAGTGCAAACTAATCATCTGCGTGACATTGGCCATTTATCTCTGCATATGAAGACAAAGGCTCCGCTTCTCCACAAGGACCGCCCGATTGCCGGTCTATTTTAGGAGCCCGACCAGCCCACAATAAAAGCATTGTCTCTCTATAATAGTTATGTTTATGAAACCAACCATACCAGTGTATGAAGTTGATTTTCTGCCGAAGCAGAAAATGAGGTAATCCATAAAATAATAAGATGCTCTTTCCTGCAGATAAGACAAACTGGCTCCTCGACAGATTCAGAAAACCAATGATGGCAAAAAGGAACATTCTCGCAGATGATACTTTGAATTATTTCGGGATTAAACATTTGGCGCCTAAAAGGAGCCCAAAATGAAGCCGCCTGGGCGTCACCTCCACACAGCGATCCGGACGGGCCGTTCGGTGGCCATAATTTTTTAATATATATTCAATAAATGTTCAGTTTGTTACTCTGCATGACAGAAAATAATATCGGCAGATTATTGTATCATCCATTACTTGTACTTAATCTGCAGGCTGCGTCCTCTTGAGTTTGATTAATTAATTTTCTGATTGTGTTTGATCAAGCAATAAAATCGGCTGTTATCTCGACATTTAAATTTTCTTGGGCCAACCAAAGGAATCTTCACTTGCAAGCAGGATTATTAAACTGTTATTCAGCCTATCACTGTTTGTTTAAACAAAAAATGCGTAGGTTGTTTAAATGCCCAATGATTAAACAATGCCAGAAATTGATTAATTTATAGTTTATAACTAATAAGGAAAACCGTTAGAAACAAGCAAGCAAACAAACACCGCCATCGTGTACTGAATAGGCCTAAGTGATATGAAAGATGGATTGAGGAATAAAACTGAAATTTAATATCAACAAGAGATTAAAGCGTTTAAGCAACAAACGTAACAAACGAATGCAAGCCAGTGTCCGTTTTTCTTCAACCCCCCTGTAGAGTTCAACAGTTGTGTCCTTTAGAGAGGATATACATTTCGACTCTGAAATAAGAGGGCGGAAATGACTGCACGGACTTCTTCAAAACGGGGTACACCGTGCACCACATACTGAAAATTTGTCACCAACACGTCTGACCAACTCTGAGATCACACTGACGCCAAAAAAGTCTTTAACACTAACGTCAATTCCCGTCATCGCACAATAACGCAAAATCCTGACGAATCTATTAAATACTGTTTACGGGCCGATGTCAGAAGACAACCACACATTTTTCAATTATTACATTAACACGTATGCAGTGTTTACGCTCCTCAAAGCTAGTTTATTATTTTTTTTTTTTCAATTTTTGTTCCGTTAATTGCGTTCATTTGCGAGGTGCGACCACTTGCGTGTGACGACGGAAGAAAACAAATAAAGCGAAATTTTGCTCGCCTATCTGGCCTCCATTATGAATTAATTATGCCGCTATTCCAGCAATAATAAATTGGCATCCAAAATGTCCTAATTAAGGATGACTGTCAATTAAAAATACTTCTCCACAAACTGATGACCTTGACCGTCACTCTTTTGATCATTGATCCTACATTAATTAATAAAATCAAATACATACATTATTCTGTCATCCATAGCAGCCAGCACTTGTTTGCCAAAAGAGCCATATCAGGCACCCACCAAGCACCAAAACAAAAGGGTTTTAGGAAATACGACGTTGTCGGACACTCTACTGTAAGACACACACACGGTGGGAGATTTACGTAAGCTGATTACACACAAGGATCGGATTGGGTACACATACAGTAAGACACAGGTAAACACACGCGCAACAGTAAGAAAATATAACCATTAACAATAACAACAACAATACAAGGGTTATTTAGAACTGCACGCGGGGCATGCTGGGATATGAGCACAGCCGGTGCTACAGTATTTTTTTTATCACCTCAGTGGAAAAATACCTTCTTATCCACTGAGCAGAGGTGTTGCCCCGAGGTGAAGTTCTGACAGTAGCCCCGAATGTACCATAAAAAGCTGACTGACAAACCAGAAAAACCTCAGTTGTGTGGGCTATATCCTGTTGGTTCGTAAAGAACAAACATTTAAAATTTTACTGTTTCTCTTCTGTAAAGCACAAAATATTTATTTGTGAAATATAACACGGTTTCTTTCAGTATAAAGTTCACCTGATTAAAAGAAATATATTATTTTCACACCGTTATGTTGTAATTTTAGCTGTATTGATTTTTATGTTTTATAATTTATATTACTGTTTGTGTGCGTTTAAATTACAGTCATTTGTTAACTGTACCAAAAAACTTTTAAAAAACATTTTACTGAAAAATTAACAGTTGTTTTTTTGTTAAGTATTTTATTATTAGTATATTAATGTCAAATATACGCTGCGCTATTGTTTCTCCTTTTACAGTTTTTTATGTCGTTATTTTACAGAATTTGTCTGGACATTTTTACAGTGTAAATCTGAAACACAACATTACATTTTTTAAATAATAATAACCCTTGTAATTATTCTTATTATTATTTTCTTATTAAATAATGTTTTTTTTTTCAATCTTTTTTTCAATCTTTTGAAAAGCTTATCAGTAAAACAGAAATACAAATTCGTTCTTTTATATTTATAAATTATATTCATACAATTTATAAATTGTGTATTTATAACTCAGAGAAAAATACGATAATTATACCGATGATTGTTGTCCCGTTATTTGTACCCAGCTTTCTCATAAATAACCACAGTATCTGTCCTCCAGTTTCCGCTCACATTCGGCCGTTTGATCGCTCCTTTTTTATCTCACTTGTCAGACTTCTATTTTTTATTCCGATACAGAAAGAACACAACCCTAGTTTTCAGACTACACTCAAACGGAATTCGACCCATAATCAGTCTTTGACGTGATTTGTCAGTTTTACTTTGGTATTTTTCCACGCATTCTAGGCTAAGGGGTTTTAAGATGGAAAATGTCGAGATAATACAGTAAGAAGCAGTCGTTTGCCTGACAGTTTTTTTTGCCGTTTTCTGCGATTAGAAAATACTTACGCTGAGAGATAATAATTAAGAATTATTATCAACAATAAAACTATAATAGCGAATATATGTAGCATATATAAAAATATAGAATATAATTTAACAATCGGACAGTGCAAAAATAAAACACGATAATGGCAGAGATTCATTTAAATGACAGTGTGATTTTAAGTGATTTTCGTTTTTAGCATTGCTAAAATAAGCTTTGTTATTTAATGGGAATCAGCTAATAATAATAAAATCATCGGAGCAATAAATATTGTATTAAAACAGCTAACCAGTTTCTGATTGAAGGCATAATGAAGCATTATAGAATATGATGAATAAATTCAAGTGATCGAGTATTTTACATATGGGTACCTCCATCCATCCATACATCCATCCACCCATTAATTTTCCATACCACCTTGTCTTATGCAGAATCCCGGAAGCTACGGGCGTAAGGCAGGTATAACCCAAGATGGGACGACAGCCCATCTAAGTGATACATACATATATATTGTATGTATACATATATACCGTGTATGTGCATATATTTAAAAAAAAACATAAAATACATCTTCCGACCGAGATCCTTGTCAATGAGTGAGTGTATAGAAAATTTAACTGTATATTTACACGCTTGAATCATTTTGGAAAACAACCTTTTTATTCTCTGACTTCACCACAGGCTGACAACGTGTTGTAATAGGGAAAAAAGCCTTTTGACCTATGACAAAATTCCAAGCCCCTCAAAAACATTTATCTAATGTATTGCATTTAAACTTATCTGGATATGTATTTCAGCTTAATTCGACAATACGCATTCATATTTTAACGAAAAATACTCCACGTAATAAAAGTTGAGCAACAGCTCAGAAAGCCGACGCTGTCCTTTATTCGGGAGGTACTGAGAACGAGCGCGTCTGTCCCTGAAGCCCAAAGCCAATAACAGCGGACCGTAACTGTCTCTAAGGTGATTCCCGCAAAAAAACCCAAGCGTTTGGACTGTACCGGTTTGGGGAAAAGAAACACTCTATTGAATGCCCATTTTTGCACAGCCGAATGTAAATCAGAATAAGAAACAACAGACATTCTATTGAAATTATTATAACAATAAATACTTACAGCAAGATGAACATAGGGAGTGTTATATTACATCCACGCGCTAGGGGTGGGATAGCTCGACTATTTCTCAGAGATTCACATTTAACAAGTGGAAACTTAGTTTCCTTCTGCACCATTTTATACATGATGAGCCGTCAGTAATGGGATTATTAAACAAAAGCCATCCCCGGCGCTGGCGTTAACCTTTTTTAATGCCTAATTGGGTTTTGCAAAGGAATAATTGGATTTTACATTACTTGGCTATATAGCCTACATTTTCAGTTGATACTAAAACGATTTCAAACAGCGTCACTACACCCCTTTTTGTCAATCACGGCCACAAGCAAGCTTATGTGTTAACATTAAATGTAAGCCTATGGTACATTCTTCTAAAATGTGTTATGATCTAATATTTTATATAAACTAATTTCTTGTGCCACTTACGGCCTGGATTAATGGCGCGACAACACAAAACGCGCCCTCTGGCGATAGCAATATCAAAGCAAGAGCGGAAAAATCTTGATATTTCCCCCCCTCGTCCATTGGTTCGTCTCAGCATGAAGATTGGTGGAGGGTATTAGTCTGGGCGGTGAGAGTCACGCACCCTTCTGCAAATTTAACTATATGGACAGCTTTTTTATATGCAACCAATAATAATAATAATAGCGGTTATTATTATTATTATAAATCAGGTCAGTGTGGCAAATACAAAAATAATAGAGCTTTTATCACACGCGATGTGGGTGGGTTTTGGCGCACTCTTCTGGCGCATTCAAGTTAATTCATCTTACAGGCCTATGTGGCCATTATAATCGAGTTTTTTTTACGAAGCATCCCCTTCCATTCCTCTTCAGAAGACATTAAAAGCTCAGTGTAGGAAGTATATTCTGAAAACAATGAGGCTATGACGAATTGAGCCTCTGTAAAATTTGGTATTTAAAAAGGCAGACATACAAAAGTGTTTTAACAGACTTCGGAAACCTGGTATAGCCAAAATTATGTAAACTGTCATTGATTTCAGTTTTTTGGTTAATTGTGAGTTTTGTTGCACTTTGTATTCATCAAGGTGCACTGTTGTTGGGTGAAAGAAATTATTTTCCCGAGACACACCCTTATGTATGCAAAATCTGACGTCCAAGAAAAGAGTGAAAATATTTAAATATTCACACATGTTCGTACAAACATTCGAATTAAATACATATAGCGGTCCTTCTAGAAAGGAAAAAGAAAGAATCGCTTCCTGAATAAATACAAATCTGAATAGAATAAACCTGAGTTACAAACAGCGACTAAACCTCAGCCAATGAAAATCGACGTTGCTGACACACTGTGCTCTTTCTCAGTCCAATCAGGTTAAACTTTGTTGCCTGCCATCTCTCCATGGAAACGAGTTTCTGCTGCTGTTGCCAACGTTGTACTAAATGGAGGTTGTTATGCCTCCTGACTGTTTTTTAATAACAGTTTAATGCGTTTGTCAGTGACATCTGCGTTTGAGACATGCGATGCACCGAGTGATTCATATTTTTGTAATATGTTTTGTGTTGTTTTATATAGATTTCAGTGCGTCGCTGGCTACCTTAATCCGTTGATTTAATCCACTCATTTGGTTCAGCAAACGCGATGGTGCGCCATTGTGCAAAATCCATATGAAATTGGTTTTAAGCATTTAACTAACCAGATCAACCCCTTAGTTATAGACATTTTCAGCGAAACGTCGGATTTTCCCCAAGAGAATGGAGCTGAATCTGAACCGCGTCGACTATCTGCAGGTAAAATGATCCAGAAGGTAGATTAGAGTTAATAGTCTCTTAGACTAATAGTATACCATTTCACAATCCAAGCAACAATAATCTAGTATTAAAAAACATTTTCGAAAAGTAAAAAGTCGGCAATTTCCACAAGCTACTAATAACTAACTATAAGTAGAGTTGATATCTAGGTAACATAACGGTCCCATCTTAGAGTAAAACGCCGAACTTCATTGCTTGTACCCTCACGGTGCCTTTATTGTGTATGTTAAGATTTTCTACCTATGCTTCTCTCAAACCTGCTGCCTGTCACGACTTAGCGGACATTTCTGGTCACTGTCAGATTGTCACTTACTGCAGTGATAGGATCGGCATAAGGTCATTGCGTTTACACTTTAGGCAGATGGGTGCGTTTTTTTCCCCTCTTTAACGACAGGTTGGAGTCACCTCCCAGAAAACAATGAAACTCCTTCCTACAGCGGGACGAAAGGCGACTCAGAAGGTAGCTCTGAGCCTTACGGACTAATATGACATTCGCCCTGACGGCTTCCCTAACTCTGCACCCATGTTAGAATGTAACACCAATAAAAACGTTAATGTATTTAAAAACTTTGGAACTCTTATTTTGGCTTTGTAATGTAATCCCCCAAATATTGGCTGCATTATGTCTATCTTGAATTTCCTCTGTATATTTATGCATAATTAAGAATTACAGGAATCTGTATTCTCTCTCATTTCCTCCAGCTTTGGCCGCTAAATTAATGCTCGTTGTTCTCATATCACCTAATTTGCATGTCGTCTTAAAGGGAACAAATTTGATGTAAGGTTCTGATAAACCTACATAAAAGACACAGATGTGTGAATTAATATTGGTGGTTTTACAGGTGATGCATGAAGCATTTGATTAGACGTAGTCGTTACCGTTGAACCGTCTAGTGCTGATCACGTGCTGCAGGTGTTTTGTCGTTGTGCTTTGGCAGGTGGCTGTTGCGGATCACGATGGCGTCATAACTTGTTTTGGCATGAAGAAGGGAGAAGCTATTGTAAGTTTTGCCTCCATGCTGTATGCGATCTCCGAAAAGGGGAGTTCCTGTTGAGGTTCTGTATTTACTCGACCTGTTGTGTGTGTGTGTGTGTGTGTGTGTGTTGGGGTGTAAATTCTCCAGCCAGTTTTCAAGACCCTCCCGGGACAGAAGG
>JAODKF010000018.1:4066387-4077276 GCA_026779585.1 Mormyrus proboscirostris
AACATGCATCAATTCTGAGTGAGCCTGCTCATGATTTATGGTGTGGAGTTTTGAGTAATTGTCATCCCTTCTGGCCTATTTCCAACATATATATTTATGTTTTCGTAGGGATCTGAACTTTGTTATGAAATTAAAGTACCTGGACCGCCATCTGTTTTGGAATTAAAAAACAGAGATGGAGGTATGTTTTACAGTTTGAATTACAGTTCATTAGAAATCAGTTATTTTCCTTACCAATGCACAGTTGGTTATGACCAAAGCTGTTTTATATAATTTGCTGTTGACATGGATGTGTACAAGTGCAAGTGATGGGTGATGAAATGAATAGTTCATTTTTGTATTTCCAACTTAAGCGAGCGTTTCTTGCGTCTCACTGTGCTGACATCAGCATGATGTGGTCAGACTGAACACTGAGGTGTACTTGCTTTAGGAACTGAAGGGGAAATTCTCTATGGGACGACAGATGGAAAACTGGGGCTCGTAAAAATTATGGCATCCTCCCCCATTCACAGATGGGAAGTTCCCAATGACAAAAAGAAAGGAGGTATGAGTGCGTGAAACACGACTGGGTGTGGCTGGTTGGGGAGGGCCCTGCTTGGGGGACAAACTCACGTGTTATCAGTTGATTACATTATATCAGTGTTTCCCAACCCGGTCCTCTGGGACCCTCGGACAGTTCCTGACAGGGAGCAAAAACGTGGACTGGCTGACAGGGAGCAAAAACGTGGACTGTCTGTCAGGGGGCCCCCTGAGAACCGGATTGGGAAACACTGCTCTTTATAGTAAGTTCATTCTGTTTGTGTGAGGGACAGAGACTGGAACCAGTGACCCAGATCTTGTGGTCTTATTATTTTCTCATTTAAGTTAACGAGCAAATCGGTTATTTTCTTTTTCCAAAGTTCCTGTGCTCCATGGCTCTGATCCCCTTCAGGAAACGCCAGGTTTTTCCACAGAGAACCTACAAATTGACTTACTTTTTATGACCAGTTTCCAAAATTATTTTGTGAACATTTTACAAACTACAGAGGTGTCAGCGTATGAACTTGTGCTAAATAAGTAGCTGGAGTATGTGTGTACGTATGGATGGGTCGATGGACGTACGGATCTGGCTTAGAGGTCTTTCATTTTGAAACCACATCCTGTTTCATTTCCTCTCTCTGTACCTGTAAGGCATTCTTTGCCTTGATTCGTTCGACATTCTCGGTGACGGCGTGAGAGAGATCCTCGTTGGCAGGGATGATGGCACAGTGGAGGTGTATGCGCTGGACAGCTCTGGGGAACCCACACTGCGCTTTGAGCATGTCAGTTCTCCAGCCTGAGTAATTATATGAACATTTGGCTATGATACTGATGATGAATGTACCTGAAGAGCATGATTTCATTACTCCTTATAAATGTATACATACTTTTCTTGCTTTCGAAGGTGCTATCAGAGAGTGTCACATCCATCCAGGGGGGTTCTGTGGGGAAGGAATCGTTTGACGAGGTTATAACATCCACATACGCGGGTAAGCTTTCCCCACCGGGGCCTCACCAAGTGGAGCTGATGCGGGCAGCTGTCAATGCGTTTTTCCCCGTGCAGGCTGGGTGACGGGGCTGACCTCCGAGCCCCAGCGGGATGAGGCCGGTCCAGGGGAGGAGATAAGGATGAGTCAGGAAACGCAGGGCAAGATTGCAGCACTCAGGTACTGTGAGGAGTGTAACTTTGGGCGAATGGAAATAATTTAATTTTGTAATGAGGTTATGCATTCTTAGCTCAGTTGTGTGGTGCATGTGGGAAAATAAATGAAGTGTGTCCCATCCTGGGTTATTCCCTGTCTAACCCCCCTAAATTCTGGGAGAGATTCTGCCCCCCCCCAAAACCCTACAAGCGGGTATGGAAAATGAATGAATGAGGGACATCCTTGACCCGCAGTAACACCTCCGATCCTCTAGGGCGGAGCTGGAGCAGCTACAGCTGAAGGTACTCCAGGAGAGAGAGAAGTACCAGCAGAGCTCACAGTGCAGCACGGCCGTGTCTGCCGTACCCATCTTCAGCATCAATGACAAATTTGCGCTCTGCCAGGAGGATGCCAGTTACAGCCTTACCCTAGAGGTGCAGACAGCCATTGACAACCTGCTACTGCAGGTGAGGATCTGTAGGGGGCGCCCTCCAGACACGCTTGTAAAAGTCACCCTTTACAGTTTTAAGATTTTTTCACTTTTTAGTTCTGGTTCTCCAGTCTCGAGGTCTCACCTAAAGCTAACTTCCCAGCTGCCTTTGGGAATGAAGATCCTATGCGCATTATATAGAATCTCCTTCCATCGAAACCTCTCTGATCTTCTGTATCACATTCATTTCTGACTGCGGTGTATTATTATAATGTTTCAAACTCATCTTGTATCACCCCAGTTGATTTTAATGTGTAACGCACCCTGAGTGTTGGATATCCTGGTTATGTAGGTTATGTGAATTACAGTTCGGTTCACAGACGATCCTTGTTTTGCTCCCTGTCCACATTTGGGAGCTGGGGGAGCAAAAACATGGACTGCTGCGGGTCCCCGAGGCCCAGACTGGGAAGCAGTGATGTAGACACAGCAGTGAGGTATTTCTTTTCATTCTCTTTTTCCAGAGTGACGTCCCTATAGATTTATTGGATGTAGACAAAAATTCAGCTGTGGTGAGTTTCAGCGAATGCGATTCAGAGGTGAGATGCAGTCCTCCGTTACCCGTTACTGTTCAATGAAAGATCCTTGACCCACAAAAATCGTCTTTCGCTTCTAATGAAAACCGACCATTTCAAGCTGCTTGATCCTGCCTGTTTTCTTTCTTTTCTTTTTTTTTTTAAGCAACCAAACGGCAATTTTCTTCTTGCTACCTACAGATGCCAAGCAAACACCACTAGACTTCAGCTTAAGGTGTGTCGCCTGTTTGAACAGCGTCATGGACATTTCACACACTTCATATCCCTGATAGGAGCATTCCCACTTTCTGACATCTACTGCACATAATGCGCTGTGTCATTATTTTATTATTGTGTTATTACCATTTTCTGAACTATTTTAGATAGTCCCGAATTATACATTTTGCAAATGAATGATCACACAGAAAGGCATTAAAACAGTTTAAGTTCCCTTTAGGTTCGTTCCATCGAAGGTCAGTATGGAACTCTGCAGGCCTATGTCACTCCCCGTCTGCAGCCCAAGACCTGTCAGGTACGCCAGTACCAGATTAAACCTCTGTCCCTCCACCAGAGAACGCACTCCATAGAGCAGACCAGGTGAGTGTCATCGTCTCATGGTAAGGGATCCCCCTGGGGCTGGATGGGCTGCCTGCATTGTCTCACACACATCGTTGCACATGAGGTCCAGGCAGTCTCTGATACGAGTGCTCCATCTCTCCCATTCGTCCCCTTCCTCTCAGGCCGATGAATACCTTGAGCCTGATTGGCCAGTTCAGCTTCGCAGAGATTCATTCGTGGGTTGTTTTCTGCCTGCCGGAGGTGCCTGAGAAGACACCGGCCGGAGAAAGCACGACCTTCTACTTTCAGAACACTTTCCTTGGTACACAGCTTGAAACCACATACAGGTAAAGCGGTAACTTAAAGTGTGACGTCCCATATTTCGATCATTACTTTGGGAGAGATTCATATGAAGTCTGATTTCTATACAAACAAAAACAGAGAGTGTGATTGTTTGCTTGAATGTGGGTGAGTATGTGCCCTGCGACGGACTGGCACCCCATGCCGCGTGATGCCCAAACCTGTACCTGGGATTAGTTCCAGGTCCTCCTGTCCCTGACCAGGGTACGTGGTTAGAAGATGGCTGAATGGTCTTTTTATTTTCCTTCTCATTTTCTAGCAAAGGTGAAGGTCACTTTAAATCCGACAACATTTCTACAATTTCGATCCTGAAGGATGTTCTAACCAAGGAGGCAACCAAAAGGAAAATAAACCTTAGCATCTCCTACAGTGAGTTTTCATCCATAGATAATCACAGGCTGACTTAAGGCACATTGAGTAAATGCTGCTTATCATTATTGTTTTATCTCATATATAGATATTAATGAAGACTCTGTGAATCACACACTCAAGATGATTCATCCCAAACTTGAATACCAGCTACTTTTGGCCAAAAAGGTTCAGCTTATTGATGCATTAAAAGTGAGTCATAAAGGAACTAATGTAGTCAGTGATGTTGTCTAATAACACTTTTCCCGATGACAGTTGCACATGATTTAGTCGGCACACAAACTTGTCAGGAATCATCATGCTTGGATCCTGTTGATCATGTTTACTGGGTGCAGGAACTGCAGGTTCATGAGGGGAATGCAGAATTCTTAATTCCCGAATATCGAAACATTCTAGAAGAATCCGCTCAGCTTCTGGAGGAGTACCAGAGGCAGCCAGCCCATCTGGAAAGACTGTATGGTAATGGCTCTTGAAATATCATCTGTGTGTAACCACATAACTAAATAGATTATTTAAAAAAAATTCCAGTATATTTACAAATCACATCAAGAATTTGTATAACATCAGAGAAAACATTAGTTTGTCTCATAGTAAGTTTCCACTTTATTTTTTGTTTCAGGTATGATAACAGATCTTTTCATTGACAAATTCAAATTCAAGGGACAGAATGTGAAGACCAAAGTTTCACAGCTGCTTGAAATTCTGGATAATTATGATCTGAATTCCTTGATGGATTTTTTTAATGAAGTATAAGTTCCCCTTTAAAGCAAATAGATGAGAACATTCCAATGCTCTGTGTGGCTATAGGGGCATTGCTAGCTGATTTCAGACTTAAGTGTAAACATCTCATTGAAAAGTTTTTGTTTAAAGTGTTGTTTTTCTAAACATAATTGGATATTTTACATGTTTTTAGGTCAGTCAAAAACAATAGGACACAAACTCCATGCATTCCAACCTACTAACATACTAATAAAAGCACTTGTTATGAAACTGTATAATAGTGTTTTGGACAATACAAAGTTTACATTTTACCTTGGGTTTATATATACATATATTTTGCTGTATATTTAAATAAATTCCTGAAGCAGTTATGTTTTGTTTCTTTTTTAAGATCAAGCACATTTTGCATCATTAAACGATTTCAAGCAATTGAATTATATTTTAAATATAACTACCAATTAATACATTTTACTGTACTCTAATAAATCATTCTTGTTTAAATTACCACTGCAGTATTATTATTATAAGTAGCTAGGATTTACACTTTCGGTAAAATAAGATGAGTATCGTCTTATAGACTTACTGTGTACCGTAACCTCTAAGACAATCTCACAAAACACATATGCATTACATTTTACGTGACAGGGTACTGTATAGGATCATGCACAGATATTAAAGAATTTTAAGGGAGGCTGAAAGTTGGTATTTCAGAACTACTAAGACTGTTACTGTTTTAAATTTTCCTGTTATTTTGGAAACCACTGAACTCATTACCAAACCTTCTTTAAATCCCGCCCGAAGCGGCACAAAGGCCATACTTTTAATTTTCAACGGTTTACGGTGCGTGTCGCCAACAAATCAATTTTGGACCTTTCGGCCGCCGTCTGTTGGTGACGTCACAGAACGCTCCAGCCCTGATTGGATGGTTTTAATAGTCGCGGGCTACTTGAACTAAGAAAGTTGCAACTTTCAAGTGAGCAGAAAGGCTGTGAGGTTTTGACTTGGATTTCGGGCGCTCTGGACGGACCCGACATGGAGGACGCAATTCAGTTCTAGTTAGATATGTATTTAAAGGCGCATTCTTTATTTTATCCATTATTTGCCGCATTTGGATCTGTGTGCATCGCGGAGTATTAATGGTATATTTACTCCCATTCTGCTTTAACAGCACATGCCCCTAAGCAACGCTCGGACCCCGATCCTCGGTAATCCGTTTCATTTTTAATCAATCGGCGGTGTGTTTTGTTTTTCTTTTTTACTTTCTGATTGCGTTAAATAGCCTAGTATCCTCCCCACCTACACAAAAACCCAAGTTCCATCGAGAAAGCGAGAGCAAATGGCGACCATAAGTCCTGGAGGAGCGGACGATGTGACTGAGCGACGAAACCAGGAGAATATGCCGCCGGGATTGCGGCTTGCTGGCAAGGAGAACCGGGAGGATGTGTGCGCCAGACCGACCACTCGGACAGTGTTAGGGGCGCTGACACAGAACAACCAACGGCGCCGACAGCCATCGCAGCGCGCAGCCAAGGTGGGTCCGGGTCGCATTGCGCCGCCCTGGTCATGCAACCGACGCCCGCTCGCGTTGCACGCTTTGGTAAATAGACGCAGCTCTGTTTCGGCCAATTTAACTTGCATTAGATGTTAACTAGTCTTGAACCCATGCATTGGAAGGCAGTGTTGGTGGTACGACTTGGGCATACCTGTTTGCAAGAAGCCAATATTTCATTTTGTATATCTGTAATGATTACAGAAAAGGCTTGTTGCTCCAAGCGAAATACAACCATTTCGTTGGCGATTTATTTTTTTCATTTTTTTTTATATTTTTTAAATAAAATATGACAACATTACATGTGTTGTCCGCCATTTTAAGTAACTCCATCCAGTAGAGGGTCGCGGAGGATGGGGTGGGCACTCTTAATAATTAGACCAAATTCACCTTGGCTTTTCGTTGCATTTCGCTTATAGACCTGTTCACTCGTGTCTGCTTCATTTTTAGGATTGCATTTTCCTGTAATGTAGCGTAACGATTAGTTTCTGGTGTAGTGCCCTTCGTTCAAGTTGCAACTGACGGCAGCTGTGAAATCGTAGGTCGCAGCCCCCCAAGTGTCCTGCAGAAGCGAAGATGATTGTAAAGGTGGTGTGGGGAGCAAACAGCCCGCGTTCCAGATCCACGTGGATGAACCAGAGGTCCCAAAGAAGCAGGAGCCAGTTAGAGCAAAGGCACCGGCAAATGCCCTTCTACCCCTGCACCCAACAGTTACTGGCCTCAGACAGCCCCTTGCGGCTATTGACATGCCCATGGAAGTCAGTTTCGGTAAGGTTTGTGTGTGTGTGTGTGTGTTGGCAAATTTTGGTGAGGGTTTTGTGTCAATGGTCTTGGTGTTCTTATACCTGACTTGTGTTTTGAGTGCGTTGCTGCTGATTTCCCCCCAGACTCTCCGATGGATATGTCAATAGCTGATGCTGAGGAGAAGCTAGTAAATGTGAGCCAAGCAACAGATTATACTTCTGAGATCCACACATACTTAAGAGAGATGGAGGTGAGGAATGTGGGTCGGTGGTTTGTCAAACTGTACAGGGTTTACCCTCGGTGAGTCTAAAATGGTGTTTTTTTTTGTTTTTTTTCCTTCCCATAGCTGAAATCGAGACCGAAAGCAGGCTACATGAAAAAGCAGCCTGACATCACCAGCAGCATGAGGGCCATTCTTGTCGACTGGCTCGTCGAGGTCGGGGAGGAGTATAAGCTTCAGAACGAGACTCTCTACCTGGCTGTCAACTACATCGACCGTTTCCTGTCCTCCATGTCTGTGCTGCGAGGGAAGCTGCAGCTTGTGGGCACTGCTGCTATGCTCCTGGCTTCGTGAGTGGTGGATCCATGGCGTTCCTTTAACCTTCAGCTGTGCTTTTGCTGAGAGTGATATTCATTGCATGGCTTCTCCTCCTTCCCCCTTGAAGGAAGTTTGAAGAGATCTACCCCCCAGTGGTGTCGGAGTTTGTCTACATCACCGATGACACGTACACAAAGAAGCAGGTCTTGAGGATGGAGCACCTTGTCCTCAAAGTCCTGTCTTTTGACCTTGCTGCCCCCACGATCAACCAGTTTCTCACCCAGTACTTCCTGTGTCAGCCAGTCTGCAAAAACGTTGAGAGCTTGTCAATGGTGAGTTTGTTCACATGCGTGATGGGATCCTTGTAGGTGGAAAGGGGTCTGATTTTTCCTTTTTCCTTCTCTTGCAGTTCCTGGGTGAGCTGAGTTTAATCGACTCGGACCCTTTCCTGAAATACCTTCCGTCGCAAATGGCGGCAGCAGCGTTCACTATTGCGCACTACACGATTTCTGGAGGATCCTGGGTATGTTCCTCTGCATAGCCCAGTTGGGTTTTAAGATGGACCTGCCTGCTCTTCTGGTGGGTGGGGTTATGAAGGTGGTGTGAATCTCTTGTAAGAGGAAGTGATGCTTGAAATCAACACCCCTCTTGGGCTGTACCATCAGAAGGTTGAGGTGTTGCAGGCTCTATGCAAAGCTTCATTCATGGGAGCTTTGTGATGTGGAACACGGCCTCTGCTGAACACGCAGAGATTCACCCTTCTCCACTGTATCCAAATGTCCTCCTGGTAAAAATGGTAAATGGTCTGCATTTATATGGCACTTTTTTTCTACTCCCAAGTATTCAAAGCGCTTTACAATATCTCACATTCACCCATCCACAGCAGGAGCAATCTTGGGTTTCAGTGTCTTGCTCAAGGACACTTTGATGGGGTCAGGGGGAACCAGGGCTTGAACCTGCAACCCTCTGGTTGCCGAACGATGGCACTACCTCAGTATCACTAAGATTTGGGGTCTTCATTTCCTGATCTGTGTGCCCCGTGATGGTTTGGTGCCCCATCTTGGGTTGTTCCCTGCCTCACGCCCATAGGCTCCAGACTCCCGTGACCACTGAATAGGACGAGTGGTTTCAGAAGCTGGGTGGATGTCCATGTTGTCCGTCTGCAGCATGCAGTTCTCTGGAGTCGTTCATGGCTGCCATGCTGTCATCGCTTTGACTGCTTCGTCGCCCTGTTTCAGACGGGGCCTCTGGAGCAGGCGACTGGCTACAACCTGGAGACTCTCACCCCTTGCATCATGGATCTACACCAGACCTACCTCAATGCCGCCCGGCACGCACAGCAGTCCATCAGGGAGAAGTACAAGACTTCAAAGTAAGGAGACCAAACCCTCATCACTAGTCTGTTTCTCTTTCTGCTGTTTTACTGTGGATCTAATTGTATTGAAGGGAGGTGTGTTGGCCTCAATCACCCCTTGTGCCGTCACAAAGGAGGAGGCTTCCAGGGCGAATTTATTTGGTTTTGGTCTGATTTTTGTGTTAAGAGCCGAGGTCTGTCTAGTGTACAGGGCTGTTCAAATCGGCCGCAGATCTTCAGATGGATTTCAACTTGTGAATTCTTGCCTTTCAGGTACCACAAAGTCTCCCTCATTGAGCCACCAGAGAAGCTGATCCTGAACTGATTTTTATTATTTTGCCCCATTTGTAGGTTTTTGTACAGTTTTATAATCCATTGGGGGCTCCTTTGACCCGTGTAATGTTTCTTTTTAATCAAAGTTTTTAATGTGCAATCTTGTAGCTTTTTGTTACATTTGATACAGCCTGAAATTTTGAATTCTAGTTAATCACGTTTTTTAAAGTTGGGAGTCTGCTTGTTGCTGAAGTGTCGTCACGCTGCTGTGACATCTGCTTTGACCATTTCATCAATAAAGGTGCTATGGCAGCCTGCTCCCCTATCTCTCGTATGTGTGAACTTGCATCTATTGTTGCTGTCATTGTAACAATTGTTACTTTTGTGAATTGTCAGTATCAAGGAGTAATTTCAGTAATGCCAAGCTCACTTTGGGAAGTCCTGTCTTCCTGCCATTTTTTGGGATTCCTTTCCATGGGAAGGGATCCTCCCTGATCTCCAGTGGATGTGTGGTGGCCCCTCAGACTCGTGAACTTAAATCTCTAGTGTTGCATTTGTACCGTAAGCTTTGGATCCTATGGATGACCAGCCATTCTTCGGCATGAGACTGGCCACTTAACCTAGAAGTCAAGATAAGTTCCTTGTTCACAACGGCCATATTTCCTTGACTTTAACTGGGGAAAATCATTCAAGATTTATTTCTGGGAACAATCAGCGCTCAAAGGCCGTTGCTGAGATCACAGGTCACTTGTGAGCTAATTTTGTCCCGACTGCAAAAACTTTATGGTGTCTTTTCCATGGCTGTCGTTTAAACAGCTTTATTTTCACGTTTTATTACAAGTATATTTTCATCACATGTCTCAGAACACAGCTTTCATCTGCTGTTTTTATCTGGTGCTATATATAGGATATCTAAGTGAACATTCTGATTAACTTTAATCCATTAATCACAAGTATCAGCTTCATTCAACTTTCATATTCAGATCTGCTCCTGGGCAGAAATGGATGATTGCATTAAGCCACGGGCCCAGCAGACGCAGTTACTTCAGATTTGCCGAAGGGGAACTCAGACTTGATTGCTAAATTCCCTGATGGAGTATGTATTTGCCTGTCTACGGTAAGCATTTGAAATTAGAGACCTGCCGCAGAGCTTGTGTGCCATTCTGTTTGTGTGTCCTTTGATTGGCTGCTGTGCTGTGCCCCCTCAATCAGCCTGGCAGCCAATGAGAGTGGGAGGGGGCGTGTGCTTATGCGCTGTGATGAATTTGAAAGCAGTCTGGCCCCCACAAGGACTCCCAAGCCAGAAAGGCAGCCTCATCCCCCACATAAAGGACAGTGACTGGGTAGTAGATTTGCTAACATAAGAGATTCAATAGTTTTCACACACAAGATGAATCCACTGGCACCAAGCTCTGCATCCTGGAGGAAATGATGTGGTACCAGGGTGCTAAGGACTGCTGAACTGCCCCAGTGCCCCCACCAGGCAGGATCATGCCCGCTCCCAGGACGTCCCTGGTGCCATCCACCTCGTGGCCCGTAGCGCCGGACTGGGCCTGCAATCTGGGTGTCTACGTGGCGATGTTCTCCGCGATGCTGCTCCTCATGGTTCTGCTGCTGTGGCTCCTCATCAAGCAGCTGAGAGACTCGGTGGGGAACGCAGCCCTCAAGCCTGGCCCCTCGGTCCGGAGCCCCCCGGGGCAACATGCCGTGTGTGTGCTGTGAGGACTGGCCAGCAGGGGGCGCCGGCATATCGCAAAGGTC
>JAODKF010000018.1:4088580-4101522 GCA_026779585.1 Mormyrus proboscirostris
TTATGCAGCTTATTACGACTCGCACATATGGCCAAAGTTCTTTTAAAAAAAAAAAATAAGCAAATGTATGCAATAATAAGCAGTGCTATGCTGCCTAGTGTGTGCTGTGTGACTCTTGTTGTGCTAAAATACTGGCTGTTGTGAACTTCTGAGCCTCGCATCAAAACGCATCATCCCGTCTCATTATCACACCTAAAAGTCAGTGTGATTTATCCTATTCTGACATGCATCCATTGTAACGTATGAATCGTGTATCAGAACGGCACCCGGACAGTTCACCTGTTTGACCACCAGGGGTATCCCTTACTCATGGTTTCCAGGGCGCAGGGACAGAGGAGAAGGTTTTGGTTGAGGTCCTGGCTTCCAGGACGCCCGCCCAGATCCGGGACATCATTGCAGCCTACAAACAAGGTGAGGCCAGTCATGTCCTCGATGACTGGGTCAGTTTGACGTCTGTTAGGTTCTGGTTTATATCAGTACATGATCTAGATAGTCGAATGTGTGCATGACACTTTCCACAAAGAGAACTGGAGAACACACGATCAAAGATTTTTGGTCCTGATTTAGTCATGAGTTATGTAATTCGGTATTCACGTATCTGGAATGAGAAGTGGAATCACAAGTGCGTGAGTCAGATAAAGTGGAAAATCGCACTTCTGCTTTTCAGAGTTTGGGAAAAATCTCGAGGATGATGTCACTGGAGACACATCCGGCCATTTCAAGCGCTTATTGGTCATCCTCCTTCAGGTACGCAGAATCTGATACGCTGTGCGTGCGGCCCACTGGATCCAGTGAAGCTAAGCCAAGCTAAACTAAACTAAGAAGCTCTACTGATCCCCAGAGAAAATCCTTGTGCATACAGCAGCAAGATACATAAAATGCAGACCAGCAAACATAATCCAAAATGAGACAAAGTGCAAAGACGGCACACACAGTGCAGACAGGAAAACGTGCAAAAGAATTTAAAAATTACCCAGTACAAACAGAATAATAAGGAAATAAATACATTTAAATTAGAACTAAATTAACGGAAGGTACATGCGTATTTTATATGGGCAGTGCCGGACATTTACTACAGGACTGTCAGCGGAGTCAGGGCTTGTTGTAGAAAATGTTTTGGACTGTATTTTTAGTGACAATTTTCCCCAGAAGGGGGCAGGGCTGAGCAGGACTCTGCTGTAGTGCAAAAGCACACTGATTTTAATCTTCGTTTCAGGCAAGTCGGCAACAGGGAGTCAACAGTGGGGCCATTGAACAGGATGCTAAGGTCAGTAATTTGGCTGAGAATAACTTCATATCAGAGAGGATCCTCTCTCCCGCCATAAGAGCCCTAAGCCACGGAGATCAAAGTGGGGACTTATGAGATGTAGCGGGAAATACCGAAGGTTTACATCCCATAATAATCTTTATTCATCACTTATGTTGCATGTGGTGCTATTCTGCGGGATATTATTTTCAGTCAAGTATCATGGATGGAGATCAGGCATGTGACACAGCCCCCCCACACCCCCCCCTCCCCCAGGCCCTGTTTGCTGCTGGGGAGGCCAAGTTCGGCACAGATGAGGAGGCGTTCACCACCATCTTGGGCAACAGAAGTGCAGAGCATCTCCGGAAAGGTCTGTGGCTCTTCTGTCTTGCTTTGCGCTAGGCCGCCGTGTTTGTCTGGGTAAAATGGGGGCTTTGTTTTATATCGAGCACCATCTTAAAGATGCGGTAAACTGGTCCCAAGTCATTTCTAACAGGAAAACTCATCAGCCATGTTACTGGCTATTTTTCAGTTTTTGAGGCATACATGAAGTTGTCGGGGTATGAGATTGAAGAAAGCATCCAGAGAGAAACCTCCGGGAGTCTGAGGGCATTGATGCTTGCTGTAGGTGAGCACACGGCTCAGGTTAGGGGTCCGTCCATCCAGCCACCCGTCCATCCGTCCACCTTCTGCCTGCCCGTCCCGGCCAGGGCTGCAGAACCACCCGTCACGGAGCAGCACACGGCCCGCAGCAGGAACTGGGATTCCAGTCTATCGCAGGGCATAAACATGCACGCACATTGGTGCCTTTTATTCCAGCAGCCAGTATTTCAGACACCCCTAGTTAAAAATGCACATATTGGCTGAACTCCTTTTTTTATTGAATGAAACTCCTTCTTTTCTCCTCATAGTAAAGTGTGCTCGAAGTGTCCCAGCATATTTCGCTGAAAGCCTGTACCACTCAATGAAGGTAGGATTTTTGCCATAACACTTTCTTTTCCCTCTCACAGTGTCAGCCACTGATTCTCGGTGAACTTTACTAGATGGGCACACATTGTGTTATGTATGGACCCGCCAGTGTGTGTCCATTTGGGGTTGTGCGATTGACAGCTTGCATCGGCCAATCAGGGGTTGCCAGAGGACAGCCCTCAGTCCAGTTTTCCCAGAAGCCCTTGCTCCACTGATGGCAGGCATGATTAAATGGCATTAATCGTGCACCGTGACTAACTGTGGGGCTGCATTTATTCCACAGGGAGCTGGTACAGATGACCACACCTTGATTCGGATCATGGTGTCCAGGAGTGAGCTGGACATGTTGGATATCAGAGCCAACTTCAGGCGGATGTTTGCCAAGTCCCTTTACTCCATGATCAAGGTACCCTTATGGACTTCAGGCATAAACATCTAGCGTGGGCTGAGCCTCTGTGCCTGTGGTCAGAAGGTTGCTGGTTCGAGCCCCGGCCTTAGCAGAATAGCCACATGTCTGTGGGCCCTCGAGCGAGGCCCTTAACCCGCAGCTCCCTGGGCGCTGCTCTCATCCACACGTGTGTCGTGGAGGGTAGAAAGAGGCACATGAGAAGGGAATTTCCCCACAGGGATCAAAGTATTCTTAATAAACATGGTTGTGCTGCAGTGTAGCTGAAACAGTGCAGTCAGGAACCATGTGATCCTTACTGTGTTAGGTCAGGCTTGTACCTGGCTCACATTCTGAATGTAGAACAAATTGCGGATTACTCCCCCAATGACTGACTGACACGCTGTTGTGTTCCCTGCAGGATGACACAGGTGGGGACTACAGGAAGGCCCTGCTTCTGTTGTGCGGTGGTGATGATGCGTAGGACACACAAGAAAAGCCACACACATGCCAGGACCAGTAATACCTTTTAACACAGACCTGCTACTGTGTACTGTGACCTTAATGTTACACCTAATGTTTCTATAGCCTTATAATGTTTATTATCATGACTGACCTTTGTACTTGGTAAAAAAAAAAATATATACATATATTATTGTCAGTAACAGTACTAATTAACGTGATTCTGAAGTAGCCTCACAAGTTACCGTTAATTATGTTGACATTAATTCACATTAAATTTTGAAAGACAATGGTCTCTGCATTTCCTCTATTGCATATGCGTTTAAACGATATTCAAAGATATGGGGATTTAATAACCTTCGATATTCAGAGCGTGCCCAAAAAGCTTAGATTATCGTACAGAAATAGCATTTTGCGTTTAAGTCAATAGATCATATAGCATGTGTAGATGTGAATAGAGAGACGCCTTTGGTTAGCACCTATATATTTACCATCATCTGCGATAAGCCGTAAACATAGTGATAGTATCCTCCGTAAAATAGGAATCCTTTTAACTGTGCTTCTGCTATTTGTGGTCTTTCGGATAGTTTGCTGTGTAACTTTTTTTTTCATTTTATTGAAAGTTTAGGTGCAAAATGAAAAACCAATTTTGGAACCCCGTGTAGCTTCTTTTTATTTTGCATCGAGGACAGACGCAGCCAAACATTTAAAAGTTTTAGGCACACTGCGGTAAGGCTGAAATAATAGTTAATTTTAAATTGAAATATTTCAATTCAGCTATTCCCGCAACCTCCTGGATATTGCTGGTGTGCCTCGATCCCGGGCACCACAAACTCGCATATACACCCGTCTGCCTGAATCGCCCACCTATCGGCATGTTCAAATGGGGTTTCAGTTATGAAAAGTGAAAGTAGGATAACTTTGTTTCAGATATAAACCTACTTTATTTCGGTCTACAAGCTGTGGTGCTGGGATTCTCTACCCAGGATATAATAATTACAAGCAAGTGCATCACGGACCTGCTTGGAGTGAAATTTAAATGCTGTAAGTAGCTTTAGTCATGTGAAATGACGTTACGTCTTAATGTGGAGGGAAAATATCAGACCTCGATGTTTATATTGCATTTTCAGACTTTTCTCCTCGAAGTCCTTTTATAAATTGAGTTTTTAACTTTCATCCATCTTTGGGACCATGGGAAACGATCAGCAGGTGGCGCTACAACCATCCCTTAAAAAGCAACTAATATAATAGTATATTTGGTTAAAAACACTTACTTGTATGCCTCAACTTTTTCTTAACAGAAATTTCCTTCCAGTCGTTTGGTAGAAAACGAATGCATCGATCCTTATAACCTGCATCTAGATACTTTGAAATATTGTTCGCGAAATAACTCAGATTAATTTCAATATGTGTAATAAGGAGGCGCTGCCTGGTGTCTTATTTTATGTTAAAAATATTTTATAATTCCCTTGAGTGTGAATTTTTTAGCTAGTTTTATAACAGCCAAGCAACAAATGTTCCTGGAAAGTTTACCTTGTTTCTCTTTTAATCTGATTTATGTGATCTCGAACTAATTAAGGAGTCCAGATTACCTAGCATTCCTTACAAACAGTAAATTAATCAGAAAAAAAACAATATTATAGGCGCGTGTCTGCGCCGCTCACGTGATCTGGGTTTCTGCCCTGGTCACATGATCACGGTCACATGGGAATCCGCCCCCGCTGAGCCTAAACGCCCAACGGCGGACTCAGGCCACCCACCTCCCGCCAATGCGGTATCCCGGACAAAATCTTAAACATGAGCTGGAGGACGGAAAGACCGTGCACTTACGTGCTTGGGGGGAAAAGGCTCTGTTCATATAAATAAAAATGTTCAGCTCCTGGATATTTTGAATGATAACATAAAGGGCAAACTTACTTGAGGCACTCTGTACAATGATATAAGTGATGTATATTTCTAATATCTGGGGAATTATATTTCTACATTACCTGGGTGTATAATATTGCAAGTAATGATTGATGGCGTTTATATCGCATGTCATTTCCCTGTAGTCTGAATAGTAGTAATGTAAAGTAATAGGTCTACCCAAATTACGTGCTTCCATGCCAGGCTGAGATGTGAATCCTCTGTGCTGAATACCTGGACAGGTAATGCTTATTGGATGGTAATGTGATCTTTGATCCTTTCCATACTCTTCCAGATTTACCTGTTCTCTGACTGCTTTTGCCAGTTACCTGTTCATATACTTGTACATTTTCTCGGCCATAAGCATCAACTGACAGAGGCAAAAATGTGTAATTTGGAGTCGTCGGAATTCATCCTGGACATGATGTTTCAAACCACTAACTTCGGCTGTGTTGCTTCATGGGGTATTAATTTCGCCCAGATTGTCTCCCACAACAGATGTAATAGGAGCATCTCTGGAATCTCAAATATCAGGAAAACAGCCTAATTAGTAATAAAATTGAGGTGTTGACTGCACCACGGAGACGATCTAATTTAAGTACTTCAACTCAAACTACGGATGAGGGAAAGTCTCTTAACAGCCTTTTGAAAAGACTATGATGTATTTAGTTATTACTGTAGTTCTTGGGGATTTTCTTCTCAACATGTGAACGAAATATTAGGCTAAACAGAATCTGAAAAGCAAAAACACTGTTTGTAAATCTGTAATATGTTTACTGACTAAATAAAATCTCTGAAAAGGTTTAAGCACTTTACATGAAACATTCAGGTGACACTCAAATGCAGTGGAACTAGAAAAAACGTTCTCATTTCTAAGAACCGATGTCGTTCATACAAAGTAAAGTCTCCTCTTTTCAGAATCAATCACCACCCCAGAAATCAAGCTAGTATGTGACTATTTTTTTTACATTATCACTATTGCTGAATACTAGTACATTTGACCTAAAAATAATGCCATCATTGTTTCGTATTACTATCAGATCCTGAATATGTGAATAGGTCAAACAAGATCTATACACTTTTTAAGGTAGTGTTATCCATGCTGTTATCGTATATAGGCTCCTGTGTAATACTGAATATCATTCCAAAAGTGAAATATTCTAATCACCTGCTGTTGTAATGATTGTACCATTTTCCAAAATGTAAATGTTGCTCACCGCACTTACACAGTTAATGGTCAAGTACCAATAGAAATTTGTCATCTAATTTTGACAAAATTTAACAGCGATTCAGCCTTAATCCATGATGTTGATCCACCATCAACGTCGAAATGCTGGGAAACTAGCAGAGTTCCAGTATTTTCGCGGCCACGCTGCCTTCTCTTATGCGGGTTGTTACTCTAGAAAACGAGCACTCAGATTAAATCAGTTATGTTAAGGGCAGCTTTCTACATGAATTCATCAATATTAAGTATGGTAAACAGAAAACAAGCAATATATATATATATATAAAACAGCTGATTTCCAAACATACATTATTTTCAGGGTTACAGACGCGAAGATCCTAGAGTTCAGAGAAACAGCTATTAAACAGGGCAACGTGTATTTTAACAAAAATATCACATATTCATCTACATCAGCAGTCTTCACTCTGTAACATGGAAAAGAAGAAGGTGCAGAAACCGGACCAGGCTTCGTTACAGTACTCCTCTGCCAGTTTCTTTTGATCGATCTTCTCCGTGCATGAAATGCCCCCTGAAAAAGACGGTTCCGGTCCGGATCCCGTTGCTTCTGCTTCGTACCGCGTTTCTGAGCGGTCCAGCCTAAAATGACCGCTCCTGTGGGCTTTCCTGCACATCCCAGCTTTAATGAGCGCTTTTGGGTCCCGACACAGACTTTTCTGCTTCTTCAGAGATCGGCCGATTTGTTTCCAGTAAATTCTCGCATGGGACCTGAACTGGGGGCAGTACGCGGGTTTTGCCGTGTACCGACAGGTGATGCTTTCCGGGCCGGAACCGCACTTAACGCTGAGGGTGGCAATGTCGCCGCCTGCCGCCACCCAGCTGCACTGCACCTTGTCTTTGCTGGAGAACTTCCCTTTAAACACGACCTGCTCCTTCTCGCTCCACTTGTCGGAAAGTGAAGTCATGGTCTTCACCTGCAATGGGGTCCTTCCTCCACTCTCTGTGTCCACCTCCTTTTTCTTTCTCTGCTTCCCGGCGTCCCGCTGACAGTCCCCCACTCGGAGAGCGATGCAGGCGAGCACCAGGGTAGTTGTGAAGTTTTGCAGAAGCTGCATGCCGTCTTATTTTTTTTTAATCTTAAACCTGCGAAAGAACAGCAGCGAATCTCTCGCCCACGTTGGAGATGTACTCCGTTAACGAAAGAATACAATCAAAACAAACAGTGGACAGTTTGCATAATCTATTATTTGTTAATTGAATTAATTACTAATATATATATGTAGTGGTATGACAAACAAATGTAAAAATGTAAAACCTTGTACTTGTACTTCTGCTACTACTACCACTACAATCAATAGAATAGAATAGAATAGAAATCGTCCATCTGAAATTTGTCGTAAGAAACACTGCTGAGTGCAGTCTCCGTTGTGAGTTATAGTTATAATGTTTTGCCGACCGAAAAGCTCTTTATCCCGCGCATGTGCAGACATGGCATGTCGCATTTATACCTACCTCACTCCTTCGTGCACTCCTTCGCGTCTGCGGCCTTTCTGTCATGTGCCAGATGCTTAAATACCCTGGTTCAGAGGCTTAGTGGGGGATTATCCCTCTCAATAATAACAACATATACCCTCTTCCCCTTTCCCCATTTTCTTCACATAGCTCATCTTGCCATTGGCATCACCATCCTCAGGGCTGGGGGGTTAATGGTCCTGCACAAGGGCCCACAGATATGTAAAACCAGTGACCTCCTGCTCACCAGCACAGACACTTAGCTCACTGGGCCACTCACCAGCCACACAGACTAAGGAAGGATCCTGGAACATGATTGGATGGCAGTCAGTCCGGACAAAATCAGTTTGAGCAACATTAAACAAAGAAATATGCTTTATTTGCATATTCATACTTGAATGCTCCCCTTTGTTGACCCCATCGTACTCTCCACAGCTTGGGGGGGTGGTCACAGTACAGGGCCAGCTGATGTGCAGTGTTTCTGAGGCTGGCACTTGAACAGCAACCTTCTGACCACAGACACAGCGACTGAGCCCACAGAGTCACTCACTGCCTCCCTTTGGGGCAGCTCTGAATTTAACTTTGGTCACATTCAATGTAGATCTCGCTCATATATGGTCCTTTTCTGTTTGAAATCCAGAAAGTGGGTTCAGACCAGTATTGTTCTGGGCCTGATCCATTTTATGACTCTTAGGATATTTCTGAACTCATCTTGCTATGTGGGTCATCACCTCTTCCCTGTCTCCTCAGCCATGTCTCCAGGAGAGGCATCCTCACAGATGAGAGCCGCGGCCGGACATTTCTTGGATGAACGGATTGGGCCGCGCACAAAACTGTTATGCAGGTAGCCGTGCTCTGTAATGGCGTGCATATGCAGACGTGTGTGATTTTACAGATCCTGTAGGGGACCCGGTATAACCTGCCCCCCCCGCCCCCCCCCATTAATGAGACCCACATCCCTGCCATGGTAACGCATAGTGGCACTGTTAATGTCAGTGCGCTCCATGTTTGATCCTTTGACGTTAACATGTTTGTAATAAAATCCCATTCATTTAAAAGTACATTTCCTTAGTAGGCAGTGAGAAATGTAGCAGAGTGTAAAAATGT
Source organism: Mormyrus proboscirostris (assembly GCA_026779585.1). NCBI lineage: Eukaryota > Metazoa > Chordata > Actinopteri > Osteoglossiformes > Mormyridae > Mormyrus > Mormyrus proboscirostris. The sequence goes on from JAODKF010000018.1 coordinate 4,097,350, forward strand.
AATCAAAAAGTTTGATTATTTATTTGCAATGATTTATGAATTATTCTTTATGAAACATTGTAAAGACAGAATGTAATACATGTAACGTCTTAATAAAGATGCATGAAATAAGTATCAATATTGAATCGATACACTGGAAGAACCAGTTTGGTTTTTGAGTCTTACTTATGAAAATGAATCAATAATATCAGATAAGTAAAAATGTATTCTGTGCAGTAGATACAGCATTTCTGATACTGCACTTTCAAACCCTGCCAAAGAAAATCTGTTTACCATGAGTGGGACAAGATGCTCAACTCCTGCTAAAACAGCGTCACCTGCAGGCCACTAAAAGAATCACATAGAAATATTTTTTAAATTCACATTTTCGCTTCATAATTTAAAAGTGTGTTTCCAAGTTTAATGAGAAATATTGTATATGCGAACAGCACACAACTTTCTGAATTACCATTGCTAACACAGTACAGGGAATTAATCATTTACATTTAGGCTATTTGTCAAAAACACACTAATACATTAATACAATAATGAATATCAATGACACTTTGAGACGCAGTGTTTTCTGTACACCTTGTTCAGTTTGCCGTCTAACACGCATACAAATTTATTTACATCATTCATATAGCCCTAATTGTGTGAGGTGTTTAGTGCCCTGAGTGCTTGCATATATAAAACGGGAGTGAATCCATACTGATAAACACGTCCTTTACTCCTGTAGCATCCCCTGCTAGCATTTCCAGTCCGATGGCGAAGCGAAACTGCGGAAATTGCAATGTGAATTATGAGCGGGCACAAGGACAAAGTGGTGTGATCAGATGACATCCATGTCAGAGAAGAAAAATGTCTGGGGAGCAGCGCAGTCAGACTGAGTACACGTGGAATATTTCAAGTATTTTTTTGCTGGGGACCTAAAGACAGAAAAGTGAAAGATAATATTCATTAATGATAGACGGACAAACACGGCAAACGCTAACATGCTTCCATCAACACTGTAGAATCATGTATGCAACAATTTCGTTTTGGACTTATTCCTTGTAATGCTATAATATTCAGGTAAATGATCAGTACAATAGTGATGGCGAGGTGCGATTTCACACAGTGCTGGCACGTGGATCCTGCTTACCGCGGCGTTCAGTTGTGAAACCAGCCAATGACGGTGGTGCAGATGCTCTGGAGGGATTCCCAGCAGTAATCTTCAGCTATGGCCTTTGCACTTTCTTTCGCAGTCACCTCCGTGGGTCTGGCTGTTGTTGTTGTTTTGGAGGGTCTTGGAAGTTTTTTCTGCGTATTGGTTTTTATTGCTGTCTTAGCTTGCTCAGGCTGGACCGGAGAAGGCAGAACCGGGGCTGGCTTGGCTTGGGCCGGCTTGGCTGGGACGGTCTTGGCCGGCTCTGCCTTAGGTTGGATCGGCTTGGGTAGCTCTGGTTTGACTGGGGCAGGTTTAACTTGAACTGGCTTGACCGTATCCGGTCTGAGCGTTGTAGTTTTGGGTGGTTCGGGTTTTGTTTGGACCGGGGACCTCTCCTGAGGGGTTTTGGCTGGCTTCTGGGCGACCGGCTTGGAGCCTGCCGTCGTGAAGATCATCTGGGCTTTGTCCGTGGCCCTCTTGCACATTTGCGGCTTGAGCTGGTGCCTGCCCTCGCACGCGTTACTGAGCTTGCGGAGCTCCCACATGATCTGGGTGAAGTAGTGCCTGGGGTTGGCGTGGTAGGCGCGACACGCCTCGGGTTTGCCTAGGTACTCACACCAGTATGTCTTGTTAGCACTCCGGCAGTTGATCCTGAGTTTGGTGGCCTCCTCCTGCATGCTCACCGCCATCGAGCACGCCTCCTTTGCCTTGGTGCTGAACTGGATGGTCTCGCCCCAGGCGCCTTTGCCGTTCTCGCCCTGGGCTTCCGCCGCCCCCAGGCAGAAGGCGACCAGCAGCAGCAGCAGCACAGGGACCCTGTCCTTCATGTCGAAACGGACGCTGGTGTAGAGAGAGGTTCCGGTTGAACTGTGAGAGCTATGGGCTTGTTCCCCTCCATTTATGGGTTCACAGCACAAAGGGGGCTTTCAGGTAAATCGCCATGCCTTTTCCTGATTGGGGGCTGTGGGGGGGGAGGGGAGGGGGCGCAGTCCTTCTGCAACGTGACCATAATTCATGACTAACCAGGGACTGTCAAGTACCCTGTGGGCTGGTGGAGTACCATAGAATACCATATGAGCCAAGTAATTTGAACCGAGCAAATTAGGACGTTCAAAGGCACCGTCGTGACTAGAATTACAGCTTGAATCTCTGTTACTGTAAGACTGTTGAAATACAGACTGCAGCTTATCTCCTGTGGTTGGTATTCCCGGTATTTCCAGCATGCATTTGCTAAAGTGGCACACACACCATAAGTCTGGCTCCTCATCTTGCTGTAGCTCGTTTGTTACGGGATGGGATGATCAGCCCATTGGGTCCTTTGGGTTTTAGCAAAGAAAGTGTGGAGAAAACCTTCAACAGTTGCTGGCATTGTGAGGCAGGTGGTGGGTGTCGCGTTAGCGTGTATGGGGGGGGGGCAGGGGGTGTATATCCTCTGAGAGGTGGGCCTGTGCAAACTTCTCAGGACCTTGTTTTCTTAGCAATCAGTCACTCCATGGCAAAAAGGCCTCCTTGTCGAGCAAAATGGCCCACCGGCCTGAACTTCCGAAGGAGCTATTTATTTATTTCTTTTTGGTGCCTTCATGGGTGCGATGAGAAGCTTCAGGCTGGCGGCACTTTGCCAGCAAAGGGGCTGGAATTTTTTTTCCAGCACAAAAAACATTTGAGTAGCAGTAAAGGGCCCAGATTCCAAAACCAAACCACGCTGGCACACAAAACACTAACATGCACTGTGTGATGCACGGAGACACTGGCTTGTAGACTTGGGGAGTGACGTTTGCTGCCATCTGCTCCTTGACGGGTGAAAGTCCCCTTTGTCCCTGTAGGGCACGGGTGTCAAACTCCAGTCCTGGGGGGCCGGAGCCCTGCACATATTTGGGTTTCCCCTTATTTAACACACCTGATTCACCTCCTTGTGCTAATTACCACACAGCTCTTCAGCTGAATCATTCGTGGTGAAACAGGGAAAGTACTAAGCTGCACGGGGCTCCGGCCCCCCAGGACTGGAGTTTGAGACCCTTGCTGTAGGGGGTTTATATTTAATATAAACCCTCTACAGCATATTTAATATTATATTTATAGGTTACAAGGGGAGGCAATCTGAAGTGGGGGGAGGGGGTGGTTCCAGTTGACCTTTGACCTCTGGTGAGCTGATGGTCCTGGTCTCAGCTTGAGGGGTGTAGCTGACATCAACCTCTGGCATCAGCGTGTCGAACTTTGGGGATGATGACCTGATTCCTATGTACATACCCAGTAGGCAGTGTGGGTGCCTTAACTGTGAACTGGAATGATGCTCAGAGAAGGTCTTACCTTGACACTCAAGGCAAATGTGTGGCTCCTCCACTGGTGCCAGTTTAAAAAAACACGTTAAATATCGGATGCGCACTTTTGTCTTTCTGTTGCATTTCTGCTCCCTAATCAGCTGCATCCCACACGTGACCCGTGGCTGGAATTGCTGCTGTTACCATGACAACATTCAACTTAAAACCCACACGTGCACAATCACGACAAATCATGTTTATTCATGTTTATTCGGTGGCGCCAGTGGGGGTCGAACCAGAGGCCCGTGGTTCGGGAAGCTAGCTCTACAAAAGTCCCGGCACTCGAGCGCCACTCGAGCGCTATAAGTGCTAATGTCAGTCTTACAGTTAAACCATTTCAACCAGGGAGGATTAGGGAGAATTAGGCTAGAAGCAAACAATGGGGGAAAAAAAAAGATTTATACAAACATCATGGTAATCAGGCATAATAACTTTGAAATGCTGTGTATCCCTGGAGGGATGTTGCAGTCATGGTTCTCAACATGCCAATAATATTAAAGTAGTGAACGAAAGAGCGGCATTGTGAGCATCACCAGGTAGACCTGAGTAACAAGAGGTTTCAAATAACAACTTGAATGGTGACACTGCCTTATCTGTGGCAGAGTGGCAGTATCTGTGTGCTGCCATTGAGATGCACAGCAGGCCGGGGTGGAGCCTGGTGACAATGAGGGCCCGTAGCCGCAACATTGAGATGCACAGCAGGCCGGGATGGAGCCTGGTGACAAT
>JAODKF010000018.1:4144551-4156344 GCA_026779585.1 Mormyrus proboscirostris
CCCCCGGGCGGGGGGGGGGGGGGGGGGGAGCGTGACCCACGAATCGGCACCGGTGAAGAGGGGGCTTACCTTCAGGGAAAGGGTTCGGCTGGACCACGTGCAGGAACGTGTGGACCATGTAGAAGAGGGCACCCATTGGCCCAGGCTTGTAACTCGCCAGCGTCTCGTACACCCCAGGGGGGACGGACCCAAATTGCAAAGCTCCCGAGTCTCCCTGCTGTGTGGTGGCCGGGAGTTGGCCAGATATGGCCCCCCGGCAGAGGAGGAGAAGTAGCACCACCTTGGCCAACATCGTAGAGAGGAGGAATGGGAGCATGATGATAGAAAGGAGGTATGGGGGGCAAATGTATCTCGCTGTGCCTGATTTGCCTAAGGAAAGCAGGAAAAAAACACAAGCCGTCAAGCTGGAGAGGGCTGCGAACTTCAAGTCGGGATCCTCGGGGTTGAACTCCTGGAAAACATCTCGCCCAGTTTGGCACCACCTCAGCAAACGGCGGCGCTGCTCCTGTCCTGCTCTTCTCTGCCGCGCGCTGCCTCTGAGTGCGGAAGGAGCGCCAGTCTGTGTGTGTGCGTGTGTGTCAGTGCTCGTGTGTCACTGAGCGCGCGTGCGCAAGCCGGCGAGAGTGAGAGCGGCGCGTCTCCCCGTAACGGTTGCCGTGGAAGCCGCGGCAGGATGGAAGGCCAGCTCGTGCCGGGGGGAGCAGGGGGCCGGGGGAGGAGGAGGAGAAGGAGGAGGAGGTGGTCGTCATGCTGGAGGCAGAAAGGCCTGCGAGGGAGTGGAGGAAAGAGCCCGTCGCTATGGGGATTTGTGAGGAGTGCTTGTGAGCCTGTGAGGTGGGGAAACAGGAAGGGCATGAGGAAACAAAACAGATAAACAAAGCAGGAGTGTGTTCAATATCACCGATACAGCGATGCCAGGCGCTGAGCAAGTGCCGTATCACAAAGCAGGATTTCTTGCTTAGCTGAAAACTTTTCAGAATGAACATAGTCTGGGCTAAATAAAGTCCATTTAAACTGGTATACCTTAAACCCGGCAAGTTATCTGGCTAAGCAAGAAATCCAGCTTTATGATACAGGTCCCCGGGAAAGGTGCAGAAATGAACACGGGATGAATCATCAACAAATCATAAGACGCTAAGATTCATCCTATATCTCTCAAGCTGTCTGGAAGATTCTCATGCATGATCCTGGCAACTAAATCTGGGAATTACTGTAACCAGGAACTGTGGGAGGCCAACTGAAGATGTGTAATGCGTGTGTCTGCAAGTCAAGCCAGGGTGGAGATGTTTTAAGATCATAACGGAGAAGCACCCATTCACGGTGAGGCCCTACAAGAAGCACAGCTCTCATTTAAATAGCTTTTTATCTGAAGTAACATATAGTTTTCATAAAGCAGGGCCAGCCAGTCTCTGGATTAATTAGGGGTTAAGTGCCTCGCTTAAGGGCTCGATGGTGAAATTACTCTGCTGACTCTGGGATTTGACCCAGCAACCTTCTGATCGCTGCCACCGCATCTTGAACTGCGAGGCAGCGCATGACGAGTTTCGTGTCGTCGCTGCTGTGATTTCAGCAGGGGCCACTGCACAAAGGTCCCAGACGAGCTCGGCTTGGGGAGGGGGGGGGCGGGACGCCCGTGACCCGAAACCGGCAGCTTCATCTGCTGTCTGTGGAGAGAGCAAACAGACATGAAGGAGACCCTGCAAAATGGGGCAGCAGAAGCAAAGAAATACAGCAGCAAGTGGCAGAAATATCCAACCGTGCCAGCTGGTTGGGGGTTCTACACCCCAGGCAGTGTGCAGTGCTTCACAATGCTTACAAAAGCCAACTTTTATAGAAACTAAGTCCAGCACCTGGGCCCTAAATCTGGTCTCTCCAGGGACCTCAGATCCTGTTTTTTAATCACAGCCCCAGCTTTTAAAATTGAACATAAAACCTCCCTCCATACAGCCTTAGTGCTTAACGAGCCAGAGATCGCAGCATTTAGCTGTGACCCAAACAGAACAAAGGCTGCATTTGACGGAGAGCAGCGTGCCTTAGGAAGACGAGCAAACAGCGGCTGCTCGGTGAGGCCATGCCTGGCCGCCTCCACAGTGACGCCGAGATGAATCTGGAACCGCCCCCATAATGAGGAACAACAGTTTAGCTTAGACTACAGAAACAGTGGCTCATCTCAGTATCGAAACAAATACATGCCTATAAGGTTTCTTACTCTAAAATAGCTGGAATGAATCCCATTTTTGGCAACATTTAGATTTAAAATTTAATTAAAAGCGAGGTGAGTAATCTAAGCTTAACAGATCAATAAAATAGGCTAAGCTGAAAACAAACTGGCATTCGACGTCCGTTAACACAAATTCACTCTTCAGGGTTGCGCTGGGTGACTTGCGTCTTGCTGCCCGCAACGTCCGTGCATCCAGCACCAGCACCGGAAAGCTGCTTACAGCACGTCTGACCTCCTTGTGCACAGAGTCAGGAAGATTAAATTGCTCCGTTTCTCCCCGACAGCAGCTGCCTGCTTCAATCTGCCCGACACAGACTGACTTACCGTCGTAGCACCTGAACAGTCGTCTCATTGGGAGACGGGTGGTAGGAGAGTTAGACGGCAAACAACTTCTTGAGCAAAGACCTCAACACCAACAGCGTGGGACAAATCTCTACTCCCACGTGGCAGCAGACTTTGAAGGGCCGTCATTTCCATAAATGCTGACAATAGGCTGGATCAGGTTAAACACCTGGGGGGTGTTCCACAAAGCAGGATTTCCTGGTTAGCGGGATAACTTAAGCCAAAACTGCCCAATAGGAGGAGAGGTAAGAGATATCCCTGTTGGACAATCCTTACATTTGGCTTACTGTAAGCTATCTGGCTAATGAAGAAACCCTGTTTTATGAAATGCCATCCGGGTGAAGCAAAACACTGATTTTAATTGATTATTCCTTTCAGTGAAGCAAACATTGGTTTAGCAGATCCTTTTATTTAAAGATATACAATTGCGAAAGGGGGGCCAAAGAGGCCCCGGAGTTATCGGTGGATAAGGGCCCCGCTCAAGGGCCCGATGAGGATATTACTCTGCCAACCATGGGATTTGAACCGGCCGCCTACCAAGCACAAGCACATCATCCGAACCCGCGGTGACACTGGGATGTGAAATTGCTGCATTCTGATCCAGTTTTTTCAGTAACGGAAAGCTGAAGGACTTTGCTCAAGGGCCCATAGATATGTAGTTGTTCTCTTGAGCCTGGGCTCAAACTGGCGATTTTTCCTACCATAAGCACAGAAGCCCAGCCAACTGAACCACACGCTACTCCACTCCTGAGAACATGGTGGCGCAGGAGGTACCGCTATCGTCTGGCAACCGGAGGGTTGCAGGTTTGAGCCCTGATTCCTCCTGACCCCATCAAAGTGTCCTTGAGCAAGACACTGAACCCCAAATTGCTCCCGGTGAGCAGGTTGGCGCCTTGCATGGCAGCCTCTGCCACGAGTGGGTGAATGTGAGGCATGTATTGTAAAGCGCTTTGAGTACTCGTAGGAGTAGAAAAAAGTGCTTTATTAATGCAGTCCATTTACCATTTATTGCTGGAAGCCTTGAGTTTGAAAGGTTCATGGTGGCAGAGCAAAAGCATCTCTGATTTTGACTCAGGGACGCATTGAAAATCAGGATGTGTCAGGTCCTCCATAGGCAGGTATAAACTTTCATTTGGGAAGAAAATCATACAGTACATCTCCTTCTGTCTTCCATAACTTCATATGCAGCATTGGGCATGAAGCAGGGTGAGCCTAAATCCTATCCCAGAATGCACAGGGAACAAGGCAGGGGACACCCCGGACAGGATGTCAATCAGCGCACACACTCACATACTATATGCAGGAAAGTCTATACTTTCAAAGTCACTTTTTGAGTGTGGCCCCGGAAACAACAGACCCACCATCGATAATTCAGTGGCACCCACAAACTCACCTGCATGTTATTAGACTTCGTAAGGAACCACAGGGAGATCGTGCAGGGCTCCGCACACAGAGGCAGGGATGGGATTAAGATCTCAAATTCTGGGAAAGTGAGGCTGAATGCATCACACATCAACAGGACAAACCAGGATTTCAAAAAATGCTACCCAGCTTATAAAACAATATCGCCGATTCTGCAAAAGATGCGTATGATTAATGTTCAAAGATATTTCTGACAATGAACATTCTGGAATCTGTGGAAAATGCATTAAATAGAAGACATTTCTGCATAATGTAACAACATATGTTTTATTTGTGGTTTCTGTTCATTACAAATTTCATTTTTTAACCAAATATAATTCAGGAATTTTGGAGGGGGTCAATCCCCACATTTTCCTGCAAAAAGTTGGAAAGTTTCAAGAAAAATGAAGAAAAAAAAAAATCCGCCTGCAATCAGTGCAAATAAGTGACACCAGTCCGGCAGCAATAATATGGAAGGATACTTGTGATACTCGTGAATGTCCTTAGGACGTTCATTTGCCACTGCACTGGACAATACAGTAACCATTAAAAAAACTGGAAAAACTGCACCGAGCTAAAAGGAATTCAGGACGGTACATGTTACACATCTGGGTTGTACATGAACCAAAACATTCTCAGAACGAATCCTCCGACAGCTCAGCCGGCTTTGTTCAACTGAATATCAGTAAAGCCCAATGATCTCGTCAGTCTGCAGACTGCTAAGAGTCTATTCAGCAGTCAACGAGCAAAAATGTACTTTAAAACTGGTTGTGTGAAAATCAAGACTTTTCTCAGACTTAGTTTCTTGTTAAAAAAAATGTTATTTTCCTCCTCTAGCTATTTCTTACACTTAAAAGTCTTAGGCAACACAACGCAACGGCGTTCTTCATCAAAGCACCAAGAGTGAAAATGACCCACGTGGCCCAGCGAGTTTGCCCATTGTGTGCTGTGATGTGGTTCTAGAGCTCCCCCCAGAGGACACTGCCGGAGGTCTCAGTCAATCCGATTGCCACACATGGTGAAGCGGTCTATGTCCAGCAGGTCTTCCTTCCGGGTCCTTCGTTTGGCCTCGGATGCGTCCTGGGTGGTTATGGTACAGATGGAGGGCTTTGGGGCGAGGCTGCCCAGCTCGGCTGGCTGCGGGACGATGGGGGTGGAGACGGGGCTGTCCACAGGACCAGCTGAGGGGGGGGGGTGATAAGTTAGGGCTAACGGACTAATCGCTTACGCTAGACTCGTGCCTTCATTAGATAAGAACACGGATACAACCCCGGGTGGGCGGAGCTCCGTTTGCTCTGTATGACTTAAGTCATAAGTCACAACAAAGGCGGTGCAGCAGGCGTACAACCCTGCAGACTCTAGCACACCTTATGGCCGCATTACACCCCCCCACCCCCAACATCGGTAACCAGCTGGCTTTCAGTGACAGCGACCAACAGCCTTTAACACTCACTGTCCCACTGTAACACTCACTGTCCCACAAGGCAGCTCATCGTAATCACTAACTGCTATTACCTATTCTTCTATAAACCAAACTCACAAAAGCCATTTATATCTTTATTACAGACCAAATAAAAGAAACCCCCCCCCCCCAAACCCAAGGATCTCCGCCGGTCAGCAGGTCAGTTCCCTCCTTCCTGACATCTAGTAACTTCTATTGCTGAGGTCCGCTTGGTGTAAACCACAAGCGATAACGCGACACGCTCTGATGTCACGTGTCACGCGATGAGGCCCCATCACAGCATTAAGAGTGAAATCCCATCTTCTCTGGCCAGGCCGCGAGTAACCAGGCAACCCGAGTCACCCTGTGACTTTTCCGGCTCCTCGCCGATGCTCCACGCGGCCACAAGGTGGCGAGAGGGACGAGCAGGCGGGGCGGGGCGGAGGTCTGAGGGCAGAGGGCTGGGATGGCGCTCACCTGTGGGGGAGCTGCCTGGACATCTGGGCCGGCCGGCAGCTGTCCTCGGGGCCGACGCCGAACGATGCCGCGTCAGCCTGTCCTCCATGTTGGCCTCTTTAATGTAGATGCAGGATTTGCCCACCAGGATGATGCTGTTCAGCACCTTCAGGGACATCATCCTGCAACCGGAAAAAGCCCCATGATCTCCGTCAATTCGCCCGTTTGCCATCTAAAGCGGAGTTCAGCCGCTCCGGTCCTGCAGAGTCAGTCCGCAACACGGTTTGCAGGTTTCCGTGATCTAAAGCTCCTCTTACAGCTGACAGTAAGTGACCCTCTGCAAAAAGGTTAATACTATTTAAAGCAGGACATCGTTTCTTCAATTTTAAAATTATTTATCCATTTAGCAGAATAGAGAAAATGTATTCCATCAGAACTGTTGTGTCACTAAAAAACACGATTACCATTTAAGGTAATTACTCCTTAGTCTTCCTCCTACGCCAAATCGTGCTTCATCTCGTAGATGAACATGTTCGTAAATAATTAATATCGATGACTATCAGAACGCACTGGGAAGACTCACCCCATGAATAAAAGTACCAGGCACACGTAGGAGAGAGGGCCCTCCGCTTTCAAACAGCTCAGCACCACACGGATTAGCTGTTAAATAACAACAAGAGGACAACTGATACATTCCTGACACGTGACGAGAGACTCAGATGAGTCATTACCAGTCGCTTAACCCTCGGGAGTCTGAGGCCTCTCAGCCCCATTGAGGTAGTCTGAGATGCCTTGATATTTTTAAATACTTCACCTATATAAAAAAAAATTCTCCCAATGTCCTACATATGATTTTATTCAACACAAACTCAGCACCAGTAACCTGACACCAAAAAAATAAAAACACATTAAAAACATTTCAGGCCAAGACTTTTGAGCTCTGGAGCTTGTAAACATAGCTGTTGGCTACACAGAGGTGACTGAAGCATTTAGAAATTTCATGTGGTTTGATACTAAGGTGCTAGAACTTTGGAGTGATGCTCCAGTCGTCAGCACGATGAACGCTGCTTCCATCTGTCAGCGGCCAACGCAAAGCGCGTTGCTTGTACTTGTTCTTTCCCCAAGTAAAATTCCTACTGGGCGTCAAACTTAAGCAGCGTTGCTGGAGAAGATTCCGGGATGCACAGAGACCGCAGACATCAATGTGCAAGTTCTTCATATTTGTTTTAACGTCAGAAGACTGGATCGATAATGCTCTCCACTCTGCGGTGAAGACAGACATTTACCTTGAAGCGCTAATTTCAGTAACCTGAAACCCAGCTTGCGGGCCTGAGGAGGATTGTGGGTAAATGTCAAGTAAACCTGCCAGAGCTGCTTGCCTGCAGTAACGGTGTCTGGCCTCCAGGAGGCGATAAACACTGCGATCTCTATCAAGCCTGATGTGTGTGGGAGATGAGGCATTCGGGAGTAGTGAGTGTCAGGTCAGCAAACAAACACAGGATGAGCGAGGACTTTAAGCACAAGAGCGGATTAGCGTGACCCACCAGCACTGCGAGAGGGAGAGGAATGAAGCCCATTCTCCTGGCCACAGAGTCACTGTAGTCAGTGTACGCCTGGTAAACAGAGAGGGCACTTAGCCACAGCAGAAGCGTGGGGGCTTCGTTACGCCTACGGACGCTCAGGACTTACGGTTTTCTGTCGGCTACTGACCAGGTCGAAGGCCAGCCTCGCTCTGTACTCACTGTATACCTGGGGGGGAGGGGGGGTTTACACATCTCAGTCAGGTTAACTGGGGAACATGCATATACAGTGTACAGATACAGTGACCAGATACAGGGTACACATACAGTGACTACATACAGTGACCAGATACAGGGTACACATACAGTGACCAGACACAGTGTCCAGATATAGTGACCAGATACAGGGTACACATACAGTGACTACATACAGTGACCAGGTACACATACAGTGACTTCATACAGTGACCAGATACAGGGTACACATGCAGTGCTGACAGAAAGTCTTGGGACATTTGCTTAATTCTGCAAACATGTTGCAATTATATTGGTTGCATAACAAACGTCCTTTGACAAGCAAGTTTAACATATCTACACATATTTTCCGCAAATTGATTTCTTAAGTGTCAGTTGCAATTGTAGTCATCATCTCCCAAACGATTACAAAAGACAAATGTCTGGTGTTTCATGTCATTGTAAAGATGTTACTAATTAAAAAGCACCCAATGAGTCAATGAATTTTCTAACCCCAAACAGCTCTGTTAGAATTGCAATTTGAGTGTCAATTTATTACTACTTGAAATTAACGTTTTACTTAATGCTAGTGGCTGTTTCCAATGCGATAAACATATTTTGAAAACAAATCGAAAACGTAATGATTTCTGTTATAAAACCAATGAAATTGCAATATTTTTACTGAATTGAGCAAGTGTCCTAATACTTTCAGTGAGCACTGCATACCTTCACAGTCAGTGAATCAAAATCTCTTCGGTTTGAGGGGATTCTGAAAGAAATGAAATGTAAAAAGGACTGGTCACACAGTACTGGTGAGACTCCTAACCAGTCTGAGACGGACCTTTCAGCGAGTTAGTAAGTGAGGAAGTCAGTAAGTAAGCAAGTAAATAATATTGCCACACCTGTCAAATGGGGTATTGCGCATTTTAATACGTCAAAACTAAAATGTAAACAGAGATTCCTGAGTGGATCTCAATCTTCCCACCTTTCACACAAAGGTACCAAGCATGTGTGCAGAACATGTAAACACAGAAGAAGACACATTCCAGATGTGAATACGATTAAATTACCATCTCTATGGATCTTTGATTCTAGATATAAACATAATTATACAGCTCAAGTGGGGGGGGGGGGCGTAATCGACAGAGGAGTACGCACGTCGGCTGTGAGGTCGTTGAACTTCGTAATAAACGCGTGCTTCACCACATCCACCGCTACTTCCGAGGCAATTACCATGCAGACATCGGGAAGCAGGACCCACAGATGATCTGGGCAGAAGCAGGAGGAACATCACAGCTGGTTACACTCACAGTGAGCCATCATCACAGTTATGTCGCTGCGGGACACCGGGCAGGACCACAAAGCCATTACCTGGGTTCCAGGAGAACTGCTCCATGTTCCTGAGACACACAATAAGCACCAGGATGTAGTTTGTGAACCTCTCCTTGATGTCTGGCGTTAGCACACATAAACACACGTAAAAACGCAGCACTACACACACACACACACACATACACAGCTGTGCAAATATTACATCACAGAATTCAGTATCATCCTTATGCTCAGGGAACCTGCATTTATGGATCCATCCGTTTACTTCGACATCTGCATCTTTCCCCTTTAGAGTGATCAGATTCAGACTGCACCACACATCCACATTTAAAGTGACAGTAGGTAACTTACCGCTATTTGACATGCGAAACAGATTATTTTTCTCAAACTTCTTGAACACACTTCCTTTAATCTCCACAAACTGTGAAAAGATGAAATTCTCAAACATTTAACCCACAAGTGCTCTGAGCAGGACTATACCACTATGGCATTTATTCACCTAACCTAAGATTTTGCTTTATGCATTATATATATATATAGAGGACTATTCCCTATACAGATGTAGTAAATGGAACGTGGCTGACCAAAGAAGCATTGTTGGTTGCTTTACAGAGTTTTCACACAGTTAACTCCTGAATATTTAAATCTGGGATATTTGCTGAGTTGAGGCGTAGCTCCACCAGTAGGGGGCACAAGTGAGCCAGCATCTGAGCACCGCCTGACATCATCAATGTCAACTTGGGTTAACCCTACACTTCCAGTGAGGCCTAACACGGCCATAGAGGTGAGCTCCGAAGCCGGGAAACAGAACGAGCCTTGAAGCTCACATTGTTGGACATCATGATGGTCAGCAGAGACTTGTTGTGGGAGTTGAAGGCCACGTTGAGCGTCGTCGCTTGGATCATGATCAGCACAGCATGCAGAACTGCGACGTGCACACTAAGGAACGCAAACGTCTCAGGACGATCTGGCGGCTGCTACTTCAGCCGCGACAAGCGAAAATTACCCTCCCACTGAGATCCTCCTTCTCTGCAGCACGACAATGACACGAAGAGAGAGGCGGGCGTCAGTGAGAACAGTAAACAGGATGAGCGGATGGAGTGACAATTGGTGGGGGTAGGGGATTAACAAAAGAGTAGAGCATCACAAGCAATGGATGAAGAACAAAGAGAATGAGAGAATCAGTGTCTCTTAGGAAGGGCTGCAACTTCATACAGGATCACATGAGATCTAGGCATGCGCTCGGGGACTGAGAGAATGGGACGAAAGTCCATGCCTGACCAGTAGCGATGGACAAAATGACGCTTCACGAAACATCTCCTGTATTTTCTGACCCCAACAGATGGTGCTCTCCATTGAAAAAAGGCACAAAGCATGCCCCAAAGCAAACCAAGAGCACCATCTAGTGGGGTCAAAAAATATAGCAGATGGTTCATGAAGTGTCATTTTGTCCATCACTATTGACTCGTCACTGGTGACAACACAGATCACCTGATTTGCCACACCCCCTTGCATTTTTACAGTGTCCCATTGAGGTAAGGATACACACATAAAGAACGGCGATGACGAAATGGGGTATGAGGCCAATGTGAGCTCGTTTCCTCTCTTTAGGTTCAGCAGCCGTCCAGTAGAGGGCATCCAATATGTCTTGGCCAACAGAGGAAAACAGGCGGTCGGCTACCTGAGGGGGGAAGGGGAAGCAAAAAAAAAAATCTGCCATTTAAAACACAATAAAAAAACACAATACTGATTTATCAATTCAGTTACTGACCGACGCTTTTATCCAATGTGACATACAAGTGAGAATGCAGGATCCTGGCAGCAGCTGGGGATTAAAGGCTATGCACACTGGACAACCGCGATATCACTGCGGGCCTCAGGTTTTGAACCAGCTACCTTCCGATTATGGGCAGCGAGTAAATATCCAAAGAGCAACACACCAATTAACCAACAATGCTCAGCTGCCTTCTTTGAGTCGCGCAGCTTTCAATGTCCCAAAAAAACGAAGAAAAGCAAAAAAAAAAATAAAAATGGCAGCACCTCCATCATGTTGTAGATGACATAGAGCTTGATGACCGACTGGCCGCGGATCATGTGATACATCATGGAGTAATCCACGTAGTGTAGCAGGCAGCAGCAGACAACCATAATGAAGGCCTTCAGGATGTCGCACACTTGGGAGGGCTGCACGATGCATGGGCCTCTGGAAACAGACACGACGGGGGTGTGACTGGTCGAGCAGAAACCAGAGCAAACATCAAGACAGACAGACGGATGCTGTAGGAGGGAAAGGCAGGCAGAAGAGCAGAGAGAGCATCATCGAGAGGAGTAGCAGCTCTACAAATAGGGCTGTAGAAAGGGGTGGGCAAAAGGGGCACTGGCCTCTGCTGAAAGCTGATTGGTCTCTGGAGCACCCCATCCACTGTCACTCAACAAGTTAAAACATATCATTGGTTACTGATAAGGTTAGCCCCTCCGTATGATGCATTTAAAAAAAAAATCCTAGGATTGCCCTAGTCTTAAGGAGTGAATTTAACATGTCTGAACTAGGGCTGTGCGATATGGCATAAAATTCATATTGTGGTATAATCTGAACCATTGCAGCAGGAAGTTGTATAATAAACTGTTAACACATTTCAAAGTAGTCATGAATGTAGAATATTTATTGTGCAAATCTGCAATTACAGAAAAAATATGAAAACATTTCAAGTAAGTCGCTGGTTTTATCTTTTATTAAAAACACAGGTTGGTTTTGTAAACTGCATAGGTATAAGCAGAAAACAAGACAGAACTAGACTAGTGTCATAACTCCATCTATATTAGTATGACCATCTCTCCCATAAAGG
>JAODKF010000018.1:4204876-4217305 GCA_026779585.1 Mormyrus proboscirostris
CGAAACTTGAACGAATCGATGGCAACAGCCTAACGAGCGAGACTAATAATTCATGGGTTGTAATGCACAAACATAAGCGCCTATAATCGACTCACGTCGAATGCCGCGACGTCGCGCTTTCGGGAGAAAAACAAACTTGTGCGACAGCTCCTTAGCTCACGCACCAGTAACCTTTTCCTGAGAAACAGCTGTGACTTTTACAGTGAAGTATCATTTATGCTACTTTCGTTTGTTTAAGCTGCAGCTATCACAAGAACACAATTAATCAAACGTGAACTTTAACACTAGACTGAGACACTGGTGATGATTACTATGCATTTTAAACTCTCATTACTGCCACTCCCTGGTCAGGATAAGTGATCACAAGATGGATGCTTGTGTGGATTACAGTCCCTATAATCTTCACTTCTGCTTACATTACCGAAGTTCTCTGGGCACAAACAGCTATCAAAATTAACAGAATAACAGCATCACCTAAAGAGTCTCATCTATTGACACGGATGCTACACATATCTAGATAGTTGCTGGACATCATTCCCGAACAGGAAACACCACCATTTGCAGGAGATCACTCTGTCACTCCACTTATGCACTCCAGAATCTGCCATTGTGGTGTGACAGTGAATCTCCTAAAGCTGCAGTATTTGTACCCCAGCTGTGCCGCTCAGGGTTTCCTGCACATACAGGGGGTTCATAGAGTGCCCCTATGCTTACGGAGGTGAAAAAAAACATACACCCTACACTCCCGGAATCATATTGGACTGATTGTTTGATGGACATGCTTGAATTAAGATGATATACAGTCACTGAGTTATTCTACAGTTTAGTCCATTCTTGCTCATAAACGGGACAGTTAAGGAGTGACTGAAGGGTTCAGTGGATATCGCACCAATCATAGACGTGGGAGACAAACAAACACTTCAGAAGTGTCTGCCATATTAAGGCTATTACGGCAATATTGAGGCAATTATAGTCCAGGCAAAGGGCGACGACAGTCAGGGAAGAGCAGTAGGGGAAAAAAAGGCAGGATGGGAAATGGCTCGTTAAAAAAAAGCCGGGAGAGAAAAAGGCTGGTTAACCAGCACTAATCCCACACTGTTTATTTAACTAGTCTCCACTTACGGACGTAACCTCATGCACTAATGCTGGTCCTGGGGCCCAGTTACAATGATTCTAGACTTAATTTAGAATTTTAGAATTAATTTAGCCTTCTGTTTTACCAGTCAGGTTATTTTTTGTCCCAACCTGCCCGCCCTTCACCCCAGCCACACCAGAGAGCCACGAACTTCCGGAAGCTTCCATGGGTCTCAGCCGTCGACAAATAAGGAGGGTCCATCCAGAAGGAGGTCCATGTCCTCAGTGTCCCCCCCAACTTTAGAAGGTTGTTTTATGCTGGCAGCATCATATGTATGATAATAAAAGGAGGCAGGCGGAATGGCCGGGCACTGCAGAGGGGCAGGAGGGACGGCTGGGGCACTGCAGAGGGGCAGGAGGGACGGCTGGGACACTGCAGAGGGGCAGGAGGGACGACTGGGGCACTGCAGAGGGGCAGGAGGGACGGCCGGGCACTGCAGAGGGGCAGGAGGGACGACTGGGGCACTGCAAAGGGGCAGAAGGGACGGCTGGGACACTGCAGAGGGGCAGGAGGGACGGCTGGGACACTGCAGAGGGGCAGGAGGGACGGCTGGGACACTGCAAAGGGCTTTGCTCTGCTGTTTTGCTCACAGTTGGCAGTTTATGATGAATTCAGATAGATGGCTATGTTTGCCTAATCTGACCAGGCAAGGCCCTCATTACAGAACATGTCATCATGCAGAACAATTAGGAAAAATGGTCCCCACAAGATCAAAATAACAGGTTTTTATTAGTGTGGGGACACTTGGTCCCCACAATGTACTGTATAGCTGGACCACACACAAACACACACACACACACACACACACATATTCATGCACACAATCACACATAAACTGCACAGCGACACAGACACACACAGCCACAGACACAAACACAGACACACACCTCCACGGCGTGGTCGCCATAGCACCGGCTTGCAGGGCGGGGAGCGCGCTGCGTTATCACAGTCTGATGGCAGCGCAGTGTAAAATGCCAGCTGTGAGACTACGTTCCTGCTGGTATGTCTGGCCCGGTGCCATTACCAAATCTGAACTACAGTTGTGGTGTACTGTACACTGTAAAATACCAGTGATGCAAAATACCAGTGTTTGTGAAATTCCAGTGCTACACGAATGACAAATAGAAGAAAACAAATGATGCACATAAGGCTTTGTCTGGTGAGAAATATAAAATACAGCTTCTCATCTTCCCTTTATCACAGAAAATTCATGGGTATTTATTGCTACTGTGTTTCACTGTTATGTCACTGTACTACTGGGCAACATCCAACAAAGAATCCTAAACAGCAGGGAACATGCAGGGACAGAGCCACTGTGGGGGGGGGGTCGGGGGGGGGTCATAGGGAGTGCCATTACTGTATCTCTTTGGTCCATCTTCCAGGCAGAAAGACAGTGTCAACGTGGCGTCGTCCTCAAAGAACTCCGTGGAAAAGGCATCCCACCAAAGGCTGTCACTTTCCTGAAACAACAGAAATTATATCTGAAGAAGTGAGGCAGACAGGCAGTGGGAAAATGACAGGTGAGGAAGTGAGGAAGGCAGACAGGCAATGGGAAATGACAGGTGAGGAAGACAGACAGGCAATGGGAAATGACAACTGACAAAGTGAGGAAGACAGGCAAAGGGAAATGACATATGAGCAAGACAGACAGGCAATGGGAAATGACAGGTGAGGAAGTGAGGAAGACAGGCAATGGGAAGTGACAGGTGAGGAAGTGAGGAAGACAGGCAATGGGAAATGACAGGTGAGGAAGTCAGACAGGCAATGGGAAGTGACAGGTGAGGAAGTCAGACAGGCAATGGGAAGTGACAGGTGAGGAAGTCAGACAGGCAATGAAAAATGATTACATGATCAGATATGAAGTAAATTATCAGACACTTTCCCAAAACACAAGATACAAAAGAAGAGACAAAAATAATATTTAATTATTTGTAAGAACGAAGAAAAAGCAACACTTTTTAATTAAAATCATAGTTTATTATAAATATTTATTATTCTTATCATATGGTAAATAAAGAATTACAATGCCCACTATGGATGATTCCAAGTCATCAATCATTTAATTAAACACTAATTAATTAGAGAAGGGTGGTAAACAGCACAGAGACGTTCTGCTCAGTGACCCCCCCCCCTTGCTGTGCTCCCCCAGCTTCCCCTGCCTCCCAAGCTTCTGACAGCGTGAATCTGCTAGGCCGCCGTCAAACTGCTGGCCGCAAGCTGCCTGGCAGATATCACACATCACAGATATGTAAACATTCCTGCAGGCCGCTTCAGCTTATATTTGTAGCCTAAACCCGGTAAGGTTAACCGTTAGGTGTGAATGTTAAATCAAAAACTTTTGGAAAAGACCAGAGTGTGATTTTGTTCTTCAGTACCAACAAATGGCAGGTAATGGACACTGTAAATCCGACAGTTGGACTACAGTTGGTGGCAGGACTGCGCAGGTGTGACCAAAGTATGTCTGGTGCTCCCAGGTCCTGGAGGGAGCAAAAATGTGGACTGTCTGTGGGTCCCCGAGAGCCCGGTTGGGAAACACTGGCCCAGTGGGTTGACTGGCATTGGCGGTGTGATTAAAACTAAGAAAGATATTATGAGGAAAGAAAAATCAAATGCGTGGGACTAGAAATATTTAAGAGTATTGAGACACTAATACATTATGTTAGTTACTGTCAGTCCTCTTTTTATTAAATGGTGTCCTCCTTGATATCTGAGACATACTGGTAATAGGCAGCACATGCAGGGAATGGTTTAGTATTTCTGGGGCATAACTAAAAAAAGTCACTTTACGGCCCCCCCCACACCTTTCAAGCACTAAATACACAGCTAGCAAGTAGAGACAGAAAATCTGTGAACGAACTAGCTGGAGAGAAAATGGTGCTCCAGCATCTTCTAAATAAGCAACAAGCTCATTTAATATTTAGTGCAGTGAGTGTTTGCTGCCAGCAGAGGGCCTCCGAACCACAGGGGCCCCACACAAATGCATAGTTTGAGTGGTGATAAGCACCAGTGCTGAGAGCATGCGAGAAGTTACTTGTGCCCCCCTGCTTCCGGGCACTCAGCCTTGGGCTCGTCACCCCTAACCCTCCGAACAGACGCCCCGATTACGTGGGACACCCTCAGACTGTATCCCTCCACCATGCCAAGTTAGGGTTGAAAAAAATCCGAGTGGCGTTTTGCTGTTATAATTACTTTGAAAATACACCGGGAAAAAGAAACAAAAAAACCTCCAGCAGTTAATCTCATTAAACTTAATAAATGTAAGAAGACACACAACAGAAGTCCAGTTAGGCCTGAAGACACAACAAACAATGCAAATATGCATGTGTCTGAGAGGATTAAACAGCGGACGATAAATACATTAGCGCTATAATCTCAAAGCTAAAACAATAACGGTATAATTAGATTAAGCCAAATTCCCCTCTTGAACATTATGTGGCGTTTGGAAAATAGTCAAGATTGATAAAAATTGTAAAGAGATCTGGAGGGTGTGGTGTAAGAAAAACAGGATTTAAATCCGAATCAGAATTCTTTTTTTTGTGATTGCATGATTGTGGATTCAGCCCTGTCTCTAGCACTGTGTCACCTGACACGGAGACAAGCGCTCGTGATAAACCGCACGGCTGTTCAGCGGCTCAGCTGCACTGCTTTCTCCTGCGTAATTACATTAAAAATACCTGCGAAATTATTAGTAATTAATTGCAAGGTAGATCATCAGGAAACAAGCTCTTGTGGTATCTTAATTACGATTAATTGCAGTAACCCTAAAAATCCTAAGCCTAATTATAATGAGTAACGGTGGTATTTAAGGAGTGATAAATAATGGTCACAAAGCGGGATTCGTTGTGTTTGTGTAATTAAGAACATCACTGAAGTCTGTTCCTTATTACTTATTAATTACGATAAAGCTCCTAACTTGCCACATGTACAACTATTTATTAGTATTTAGAGTATAACAACACAAGAAGAGGATCAACTTAATGTTACTCTGGCTTGTCTTGCTACTGATGCAAAATATGAAACATCTCTGTAATGTAAACAAAGCAGTTTCTGGGGATTTACATTTGTGATCCGCACAAACACGTCTCATCAAAGAGCGAGCAACGGCACAGAGAGCGAGTCACCCACTTCCGTCCAATAAAAAGGGGCCTTACAACGTCCGTGGCGTCGGTCATGAACTACGGTAACAGTGATTGGTGGCCCCGGGCCTCTGAACAAACCCAGACGTGCAACCAAGTATGTCTAATGGCGGAGAGCTGAGAAGCAGAGGGAAGAAGGCTCTGCACAAGCCGAAGGATTCGCAGAGTCAATTAGCAAAGCTGCTCTTTCTATCCACTTACAGATGCCTCAAGGATTTAGTGAAAAATGCTGTACGACTGTTAAGAATTCACATTTGCCGTTGTTTTTTGGGGGGGAGGGGTGTTGTATTCCTGGATGTCCCTTCCCCTTGGCAGCCTGGCCACTGCACTGAAGTCTGGCCGACGTTTCTCGCTGTTGGCGCGGACGCAGGACGCAGCACAATCTGCCTTTGAACAATCCCACAATGCCATTACAAGCCCATTTGTCTCCGACTGACTGCCATGTAACCAAATACTCAACTCTACACATGTTTTACTAGCCTGTCAATTAAGATCATTACATTACATTCCATCCATCCATCCATCCATCCATCCATCCATCCATCCATCGCTGTTCTGCTCTTGAGGACTGTGCTTGCTCCAGTACTGGTTACACCTGTGCCTGGCCATCCACTGGAAGCTCAGTCTGGATGCACTTATGCCTACTTCACTCCTTAAAAACTGTATATTTGTAACGTAATCTTTGCCTCACGTGTACATTGCTTTGGACAAAAGCACCTGCTAAATGAAGCAAACATAAATGACCGTGGCGGCAGCAGGTGGGCCAATGGCAGCCAATGGGGGTATGTCTGCCCTGAGGCCACCGCCCACTGGGCCAATGGCAGCCAATGGGGGTATGTCTGCCCTGAGGCCACCGCCCACTGGGGCAATGGCAGCCAATGGGGGTATATCTGCCTCAGGCCACTATCCACAGCGCCAATGGCAGCCAGTAGGGGGGATGTCCTTTCAGTCACCATGGCCATGAGTGGGATTGGGGGCACAGGTTCTCCCAAAAGTCATATATTGCTGTAATAATGTATCTCTATTTATAATGCAGTGCTATGGGGGGGCGGCACGGGGATGCACTAAATACAGCACAGTGTTACGGGGGGCGACGTGGAGGTGCAGTGGATATAGAACTGTGTTATGGGGGGTGACGTGGAGGTGCAGTGGATATAGCACTGTGTTGTGGGGGGCGACGTGGAGGTGCAGTGGATATAGCACTGTGTTGTGGGGGGTGACGTGGAGGTGCAGTGGATATAGCACTGTGTCATAGGGCAGCACAGTGGTGCAGTGGATTCTGTATGTATTATTTTCATTCATAAGCACTCAGGTTCGAGTTGTAATGAGTCTGAAAAACTTGTATGCAGCAATCTAATTTTAATAAAATGTAAAAAAATGCATTATAATCCCTTCAGCATGAAGAAATGTGCACACATGTTACTATGGTGACATTATGGACAAGCAGGATGCCATGTCCCCAGCCGTTTCAGGACAGCTCAAGGTCAAGTGGAAAGCAACTAAATCGGAGCGGGGCTGTGGAGGAGATGATGCTGGGCCACCTGTACAGCCAGGGCAGTTTGCATGAATTAGCATCAAAGGAGGACATTTCAGGTCCGGAAAGTAAAAATCCAAACCAGGATTTTGTTTCAACCAACCAGTTGAATAAATAGAGTCACAGTTACAGTGTCCTTAACTGGTTGGTTGAAACAAAATCCTGGTCTGGATTTTTACATTCCGAACCTGAAATGTGCCTCTGATTTAGCGTGTCACCCCAGTAGAGTTTCCCATCATGTACTGCCAGCATGCGAGGCCCAGCATGACTGTGGTCGATACTGTGGGCAGACACTTCACAGAAGAAAAGATTTCCATGTGTTCAGTTTGTGCCACAGACTGAAACGTAACTGAACTCTTTCAATTACGGGGAATTCTGTTTCTTCTGAACATGGCCGTGACCTTCACATACGAAACCACCCCCGGTACTTTTATGAGATAACATCTATTGCTCGAAAGACATTTCCAACAAATCGGGCAGCGGCTATCTTCCCAAAAGCGATTCTGTTCTGCTCGTGTTGACAAGATATATACAATTTGGTAAATTCAACAAACATGAGCCCCCAAAAATATGCGAGCCGCATAACAAGATCAAGCAAGTGTCACCCAAACAAGACCAAATTAATGGCTGAGAAGGCATCTGGCAGAGAAGGTCTGCAGGTATGTGTCGTTGGGTGGACTTTGAAGAATTCCCTTTACTTTTAAATACAAATGAAACATTCTTAAGAAGTGCAGGCGACGTTAAAGTCGGATCCGTGAGTCTGGATTCGTGTCTTCATTTCTGTTTTTTTTTGTACTTTATAACGTCGATATGGGAAATTGATACGACATCTATATAGAAACGTGTCAAATTACTCTGCACAAACATTCCCATCTCTCACTGCCCTGCGGATTGATTTTTAACACTCTTCCCTGTCTGGGCAATTAATCAATACAACAGAGTTTTCCTGAAACGGGTTGCGGCATGAAAGCTACAGGAATGCACTTGGATTATTTTTTAACGTCGGCCTAGTCTTATATTATTAAATACTCTACAGCCTACCATAGAGGTTTAAGGAGGACCTGGCAAGGCGAACGTGACCGCGTCTTCACACTGTTACAGTCCAGTGCTGCCGTGTCAAGCCACCAGGCCGTAACCAATCAGAAATCATTAAAATAAACACGACGTCCATCACATATCAACCTGCTGGTAAGTGTGCAGCACCAGACAGGAGGACATTCATGCTGATAAGGAAAATAAATGGATATAGCACAATAAAGGGCACGTCAGTGAAACAGCACTGTCTCCAAGCTAGTGCCACAGCCATCACAAAAAGTTTCTGGAATGTTCCACTGAATACACAACATGACCAAATCCATTTGACAGGTCTGGGCTCACAGATTAATACTTAACATAAAGAACATATAGAAATAAAGAGAGAAAGGCTGTTCTCAGAAAAGGGTTTTTTACTTGTCCATCCTGCCGCCAATGGGAGATAGAGGAATCACACAGAAACCACCAACAATGTGTTATACATCAGTCCGGTCAAATGCATTATGCCGTCTGCCTGAGTCTAGGATAACACACAGATCAATACAAGCACATAACTGCCAAATTATTACTCTAAAGAGCCTTAATGTTAAATCAATTAAATTTAATTTAATCAATTACAATATATAAATAAACAAATCCAAACAAAGTGGAATACATCAAAATATGAATTAAAACTGGCACACCAAAATAGAAAAATGATTAATTTTGATCTGACTGATGATCGGGGTTCTGGAAGGTATGAAATTAATTTTGCTCATTTGGGTATTAAAATAGTTTTTAAAGGCCTTGGAAGAAATATGGCATAATTAAAAAAAAACTAGAACCAGCCTGTGGAAAACTTTAATTCATATTAACTCACATTTTCTGAGTGAAAATCTGAGCAGGACTGTGAATATTAAGGCTTTACAAAGGTCACGTTCTGTACATACACAAGAGATAAACAGAACATTCTTCGCCATTATATTTTAATTAATTAACCCTGTTTCTCAATTATATGTAAGCGCAGACTCTGAATGATATCAGTTTTTAAAATGAGTATTATAATGTTTAAGTCAACTAACTGTGAATGTTTTTGTATACACCTCACATACAAAGGTAGTAATATGTGTCAACCTCGGAAACAGACCAGTTAGGTCTCACAGGAGTAATTGTATATGGACAACAAGTAATGGTATATGAATAACGAGTAATGGTATATGAATAATATGTAATGGTGTATGAATAATATGTAATGGTAGCATGGTGTCTGAATTGGAACTCCTGTCAAGACATGCCCCTCCATCCTCCATCCCATCCAGGGTGTACCCCAGCCCCGTGCCCCCTGATGGACTGGCATCCCATCCAGGGTGTACCCCGGCCCCGTGTCCTGTCCTGCTAACATAAGGATATGGATGAGTACCTACAATAATTACTGGGTAACAGCGGTTACTGAGTGTGCTGTCTGATTATAACATAATACTGAAAGGTATCATCATAACCCACCCATCCTCCTAGTTAGTCGTGGTGAAGCCTGGAGCCAGTCCCAGGCACGTATAAAGCTACTTTAATACCTTAAAAAATAAAACTCCTTTGCTACCTTAAGGATTTTTCGACAGTTAATATTTCCTTCAATTTCTATTGTGGCATCATTGGTTTGATCAGTGGAATCAAAACTGGCGTCATTAAAAGCACACTGATGATAAGCGATGGGATCTCGGCAAGAAAATATGATCGGAAAACTCATTATCAAAGCACCAAAGTCACCTCTGTTGGGCCACTGAGGACGACGCCCGCCGTCACCAGACCCGCGCTGAACCTGGAAAATCTAAGCCGATGTGGCATTCACATATCACGACCACGAAAGTAAGCGAGAAGAGCTTTCAGTGACCTGGAGCCAGTACCTGCAGATTCACCTGGGGCATCAGTGTGGCTGTTCAGGGAATATCCACACCAAGCACACCAACAGGAACATAAACTACAGATTAATCTGTGGGAGGGGCATAATAATACTACTACTAATACTACTACTAATACTACTAATACTACTACTACTACTACTACTAATAATAATAATAATAATAATAATAATAATAATAATAATGCAACATTGTGGTTACTTGGCGGCAGAATTTTAATGGTTTATGCTAATGTGTTTGTACTGATGCTGGCCATGAAAAGTCACTCTGTGAATGCTGATCAGGTTTAGTGTGTGTGCATACATGTGGGGGTTTCTGTGTGTGTGTCTGAGCGCATGTGTGTGGGTGTGTGTCTGTGTGCGTGTGTCTGCGTGTGCGTGGGTGTGTGTCTGCGTGTGCACCCCTTGACCTCCATAACTGCGGAACTGCCAGGGTGCACAAGCCAAACTGCAGCATTAAAATAATAATAAAAAAAATTAAAACAGAGTAACAACATTATAAGTACAGCTGGAATCTACATTTCAGATGGCAGACCATTAATTATATTCAACAGCCCAATTAATGGCCGCAAACTGTTTTGCATTAAAAAAAGTGTTTTTTTTTTCAAGCGAGACGGATTCCTCAGCAGTGGGTACAAGAACAAACAGATGCCAGCCAGGAACGGGTTAGCAATTAGGTATGACCCGTATCACGAACCCATTCTGAGCCTCCAAAAGAGCAGAAGAACAGAAGGCACTCAACACCACATTCAAATTATTTAAAAAATCCAATAATAATTGTTGGATCTAGTCACTGAACTATTTAAGTGTCGGTGCCATTTAAACAGACCATTAAAAGCAAAACAATTTGGCTCTATGTAAGTAGCCAGTATGCAGAGCTGTTGCTAGGGGGACGTTACTATAATTCGTTGTAAGATTGAAATAACACACTCCATTAGACAGAGACTGCAGCCATACACCCTGTGATGATGCATTTACTGATAAATACCCTGGAAAATATCATACATACAGGGACTCTTACCTGTGATTTTAGGGGATGCTGCTGTTCCAGCCTGTCTGGATGCGAGTAATTTAAGTTGATTACAGTGCTACCAATGCTACGAGCATTTTCAGAAGGAGAGAATATTTTCACATTCAAAGGCAGAACATGACAAAAAAAAGCACAAATCAAAGGTCAAATTTTGCAGGTAGTACTTCTTTTTTGCAAACTTTCTGGGCAAAGGACAGAAAAATATATGGGTGGTAAAATTGAAGAATTTAACAGCTCTGGGAACACAGATGAAAGGACTGGGGGTATTTTCGTGCAAAACAGTGTTTTAACGAGGTTAACGAAGGGATAATCTAGAAGCAATAATCGGACTCGACATTTTAACAATTAAGCGGGGAGAAACACAAACATCGTCTCTGCACGCGTCTGATAAACTGAGGTCATTTTGCGCTAAAAAAAAAAACACTTTTAGCGTCCATTACTTCTAGGAATCCTAAAGCAGGATTGTTAAAAAAATAATATTAAAATGCAGAGCTTAAGCATTCACTCTCTAAGAGCGCACACTGACGCAACCCGGCTGAAAGCAGCAATGGCGGCCTCACAAACGAAGCAGCTCCTCCGCGCCTCCAGAGACCCCAATACCAGATAAAATCGTCAGTTGTTCTCCACTCGAGCACCTCAGACTGTCTGGAGTTGCTCGTTAATTACGACCTGCGCTGTGTGTTTGCTTTCACGTGCCCCGCTGATAGAGCTCCGGCCCTCTTTACGTCCGCTACCTCAAATTCCTGGGTGATCCATAGGCTGCACCTCGCCCACACTGGATCGGCCACAGAAGGCTTTTCTCAAACATCCCGGGACGCCGTTCAGCCTGTTGTGCCGGTCGCACAATTCGCCTGTCCCCAGTTACCGAGATTCAGTTAACAACCCATGATAGGTTCATTGGCTTTCAGGCGGACCCACTTCTTGGTATCAATCATTTCTCATTATTCAGGTCAGCTGTGAGGAATCAGGTATGGAAAAAAAACAAAACTACAAAGCCTGACGTGTCTGTTAATTACAGACACCAAATCCTATTCTATTTGGGGGGCTAATTATGTCACCACAGAGAATGCCACAAAGCCAACCCAGGAGAAAAAAAGCCCTAATGAACCAAATACGCCAGCCTCGTCTCCTTACATAACATTGGTATTAAAGGTGCTGTTCTCAAACTGCAGAACATTAGCTAGCAGTAGGTAGGACCTCACCCCATGCATTTCAGACCTGTGCATTTCAGATCCGAGCATTTCAAGGCATTCATAAATGATTCAGATGCCTGTAAATGACAAGCTCGGTTGCCAGAGGTTGGCCATGTGCTCTGGCAGACTCCATAGCTACATTACGTTTTGTCTTCTGAATTATATCAATTTCACCAAAGGTCTTTAGCAGGCAGTTGACTAAATTATTATTTTTTTTTCAGCTCTGTGACTGACTCGGATCCAGTCGTGTGTCACTATACAGATACTCGGCCCTAGTAGGGGCATCTCACAGAGCCACAAAGCATGCATACAGCCAAAGGGTCATTTAATGTCAACTTCACACGTGCTGCATGGGTCCAGGGGCCGAGCCAGACAAAGGGGTGGCCAAACTAAACCCAGTGATTTTACTGGGGGGTATTATTTTGCTCACCAGAAGGGGGTGTGTAAATAAAGATGGGGGGGGTGTGTATTTTTT
>JAODKF010000018.1:4252888-4265519 GCA_026779585.1 Mormyrus proboscirostris
ACAGCTATGGTGTGCGACAGCTGTGGGGTGCGATAGCTGTGGGGTGCGACAGCTGTGGTGTGAGATAGCTGTGGGGTGTAATAGCTGTGGGGTGAGATAGCTGTGGGGTGCGACAGCTGTGGTGTGAGTTAGCTGTGGGGTGTGATAGCTCTGGTGTGCGCTCGCTCTGGTGTGAGATAGCTGTGGGGTGCGACAGCTGTGGTGTGAGTTAGCTGTGGGGTGTGATAGCTGTGGGGTGTGACAGCTGTGGTGTGTGATAGCTGTGGGGTATGATAGCTCTGGTGTGAGATAGCTCTGGTGTGAGATAGCTGTGGGGTGCGACAGCTGTGGTGTGAGTTAGCTGTGGGGTGTGACAGCTGTGGTGTGTGATAGCTGTGGGGTGTGATAGCTGTGGGGTGCGATAGCTGTGGGGTGCGACAGCTGTGGTGTGAGTTAGCTGCGGGGTGTGATAGCTGTGGGGGGCAGTAGATAGGACTGTATGTCTGCCGGGTGTCTCCCGCTTTGGAGCTCTGTAGTAGCGTGAGCACGATGCTGGGAAGCTGGCTTTCCTAAAAGGGCCTTTGTCCCCATTTTGTTTGCTGTTTGAAAAACAAGGTCCTTTGGTTTGATTACCTGTCCTGGGTGCCACCCCTGTTCAGGCTTTAACCCCAACCTTGCCCCCAGGTCATGCTCCTTACCTTGCTGCATCGTTACTGCGGGGCATCAAACTCAATCCCTCCAGCTCCGGCATGCCAAACCGAGTACAGTGGCTTGCCATCTTCTCCCCAAGTAATGAAGAGATATCTGCTATCATCTGTGGGGTGGCAAATGACAGGCTTTTCAGTGTCAGCTACTCTGTCCTCTATAAAGATCACATTGGCTTGGTCTCCATTTCTCACAAAATGGTCTATGGTACCAATCATACCGTTAAACAGTGCATTTTCTGAATTCCTGAATATCACTTTTTAATGTGCGCAGTTTATTTTGTTTTACAGTCAATTAATAAGCCTAATATTCACCTGCCTTTAAACATGCATTAATCACCAGATTTACAGAAAATTGTTGACTACCTGTGGTACATATAGTTTCATCTAATATTTTGTTACCAAATAAACTGCATTAAGCATTAATTAAGCACAAATAAAAAGCAATTCCTCTTTGAGCTGGTAAAGTACCGTATCTGCATAAATGTCGGAAGCGATCGCTTTGCCTTTTTCTGTGAAATGCTGTCCCCTTAAGAGGGGACGTGCGAAATGGCAGATCTGCAGCAGTGATTGTGTAACGTATCTGACCTGTTAATGTAGATCTCAAGCTCTTCTCACCGGAGTGACGGCGGCCTGCATGAACAGCAACACAGCAATTTTAACCCGATCTCAAGGATGGAAACAAGAGCCAGTTTTATGGTTTTAATTTGTCACGCCAATGAGTAAAGCTTCTCTTTCAATCACTGGTCTTTTATGTTTTTTTTTTGTAGGTATAGTAACACACATAAAATAATACGAAGATAAATAACCGCAGAGGTTAAATTCCCATGAAGTGGACTAGTTAATATGACAGGTACAGCCCTTAAATGAATCACAAATGCTAGCTAAATGATCTCTGCAGGTGAACATCCCGCTGCGCTAATGGGCCCTCGGGACGCCATGAACAAATGAACAATCAGAATGCGATCTCACGTCTCAAATGTGAAATGCATTATGTGGGTGTGCATTTATCTAAAGTGTCAGTTATGCGTTTATAGAGCCTGTGTCTGCGTCCTGTATAACTGCGTGATACACCCATGTCATAATTGGCACGACTTACATTTATTTATTTTGGGTCTAACGAGCTGTTGTTTGGTTGCCAGCGCGGGCATCGTTAGGTCAGATCACTCGGCCTATAGCTCTGAGTATTTTAGCCCCGATGTCAATTATCTTCCTTCAAAAAAAAAAAAAAGTTAATCCCCAGGTAAAGCTGACCTACCCCCTGATCTTTTCAATAGGTAGAAACTCCCCTAGTTGCCAGGCAAGCAGTAAAAAAATAATCTTGTAGCCATGAAAAAGAAGATTTAATGAAATTACAGCTGGAAAGGTACATGACCTCACGCCCACATACGCAAGAAGTTATAAGTAGGATTAGAAATCACAAGGTGGGATCATATGGATCGCGTTCAGCCTGAGTATTCAGATAAAAGGTAAGCATACGTATCCGCGGCTAAATAATTGTGCGTAAAATGTGACTAAATGCCCGTAAAATGTCACACAAATGTCGAAATTATATCTCTTTAGAAAGTCATTTGTAATGAAACCACTAGATGTCCCCATAAATCTTTCGTAGAAATTACGACAAATTAAAAACGTAGGCCTCTCTTGTAGGTATGTATTAGGCTACATTACATCAATTTATTTAGCAAGCATTTTTGTCTATCGGACAGTTGGAATCCCGCGTCCCAGACGAATTTGAGGACTTTGCTCACAAGCCCAATGGGATTCGAACCAATGACCATGAAGATCGCCAAGCCTCACTCCCACTCCCAGCACTAAAACATATACACATCAAATAAAGCTATACATAAACGGGATATCTGTGTTTAAACACAGTTATGTACATCATTAATTAGTTTACATTTACTTTAACCTCGGCTATTGCATTTATGTTAAATGCATGTTTATGCTGATAATACCACACAGTGATATTTCAGTGTAACATCTGACGATGCTCAGATCAAGGTTGCTGAGGAATATATGCCTGATAGAAAGAGGATTGTGGAATATCCTACGCAGAGGAAGCTGCTCTTCCTTGTGGGCCGACCAGAAGCAGATCCACAGATCAGAGCAGCAAACTTAAAACACTGTTCTCGAAAGGAACCCACAGTGCTTTGCAGGAAATCCGGGTATTAATTTTCAGCTGAAAAATGTATACCAGAGAAAAAATACGGTGATGTTACAATGGTGTCGTATTTGTGCTTTGGGATTCCTGTGCATCCTGGAAAACAGATCCGAGATACGTTTACCTGGGAAGCACAGCAAATATAATGAGCTCCGTGCTTCTTGCTCCGGTTTCAAGTGTGCATGTCTCCGGCCATGGCAGCCTCTGAAGGCTCAGTGACATGTTGCCCCACCTGTGGTGCTCTGGGTCGGGGTGCTGCCACAACGAATCTTCAGGGGGCAAGTCTCCGGTGGCCTCCGTTGCTTTGTTTCACTTCGTCTCCCCACCACAGGACCGGAAAAGTTAAAGCGGCACCATGCTTTGTGTACGTCGGCTGCACCTTGGAACCACAGCCGGGGAGCACGATGCCCTCATCCAGGCTAATTGCTCTGTCGCGCCTCTCCGTAGATGAGGTAATGCTTTCACATCACGAGATATGGTGAGGCGTCCGAATATAAAGCGCACAGAAACTGTATTCGGAGATTAATCGCGTTTGAGAAACCTGGCATTATCATTTTCATGTCATTAAAGAAGAATAGCAACAGGATAAAATAAAATTTTAGACGCTGCTCAATGGTGAGTTGTGCTATTTTTAGAACAGGTCCGTCGGCGACACACGTGGGCCTTGGGGGCATCCTGGTGCCAGCGGGCATCATGTTGGTGACCCCTGTCCTAGATATTGTGTGAGCTTTGTCCATTTAAAACTGAATCACACTTTAGGTTTATTATTAATCGAATTACGGTAAATTTGACCTTGTCACTAATTGTCACGCATGTAGCGCAACACAATTGGCAATAAAGTAAAAGGGATTTAAAAATCATTCACGTTCATCATGCAAGCAACCTTGGAAACATCCACTCTTGGTAAGAGCAAGCATTTACTTGTTTGCTTTTATGGAAAACATCATTTCGTTACATATACAGTATGTAAATCAGTGATATGATAGATTATCCTGATCAGTTTGCTGTGTGCCTCAAAGATTTCCGATGCTAGTATACACAACAAGCATGGCTTAATAATTAGCAAAAATAATTTTATTTATATTCCATAGACCATGTCGTTATTCCAATTAGAAGTAGTTGGAGTATAACAGATCTTGGTTCATGTTGACAAGAAGTCTCGCCTTGGGCAAAGTAATTTAATAGATCAAAATTTCACTAGAGTTGTGTTAAATACATCAAAGGAAAGCCATTTCATAATCTACCCAGTGATTTTAATGGCGGGATGCAGAAGAGTGACAAAAGAAATCTTTCCGTCTGTTACATCAGACGTTATCTGTTCACATGGCGTACAATATGTTCTGTCTTTCTGACCGCTGTGCAATGACAGAAAATTGTACAGCGAGTCGGTTATGTCACACAAGATATATTTAGTCACGTGCGACAAAGGAAGGGTGCATTTCTTTCTGTTTCTTACTGATTCATGTCTACATAAATATTACTTGAAACTGTCCCAGTTATCTGAAAACTCACAAATAACTCACAGTGACACGAGTTTTAAATTCATCATCGCATGGGAATGGTATCCATCATTTTGAACAGCCAAGCTATTAAAAACGTGAAGGTAATTTACAGCCTTTTAAGTTTTGTCTTTATTATTATTATTGTTATTGTTATTATTATTACTACTTATAGGAGGTTTAAGGGAGGACGTGCACGGCTGTCTTCGCACCCCGCCGCCCTCGCACCCCGAACGCGCTGCCAAGGCCACGCCTCCTCCTCTCTCTCGCACTTTGATTGGCTGATCCTGCCACCGCACGCAAATTCGCCGGGGAAGCAGCCAGCGGGTGAAGTTTGCGCCCCAGAAGCTGGAGCCGGAGAAGCGGCGCTGGAGACCGGCTGCTGCCTCGGAGCTGTCCGCCGCCTCGCTGGTGCTGAAGTCGGGATTAACGGGAGCGCTCACGCTGAATACAAAGTGGTGGATCAACTCTATTTTGTTTTTCAGACGTCTTTAACGGGGGAATTAAATTAATCATTGCGGAATTAACAGCCCGAATATACATTTTTGGTTTTAAAGTATTCTTATATTAATCTCGTTTGGAAATACTGTCCTGGATGACTTGGGACCGGAAAAACAGGTAAATAAAACGCAATGAAGATGTGGGGATTAAGTAAAATTATAGTAATCAGGAGCATGTAAAAGCGTGCGCTTCAAAGCGCGCTTTGCTGGCTCGGACTGTGCAACAGAAGTGCGTGAAAATCTTTTTGGCAGATCCCGTCCAAACGGCGCTGCAGTTCAGGTGTAATGTAAGATACTCTGCGAATGTGAAGGTGCAAGCGGTGGATTTTTAAAGCTTAATTCAGTAAAGTTTACTGTCTTGGTTTATAATATATATATGTATTTATTTATAATGTGGTAGCTGAAAGAAAACACCGGAATATAGAGTCGGTAGGGGTAGTATGACAGTAAGCTGTTTCTGTGACCGCGGTAATCCTTGCCTGACACTGGCGGGGTTACATTAGGCTGCTCTGTTTTGTAATCACGCTGCACGCATCTGGACGGCACAATGGGCAGGAACCTGCGGGTCTGGGGGCGCGAATCCCGCCTCTGCTCTGTGTCACACAAGATATATTTAGTCTGTGTGGAGTTTGCATGCTCTCCTATGAGTTTCCTCCAGAAGTCCAAAGACATGCAGTTAAACTAATCGTTGCCCGGAGTGTGGGATTGATGTGCCATGTAAAGGACTGCTATTCCGTCTTGGGTGTGCGCTGTGCTGCCCGGGTTGTGCTTATATCGCCCCCCGTCCCCGGGACCCTTAACAGGGTGCGATGGGTGGATGTGCCTTTTTTTGTGTGAGCGATCTGCACCTGTAACTCCTGTCATTCAGGCTGCTGCGGAGTGGTTTTCTGAACCTTGACACAGGTACCCTAAACCTGGTATTTGACTGAACAGTAATAACGTTTTAACATCCCGCAAACTCTGCCTGGTTTTCATCGGGCTGTTTAGACTAAAGTGCTAATCTACAGGTCAAACACGATGGTTTAAGAGATATTTTGCTTGATTGGGAAAAAAATCCCATATAACCGTTTCATGTTTTATGATACGATAATCCTAAAGTTACTGCACTGTGGAATGGGGTTTTTCACGAATTTCTGCCAATGGCTCAAATCATTAACATAGGCCTACTTAATTCAATTATAGTTAATTCTTTTGTCTGTTTTTAGTTACTTACTAGAGATATGGGTAATTAAATTCCGTATTCTGGTCTTGATAAATGATGAATGTTAGTTAAGGAGTAACCTGTGTTTTTGTTCATGATGTCATTATGGTGTCTATACATACATAGTGTCACATGACATGGAACTGCGTCCATCTCTTTCGATGCCAAAGAAAGGAAATGTAATAAAATATAACAAAAAAAAAGTATTTAAAAACAAACTGTTGGTCTATAACATTGTTGAAAGCCCCCAAACCCCCCCTCCCCACTTCCAATCCACATTTATAATCCAAGAGACGGAATACCAAAGTTTGGATAGCCTACTATACGTTTAGCGCGAAAAGCAATAACATACATGCTAATGAACAGTAATGATGTACTTAAAAAATACACGTCTGCGCACCTCCATGACGTCGCTTGTTATTTCTAGGGCTGGACGCCTGGGGCCTGTAATCTTAGGAGTTTTTAAGATAATATTAATGAACACAAGTTCAGCAACATTTGGGCTCAAAAATGTCAGAGGCAATGAGAATTAGACCGGAGTGGAAGCCATAAGCACTGATTGCTCCTCCTGCTGGTCGGAGGACTGAAGCGTTGATATTAATGATGTCTAATGGTTCAGCCAGGCGTTGAATTTTAATGAGCAGCGGCTGTAAATGTTCAAACTGTCCAAAACGTTACGGCACACGTGCACGCGCCAGGCGAGTCTGAGCTCGTCTATTATTCTTCAGAAACAGCTTCAGGATGCAAACGCAGACACGCAAACGCAGACACGCAAACGCAGACACGCACACTCACAGCAAACCACGATCGGTTAAGATGAACATCAGCTGGTATGGGCCCTAAAACAGCCTGACTGTTAATGCTAGCCCACTGCCTTCAGGAGGCAAAGATGGAGGTGCTGTGTTTGCCTGAAGGGTGCTTCACTGTTTCTGGGACCGGTAAGATGAAGCAGGCAGACAGATATTGAAATCTAACAGGCTGCAGAACAAAGAGGTCAGAGGTCCGGGGAGATGTTTACCTCTATACTGTAGATTTTAAGCCTAAGATCACTTCTCTGCTAAATGTGAATTTGCCAGGCCCTTTACAGCTTTACCTTCCCAAGCTAACACCAAATGGCGAGGCTGAGAAAAAAATATGAAAAATGCTGTTTGCTGCAGTCTCCTTAACTCAGTTGTGATGATAGGTTTAGTTATTTTGAGATTTTTAATATGAGATGAAAGTAATAATTAAACATTTTTTTTTCTGAGTTGAAAGCAGTAATTACACAGATTATAAAAACTTTATTTTGATGGAAATGAGACAGGCAAGACGGCAACGGGAAGAGTGAATACAAAGAAATTTCCCATAAGTCATTGTGAGGCATTTACAGATACCTGCCGAATATCGTCTGTCAGTGGCAGGTTGGACAATGGGACCCAGTCCCCCGGGGCAATCATAATTAACTGCTAAAAATCTGCTGAATCATTAATTGCACAGAAGAATAAAACATTTTCTCTTATTTTCAGTGAAGAGTTCTAAGCTTTGTATTTATTTTTAATTGTGTTACCCTTTTATCGTCAGGAATGATACTAGAGGTTCTCTCAGAGCTGATGCAATATTAAAATATCGGTGAATACTTAGGAGACATAATCGCGGTCCCACTCTGCAATGTCTGTCTTGGCCTAAGTGCTCATTCACCGACGAGAAAAGGCATGTGGGGCAGCTGTTTGGATATTTCTCTATTACACTTCACAGGCCAGCATGGGGAATTAAAGGCTGAGGTGAATTACATCACTATGAAGCGAATCTTTGGTGTGGAGACGATTTATGGGCCAATGAGATAAGCCGAAGCAAAAGCAGCTTGTAAACTGCCAGGGAGTATGAAAGATACATTTAAATGTCAGAAAAACACAAGGGCATCTCCTTATTAATCTGCTAATGCCCGCGTCTGTCTCGGCCTTCTCTGACATTTCCAGCAGTATTTTCCGGAATAATGAGACGGGGCCACGTACCGCTACTCACTCGGGGAAATTGGTCATATCCGTCTGTCATCTTTTTAACAAGCAGCAGATGCTGTGTTGTGTTCAGGTCAGGTGACCGGGCTGGTCGCCATGTGAGTTTCATATTTTTTGAGGGTAATATCTCTGCGGCCCGGAGGACCGGGCATGTGCGTAGTCCTTCATGCCCTCGTCCATTCCCCTTCCGCCCAGGACCTGACAGCACCCGGTTTTCAGCCTTAGTGCATATCCAGGCGTAAACGGGCAGCGTATCCTCACCTTGCCAAACTGTAGGGACTAAATAGCGAACATAAAACATATGCAGAAATTTCAAAAGAGGTTTCCTTCTCAATGAATTTGGTTGTGGATACCGGGAGGGGGGGGGGGGGGGGGTTGTGCTTTGTAGGACACCCCCTCAAGAAGTGACTTTGTGTGTGGCAAATTTGTGGTCTGAGTGTGCGCCTCGATGCGCACAGCATTGCAGGTATGTACTCGAAGTTTAAAATTGTTTTTTTTTTATTAACTCAAAAAGCATTGTAGCTGTTATTACTCATTTTATGAGGGTAAGTCATTGAAACAACAGTCACAAGAATGTGATACACACACCAGAAAATAAGATGAGACCCCGCAAAATCTTTTAGATCGGTGTAACAAGTTGTAGGGATTAAAGCAGATGACTTTTCCCAAACCCCACACACGTGAATCCCTACTTCCCTGTGCACATCTCCGGCAGTCAGGCACCTCGACCAGAACCCAGAGCAGCACGACTTAAGAATGATCGCTACTGACACACATCTCCAAGCTGTGTGTTCGGGGCTGAGCTCTCCGAAATCCTTGGGGGGAAAGAGACGCCACTGTGAAATTCTGCTGCCGTTTCACCCGCATTTCACGGCTGCTTCTGGACCAGGATTACTTGTTCTGTCCGTGGGGTGTATGATAACATATCAGGCATAATCGCGGCTGGGTGTTTTCCCTGTGAAGATTTTTCACAAGTACTTCCCCAATTACTGCCTGCTTCCTGGAGGACTCATCGCATAACGACTGTTGCATTCCAGACGGCGGCAGGGTGTGTAATAATGAGAATCGACTTGGAGTTTTACTTGCATCCAAAAAAAAAAAAAATACAAACAAACGAAAAAGCCAGAGACATGCTGTCCTCTGAAAACTAAATGCCATTTTGCTGATTCTTCACTGAAAAAATCTGCTTGTTGACAATTCGCTCAGAATTCGCTCAGAGTGCAAAGGAGGCTTTGGATTTATATATGGTGCACATTTAAAATGATGCTACATTAGTACTTACTTGTAGCCAAAAGACAACTTACAACCAGCTAGAGAAGGTACACAAACACTACCCCAGAGCAGTAGTCTTCAGGTTATAAGTCCATGTACTTAAGCTGTACATGACCCGCCTTAGAGCAAACACTACTATACAAAATGACTGATACATCCATTTAAACAGCTGAACTGCAAACCGGAGGGGCTCAGGTTAATCGACCGCCCTATATTTTCATATATCCTGTATCAAATAGCAGATGGATACAGATGATACCATGAAAACTCTCTGACTTGAACTCTTGTGATCAGTAGCCTTATTTAACGTCTGCTAGCAGAACATGGCCACAGCAACGTTTAGATTGTCCCCAGTTAATTTTAAGATCCTGAAGAGGGGACCTCAGATACCTTCGGGGTCCCATAATCCCAGCGCTGTGCTGCTCAGCAGGTTAGAGCACTATGTCTGCGATCGGTGGGTCGGAGGTTCGCATCCAGGGAGAGGTTGAGTGATTTCACACTTGGGCCTGTAAGCAAGGCTCTTAACCTCTGACTGCTTAGGGGATTTTTCTCCAAGAACATATGTCACTTTGGATAAAGGCATCTGATGAATAAGTAAAAATGTAAAAAGAAAATGTTTTATACTGACTGCTTCACCTCTAAATGATCTCTCAACAAGCACATGCCAGGTGTGATTTCTCCGGGCTAAAAACGGGCTTCACAGTCAACGCTGAGTATCACCAAACATATGAAACCACAGCTGTCAACTTAGCAGAAAAAAGATCGTTACTACTGATGTATGATGAGCCACTAACCTTTGTTATGAAGATGTGCTTGGGTGGGAAGACAAAAGAGTTGCAGGAAGTTGGTTTACAATCTATCAATCCTGAGACAGGAATTGCTTTCATGTTTGTGCATTTTGCATTTTTTGTGAATCGCTAAAACACTCAACCTCATTCTTGGACCAAAACTGCCAATTTCCAAGACTCAGTTATAGACTCAGTCACTCCTTTGGCCAAACTTTAAACAGTGCTAATCTAGTCAGACACAATTCACAGACGCGACTCACACTTTTGCGAAACTCTAAACAGATTCTCATTCATCGAAACACATTTTGCACCGTGGTGAACTTCAATGCGAAATAGAAAGCGCAGGTCGCAAACGTTAAGCACAGCCAGCAGACAGTAGTCAGCATTTAAACACAATGACTCAAAGGTGCTGAGATGAGACATGATTGTAACGTGAGAAGAAGCCAGAGAGATTAGGACATAGAATCCATGCCGGATGAGAATGCAAGTGCCACAGTTGAGCTGCATTTCAACGTCAAGGTACAAATGGGTCACACTGAGGATTCTTCCCCTTTAGCCCAGCAAGGGAGAGCATTTCCTGTCATGCAGACAACGTTCTCTGTCCTGACCCAGCCCTGAGACACGGTGATGAGGCAGAGTGAATATTCTTCCTTGACTGGCTTGGCAGTTGCGTAACATTTAATTTTAATATGCCTTTCATATGGATTTTTTACTTTGTCCTTTACAGTAACTTCTTTGGAGTACTGAATACTGCAAACTTTACATATCGGTTTAGTATAATTGTATACAATCATGCATTTTTTTGCTATAGTGTGTAATGACTGTTCAGTAGTGTTTATGTACCGACTGGTTTGATCCGTGGTCTGAAAGCAGTGTTTGGTTTTGAGCAAAGATAATTTGATTTACAGATTGTTTGATTTTGTAAGACGAGTGAAAGGTTTTGTGGGTGTAGCTTGATTTCTAGGGTTTGTGTTTAGTGTTTTGATAGGCAAAGGCTGACTGTCTCTCATCATTAGCTTATTCTCTTAGTCAATGTAATGATGGTTTATATTTCAGAGAGAGAGAGGGGGGGCGGGAGAGAGAGGGTTAGAGAGAGAGACAGAGAGAGGGAGAGAGAAGGGGAGAGACAGAGAAAGAAGAAGAGAGATAAAGAGAGACAAAGAAATAGAGGGTGAGGGATAGAGAGAGAGAGAGAAAGAGAACTGTCTGCACTTGTTCCCAACTTTACAAGCTTTTCCCCTTTCAAGGTCAAACGAAAAATGGGAACAGAGGCTGGATTTATGGTCAAACGGAGGATGTCTATACAAACTGGGGACAGATACATCAGTCTGGCATGGGGAAGATTGAAGAAAAGGAAATTAGGGGTCTGGGGGCTGGATTCACCTGCTGTATGACGTATTTGGTCGAAACAACACAGAACATATCAATTTATATATGTGGAGCAGAGCAATGGACAGGGGGCAGCGAGCAGTCCAAATTGGCATGGTTATGTGGTCCCAGCCTCCTATGTCCCCCCACCCCGCCCTGCTCAGGATTTCCCAAATTTCACTCAGCAGCACAAATTAAAATGATTGTTGGTGAAGACTGGGATTAAACAATGCACGTGTGAAAGCAAACGAAGGGAATATCCACGTCGGCTCAGATGAGGCATATAATCCCAGATTTGGGAGAAAAGTCAGCAGGTCCTCAGTGACCACAGATCCCAAGGAATCCGAGCGACTCTGCAGCTGTCACAGGGGCAGAGTCCCTAGGCGAGGCCCTGAGCCAGTCCCTGAACGAGTCCCTGAGCGAGTCCCTGGGCGAGTCCCTGGGCGAGTCCCTGAATGAGTCCCTGGGCGAATCCCTGGGCGAGTCCCTGAACGAGTCCCTGAGCGAGTCCCTGGGCGAGTCCCTGAGCGAGTCCCTGGGCGAGTCCCTGAGCGCTTACTGCGAGACCGGGGGGCTCTTCGTTTGACAGTCAGCTCCGAGTCTGAGGTGCACTTTCCGTCATGGATTAATGGGTAGTGGCTGTACTTGTGATGATTCTCCCTGGAGGCGCCCCCCCCCTCCAAGCTGCCACAGCAATCAGTCACTCACATGTCAGCTGATTGAATTCCAGGGGCTCTGAATTATGGGTCGCTTCAATACCCCCCACATCTTTTTCATATTTAAGCCATATATTACCTACGACCCCTAACCTGATATTGAGAAAAATGAAGAAAATACTGTGACAGAGCTGGGTCATAAACAAGAAACTATATGACAGTGCTACATATTTAAAGCACTGCTGCCTTCTTATTGCTCATAAGGTGTAGGGTCAAACATGGTGGCCTGTAGGCAGCACAGGGCACAGGGCCGGGGTAACACCCTGGAAGGGATGCCGGTCCGTCACAGGGCACGGGGCCGGGGTACACCCTGGACGAGATGCCGGTCCGTCACAGGGCACGGGGCTGGGGTACACCCTGGACGGGATGCCGGTCCATCACAGGACACGGGGCCGGGGTACACCCTGGATGGGATGCATGTGAAACTGCAGGTGCCCTGTGATAGA
>JAODKF010000018.1:4270456-4284485 GCA_026779585.1 Mormyrus proboscirostris
GGTGAAAACACAATCAAGGGCAAAAACCAAAACTGAATACAAATGGAAACACAGGGACTAGAAAACTGATACAATTAGAACACAAGGAAACAAAATCCTCAAAACTACAAAAACAGTGGCAGGATTCTAACACAAGACAGAGGGGAATCACAAGCAGCCACATGCTCAATGCGTTGAGCCACGTGGCCAACAGGGAGCAGGGGAAAACACATGACTGACACCACGAGGGACGGGATGACCAGCAACACCTGCTGGTCAGACGGGGAAAGGACACAGAGTGGAACAGGAGCTGACCCTGACAATGACAGATTAAATTTAAAGCACCATGTTTGATCAATGTCTTTACTGAGCAAACACTGGTCCGAACCCGGAGTGTTAGTGCCGTGAGAGGAGGGGCACCTCGGGGTCGCCGGTGCCCTAAGTGCGGCTCTTCGGGCTGCGATGGAGCCGCAGATATGGATGAGGATGGTAGGCATCGTGGAATGAGGCAATCCTGCCAAAAAATAATAACAAAAAAGCAGTGGGATCCTGTGACAAGATGTGATAAAGACAAAAGGCGCCCATCAGAGCGTTTCGCCGGGCAGACGGAGCGGCCAGCCTAGCAGGGGAGCGCTGCGTTAAGCGCGACCCGCTTTCGCTTTCATTTCAGCCCGAGCTCGGGGCCGTTTTGCCTTCCTGGTCCCTGTCATTTAGCTCCGTTAGCGCTGCCCACTTCATCAAAGCGGCACAAGCTGTCACCCTGCGACATGGAGCATTTGTTAAATGTCGGCCGCGTCGCTCCCTCGCAGAAGCCTGTGTCTAAGCTCAAATATCACTGTACCTCTGCTCTCTCTCTGTCTGCCTGTGAGCCAAACAGAAATGAAAGTCGAGTCCAAACTGGCGCATGACTCTCATCAGTTTTCCTGCCAGACACGGGGAATCAGGATTATAAACCCATATCTTATTTTCATACATTGTTCTTTTTGCCCCAGCAGGACGAAAACCCAGAACCTCTGCCCGTCAAAGGTATGTATTTGTGATTTACTTGTGTTTTTGTCCCACACTTTTACAGTCTTTATTGATGGCCATCTCAGCCACACATTTATTTTTATTTTATAGTGCATATAAAAAGTTTCAACCCCTTGGGACATTATGCAGTTCCACAAACACAAAAAAAGGAATTTTTTGGGAATTTGTTTTATCCCGATCAACAATGTTCTCCGTAACACGAAAGTTAAAAATTAAGCATATAAAAGTCAATTCCAAATAACGAACTGAAATTAAGTGACTGAATCAGTGCCAGAGCGGCGCATGCAGGTGAATGCAGATCTCAGTATATCTGTCCTTCCTCGTAAAGTTGCTCTCGCTCCGCCAGAGCCGAGGTGGGCGCCTGGCGCACAGTAGGACGCCGCTATCATTGAGATTCACGTCCAGGCCTCTTCTCTGGCTGCTCCCGGACGGCGAGCTTTTTGTTTAAGCCACCCTGCAGTGGGTCTCGCCGAGTGCTTCAGGTCACCGTCCATCTGGAAGATGAATCTTCTCACCGGCCTCCCACAGACTTCAGGCAGCTTCCCGCCTCGCTTCTCCGGCGCCTTGATTTATCTCCTTCTCTCACCCACTTTCCTCAAAGCGCGAAGGCATCCCCCAAACTTTACTCTGCTTTTGTATAATACCATTAGGCCATAAAACCTTCTCACATGCCTCGTGGAGAACTGTACCGAGAGCCTGTTTTTTAAAAGATGGATTTTCTACACGCCACCCTTCAGCAAAGCCCAGATTGATGTGCTACCTGGGATATCGTTGTTTCTCAGCCAAAGAAGGCTGTTTCTTCTCTGTTGCTGTCATGGGCCTCTTGGTTCCCTCATTATCCCGAAATCCCTTTAACTGTCACTGGTCTTTGATTTTTTTTTAAAGCCTTTTGTTTATAAATACACTTTGCTGACTGGTGGACACTTGAAAGATGGGTAAACGCAATTTAATTAATGCCGTAACTTCTGAAGACAGTCATTTTGGTGCATAGGGGTGAATTTTTATGTGATTAATTAGTTTAAAATTAAGCTAGAAGTAAAAAAAAATGAATGGCAATACCATCTGATGTGTGTCTCAGTTTGATGTTTTGGGGGGGAGCCGTAAAGCCTGGTCTCCCTGCGGTGTCACACAGCTGCGTGTCTCGGCCGGCGGCTGCAGCCGCTGACCCCGCACAGCTGTAATTACAGATGTGCCTCTGAATCGGGCGGCTCTCCTCTGAAGGCAGCCTGGCCCTCATCTGGCAGCGGTGCAGTCTCTTAGAGGTCTCTCCCGCCTTGGGGGTCTCTCATGCCCGATTTCAGACTGGTTGGAAATGATCTGCTACTAAGGATCCCTCAGCCAAATTGAGAAGCTGAGGCGCGGCAGGCCCAGGACACTGGGGCGTCACTGCTTATCTTCTGTTTGTTCCCCGGTGGCATGAATTTTGGAGAGTTCTCACACCCGGCCATATTTGAGCCCACGCCATAGATACCAACTTAGATACTGTAATTAGTTTTTGTCACTTCCCGATCAAGTTCCAGTGTTATTTTCATATAGCTAAGCCTAAAAGTTTACTTAGGAAGGTACCATTATTAGTTATCTTCATAAATACGATTTGAATAAAGATCTGAATTTAAAAATGTGCCTTTGAGGGCCAATTTCAAATGATTCAGTCAATACCCAGATTAAAAATTTCTACTCATAGCTTTGCTCTTCTACGGCTTGGGGAGAGAAAACTGTGATTCTCGTTTTAGGTTCACTTTTGTTTTTATTTTGTCTGATATATTTCTCCTAAAAATCGGTAAGAGAAATGAAAAAGACACTGAGCTGGAGGACAGGACTCATATTCGAGACAAACGGGAAATCTTGCCGAACTTTACTCAGTCTCTTTAATGAGCAATACTGGAGCCAAAAGACTCGCACACATAAAGTCAGGGTAACGGCTTGATACCTGGTCTTGGGAGGCGGGAGGATAACCATGTATTCCAAGAGGCCGAATCAGTAATTGAAATTGGCAGTAAAGTACATAAATGTTTATTTTGCAGCACAAACCAGCACAAACTAACACAAACAGGAGTCATTTTATTTTCTGATCACATGGGTGCCAAGTTCATACAGGTATTTGAACTTTGCTGGTATGCGAATAGTCCGAGTTCCACTTTCTCCACCGTAGATCAAAATGAGACGCGAGACTTGAGACAATCTAAGAACTATTCCAGAGCTTGATGAGATGTCTTTTGAAACTGAAAGCCAGACTGATTTTGTGTGTATTTTTGCTGGAGAAAAAAAACAGAGAGACAGGAGAAATTAGCTGTGCTCTCATTTTGGTTCTGCACATCTCATAGTTGTCTAGGAGAATTAAATGGAACAGTTTTGAGATCTTCATTCTGTTTTCATTTTCTTCTGGGTATGACCATAATCCTGAAGGTTGATTTTCTTATAGGATGAAGCCTTTAAGTAATTAGTCTTGAACTGAATGAACTGCAAATTACACTAATCAGATTTTATTGGAGGGCTGACCTGTAAGATACATTTTTAAATTGTTATCCTCAAAATTAAATAACCAGCCTTATAAATTGACCAGTGTCGAGAAAAAAATTAAAATGTCGAAAAATACGTCATTACGCAATAAAACAGGTCCATGCTGCCTTTTTGATCTGTTATGAAAAAAGCAAAAGAGAATAAATTACTACTGAATGTGGTTCGGATCAATCAAGCCGTTAGATTCAATTCAAGAGCAGCTGGACCAGAACTGTACATTTTAAACGGCAAACAAATTCATTTTTAATGCCTTTTGAGTTATCAGAGTCAGTGGA
Source organism: Mormyrus proboscirostris (assembly GCA_026779585.1). Classification (NCBI taxonomy): domain Eukaryota; kingdom Metazoa; phylum Chordata; class Actinopteri; order Osteoglossiformes; family Mormyridae; genus Mormyrus; species Mormyrus proboscirostris. The sequence goes on from JAODKF010000018.1 coordinate 4,274,260, forward strand.
CCAAATTCTTAGTTGAGGATAATTAATTAAGAGTTTGGCTAAATGAAAGCTGGGGCCCAGAGAGACCGGGAGGCTGAAGAAACCAGCAACTGCCAGTGTCACGGACGAGAAGTTGTGCCGTTTCATCACACGGGTGAAAATATCTGGTCAAATGGGCTCATCTAACCCCCCTGACAGCATATAAAAACATGTAAGGTAGCATGTTCCCCACACAAACCCTTTGATCCTACTGAAAAACGCTATGAGAGCATCTCCAAGCAAATTGCGAAGAGTTCTGGAGTAATGAGGTTCGGCCTTCAGATGGCTTATTATGCACTGTGCGTCTTATTGTGCGTTGAAGAGTGAGTGCGATGCATTCAGGGTGTAAACAGGTTTTTGAGAAGCAGTCTTTTTTTATCTGTGTCGTGATATTGACACTAGGGGCCCAACTAAATGAGACATTATGCAGTGTGAAGAGATTCCCCTCGTAAGGTCTCCAATCCCGAAGTATAGTAAAGGGCCTCAACTTTAAAGTAGTAAAAGCCCAGTAGTTTGTAGGTAAATGAGTCTTTTTCCTTCTTAGTCTTTATCTGCGTGTCGATGCGTTTGCCGTTCATTTCCTTCGTTATTGATGTTCATTTCAGATGAACACTAATATTCGTAATGTACAGCTTTGGGGAGGTGACTAACCATACGCTCCGTTCTTGATGTCCTCTTAAAGGGCACTGACGTAAGTAATTTGGTTTATGAAATAAACTGGCCTTTGCAAGATTGGCGTTCATGGAGATTACTGCAGACCGCCCGGGCAATGAAGATTTCATTAAGTTCATTGATCCAAATAAGAAGGGAAACGGCCTTTAAATTAAAAAGAAAAGCAATTCATTCTCCAACCCTCGTGATAAATAAGCACTGACAGAGGCTGATACAAAACATTACAGGCTTCGGCAAACAACAAGATGAATCTTACCGTCGGTAGCCATGTTCCACGCTGTCCGCTGATTGTACAACGCTCAACCTTGGCCCGAGACTGAAACGTCTTTTTTGTGTAACTCTGATGGCCTGATGGCTGTTGTGCTGGATCTTTCCCAAGGCTCTCTGAGAATCGTTGGAAATGAAACAACATTGAAAAAAAATTGCCGGCACTGCGGCAGTAAGAAGCCACATCTAGCACCCATAAATATACTGTGTGCATCCTCCAGTCAGCGGTCAACTCAAACTACACATTTGCACGGGGCCCCCTGTTGGCCACATACCATCACTACACTGAATAAACTAATTCTTGTTTAGGAGATGCGGAAGCAGCATGTTCTGCTAATCAGGGGGAGGGGGGCAGTTGACCTTGGTTTTTTTTCTCCCCACATATGACTTTTTGGTTCCTCTCCTCCATTGTCATCTGGGTTCCTTTATTTAATTTCCTTCCTTCCTTTTATCTCATTCTGTATTCCTCTCTCTAATGATGTTATAATGTATCACATTATATCTGTATAAAGTGTCTTGGGACGACTCTGTTGCAAAAGGCGCTATATAAAAATTAATTGAAATTGAAATTAAGTTAGTGGGACCTTTAGCACGACATCTCACAAATTCGCTTCTCTTGGCAGTCCCCGCTCAATTGTGTTGCATCCTCGTCAGTGCAAATCTCTACAAATCCACAGGAAGGGCCCCTGCACTTTCATTCCACTCAAGGGTGGGACAGCGCCTCCTATGGCCCGGAGTGAAGATGCAGTGTGGACTTTAACTGTGGCCTGAGTGACAGAAACTGCTCTTAACACATACTGTAAACATCTTTGCTGGAAGAGTAAAGTGTTTTAATTGATATTTTTTTCCTAAGCGGAGTGGACTTTTTAAAAGAGTTAACTCTTTTAAAAAGTTAACTACTTTTTTACCATGTTTACTTGAAAAGAGTCTTTGCAAGTAGCAACATAGCAACATACACACTGCTATTTACACAAAGTGGGTTGGTAGCAGAGCATCTGAAGTGGTTTGATGTTCACTGATGGCACAAAGCCACTTTCACTGTTTCTGTAGTGAGGGGGGGTCATGAGGTATAAAAACATCTCAGCACCAATAAAAGCCCTTGAAATAACACAAAGGCACAGTAAGGCAGGTGTTACAGTAGATGCAGGAGAACCATATTAACTGTGTGACCCATATCCGAATTAGCATTTACTTTAGACAATAATCGCATAGGGTTAAAAGAAAAGAGACCGAATTGTGCCGGTTTGAAATGACAGAAGTTCTAGAATATTTTATCGAAATATGGAATTTATGGAAATGCATCCCCAGAGATGGAAGTATGCGATATCTGCTGTATAAATAATAATTTGCATAAAACAACAGTTAACATGGATTTCAGTTTAAATCCAGTCATTTTACCAGTAGAGGTAGCATGTTGATCGTTAGACAAAGAAACCGGCAAGACCGAATCGGAACAAACACGAACCCCAGCTGAAATAGTTCGCTTTCAGTTTTTTGATTTCGCATCAAGTGGGCTCATGTTTAATGGGAGAATTTGACTTTTTGGGGAACTTTTAACTTTCAGTCACACTGAAGTAGCTTAACGGTTGCCTAGCCTTATCTAATACTTTAATAAATGGGGTAATTAGCACAGTTCAGCAAATCATAATTACCCAGACGCAGTTTGTGCCCTGGCCATCTCATGCCACCTTTAGCACACGTCCTAGCGACAAAAACCCCTGTGGTTATGGAATTTAAAAAATGTGAGTCAGAAGCAGGATTATGCAACATTAAAATGCATGTTTTTATTGTGGCGACTGTTAGCTTTGTGCTTCTGTGGACCGGCTGGCCGCAGGCCTTGCAGGATTTCCACATAAAAAAGGCAGAAATGGAAGAAGCAGGATGAAAGGTACTGAGGAGCGCAGGCATGACGGGGAACAGCCTCAGATGCGTGATGGGACAGCGACATGGGCCCTGTGGTGCGGCCTCAGGGTTTGGGGCTCGGGGCAGGGGGTTCTGGGTTCGGAGCTTGTTCCTGTTAGCCGGCCGCTATTCCAGGCCTGCATTGCAAACCAGAGAGGCTGTGAAAGAATTAAACACGTGTTCCAGTTGTTGTGTGCATGTGTGTGACAAGCAGAGGAGTACACTGTACATGGGTGGGGCACTCAACCCAGCTGAAAGCTGATTGGTCCCTGGAGGGTCCCCTTCCCCTGTCACTCACCGATTCAAAACATGTCATTGGATTATAATAAGGCTGATCCCCCTGTATGAATTATTAACCTTAAACAATTCTAGAATCACTGCTGCTGACAAGCAGCAGGTGGGGTCTGTGCAGGGTCGCTTCCCTCCAGAGGCCGTCCTTATCAACAGGCCACGAGTGGGAAAGGGCAGTGGAAAGCCTCCAGCAGTGTTAGAAAACACTGCTCCTTATGTAATACATGGTTCTGCATTGTTTCGCATGGTTCTGCATGGTTCCACATGGTTCTGCATGGTTCCACACGGTTCCAGCAATCTGAGCTGCCGCCTGGTGGCCTAATGAATTTATCTCGTGGTACCTTTTCTTGTCGCGCACCCAAACTGCTACTGAAATAGCCTGGAAATCTGCAATAAATGATGAGTTTACTTGCCAGTAGTGACATCGATTTTCATCACATAGATTGTCAGGGTGCTTGTGTCTAGCAAATGAGAAATATGCTTAACAAAGAAATGAGGCCGGAGGCTAAGGGCACGTGCCGGCATATCACATACATAAGTGCATATTATTTATCAGTCTGCAATATTCTCATGATGATTTACATCAGCATTAGTCTGGCATCTGTTCTAACATAATCCATCACATCAGGGCAGGGTCTTTCAAAGTCATACTACCTGTTTAAATAAGGTAAAGCAAGGTAATGGTAAATCAATTCAATTTTCAGTTTCAAATATGTGTCTGATGTCTTTGTGATCCTATACTTGCAATTCATCTTTAACTATTGTCTCCTTGAAAGTTCCAAACCTCACTCACAAAGGATTTGTAAATAACCACCATTTCAAAATACGGAAACAACAAAGAGATGGGTTCTGCCGACTGCCTGCTGCGTTAACCGTGAGAGTACATTCCAGAAACTCAAAAGCAAATTGACGTGGAGGCAATTACTAGACGTAATTAAGTTACACAAATTAGGAATTCATAATTTTTACTGCTTTAATCAAGGCTAAATTGGCAAAAGGAAAATTTTAATGAGATGGGACTTAAAAGTACTTTGTAGGGCCCTGCACAAAATTGTAAAAGCAATAAAGTGAAATAAACTCAGTAATCTGCAGAGCTGCTTCTGACAGGTTATTCTGAATCTGTGCAGCTGTGCAGATCAGGCGCAGGCGAACCGGCCCTCGAGCGGTTTCCCAGCTCAGAGCAGACATTCTGTCCGCGACATCGTCGTTTACGGGAAGCCGGGAGAACAATAAGGGCTTCTCATGTGGATTGGGGGAGGTCCCTGCTGAATGCTCCCCCATGGGCTTCATACTTTCCCATGGAGATGAAAAATGTAAAATAACCCAGAATGCACTGCAGCTCTTGCCTGCATGCAAGAAGCAGCTGGCATTTCAAACATGCAGGATATTCACATTAAACATGGAGGGAGGGGTGCAGGGGGGGCTCACAAAGTGCATTGTTTCTGACCAAATTGATGCCGCCTTACAGTGCCCACGTCAGATAATGGATTCATTTTCCAGACTGATCATATTAAGTGAAATAACCATGCTATGATGTCTGTGTTCTCAGTGAACATGCCACAGTTCTCACAGAGATGGAGGTGATTCAGCTGGCAATTACTGTGCAGTGACGTGTCGGACACTGACACTGTACAGTTACGTAGTTTTCACAGTTCGGATGTGCAATGGGCCTGGCAAGAACACATAATCATATTCAGCAGGAAAAGAATTAATCATAGAAAAGCAAAATATCCCGACATCATTTTCTGGATATGTCTATCACTGCAAGATTTTTGACTATGAGTCTCATACAGAGATAGGCCTTCTCATGGCTCAGTCTGTTTTTAATAATAATAAAAAAAAATAGAAATTTAATGAAATACAGGCAAGTACCATGTTCCGGGACCCAAGAGCAGGAATTGACTTCACATCCAAAATTTCATAACCACTTTTCGGAAATGTGAATTCTGACACCTTACACCATGTCGTGCAAATGCAGTATAATTACATGATTGCTAGAATGAACTCTCACCGTGGTATGACCTTGCTGGTAAAAGTGGAAAAAAAAAACCTTTTGCAACGTTAACAGCCATGCTGAAATATTCCATGAACTCCACTATTCTAACAGTACTGTGACATTTCTCATTTCAGTGATTTCTTCTTTAATGGTGCAAACCTTTGCTGCTAAATGGTTATGGTAAAACATTGAGAAGGCTGGATGATCTTATTTTACAGGTCCTCCTGCACGTACGTAAAATGTCACTCCGTCGGTTCGCACGTTGGAATGTGAGCAGCACCACGTATCAGACCTTGAGATCTGGATGGTCCATACATACTTTACCCCCTGAGCACCCCTATAAAAAGGGCCACATGGTATATTCCATAATATTTTGACGACCTTATCCCCGACTCAGTCCTAACCATAACCATAAGTAACCAAACAAAATACGAGACTTTTGGTCCCCACAATGTAATATAAACATAATCCACACACACGCTCCATGCCCTGTGTGTGGTGACGCATGACTCCTGCAATCATCATCATTTTCTGCCATTTCTGTCACAGTAACGGTTCTGTTAGTTCATACCAGACATGATCCATCATTCACATCCCTCACCAGCGAGTCCTGGTGCCCCAGACTCACTCAGATCTCTGTCCCAGCTCAGTTCTGCTCTATTCAACATGTTGGGTATGAGCACCAAATGTAGACTGACTGTCTAACGTATCCCAGACCTTGACACACACCTTTTTTTTTTTTTTTACAAGATTTTATTTACTTCACAAGGGCGTGGTCACAATATGTTGCCTCATCAGTGATCTGTATCATAGTAGTAGTACTTTTAATTCTTTATTCTTTTATTCATCGGCTATTATACTGATTGTATGATAACATATGATGAGATACATCATAATACAAATAAAAAATAATTCAAAAGCATTCATATTTTGCTTACCGTAAGCTGTCTCATACAAATAAGAGTCACCAACCTCTGATAGTGTAATACTTCAAAAGACCGCAGCTAGATTATATTTGCAAAATCACCAGGCGGCAAATATTTCCCATGTTAAGCCCTAAAGACTGTATTTATTAGTCTTGGCTAAAATAGCTAATGGCAGAACATGTCACAGTTTAGCAAATCAACTGTTTACATTATTTTAAGTAGCATTTTAGTACTTCTATCCCTGTGGTAATATAAATACACTGACGCTGAATTTACAAAGGCGGAAAAAGATTACTATGTATGGCAGAGTATTTTAAAAAGTTATATTAGTTGAAAAAACTTCTCATCTAATACTGTATGCCAATGCTTTCCAATCCGGCCCTCGGGGACCCACAGACAGTCCACGTTTTTGCTCCTTCCCAACACCCTGCAAGATAGTACACATATCAGGAGCTGAGAGGGAGCGAAAACGTGGCCCGTCTGTGTGTCCCCGAGGACCGGATTGGGAGACACTGCTGCTCTTCACCCGATTCCACCCAACACTGCCCCCACTTGCAGGGCTTGTCCTCTAACTTGCAACTTTAGTATTAAAAAAGATTATTAATCAGTAGATAATGTTATAAAACTAGATAATGTTATAAAACTAATTAACACCATTAATTTCCCCAGCATCATGTTTGAATAATTATAATTTTGTGGTGTGTAGTGTGACCAAAGGTTCATTTGACTTTCATAACCGTTTAATCAAGTATACGTTAAATCAGTTAGCCGGGCTTCCGATGTAACTGAAAGCCTGTAGCAGCTGACAGGTATGAACTCTCCACTCAGAGCAGAAACCGTGACCTTGGTGAGGTCTTGCACGAACTGACAATCATGGCCAGCCTCCAGTCTCAATCTAACAATCATCTCGCTGATTGTTATTTTCTGATGGTGAAGTTGAATAAAAATCAGCTTCTGTCTCATGATTACTGCAAGCAACACTGGAAGAATTTTCAGTGGTGGCATTTTTTATTTGCTGTGCGCCAAACGGGGTTATATAACACAGGGGTATGTTCTGTGTATATAATGTACCGTACATTGGCCATTAGAGTTCAGGTAGCCGGTTTATAATGACGCATAATAGCTGGACTCCATTTTCCGGCGTATTCTAGTCTGAGGGACTGTATCCTCAATTCAAACCCAGCCTGCCCATCTCCTGATAGAGTTACTGCCGATCTGTATCTCTGGAAAGCATCCTGTGGGTAACACTTGGAATGTAAACTGGAATCCAGTTACAAAGGTGAGGCTTGTTTTAGTGGTTTAGGAGCCATCTTGTCGTTGTACCCTGCTTGGTTCGGCTGTGACTGGTGCAGGTGCTCCAGTGAGTCCACTTCCATTACGCAGCCGGTTCCATATTTGGACCTGCTCCCTCCATTTTTACTTCACTCTATTCATCTAGCAGGAAACCACACCCTACAAGGTGCCCGTGAGGGATTTTCCAGTCTTCCCAGTAACGAAATATTCAACATATAAATGTTACCCAATATTGTAAAATACTATGGCATCATTTCCAGTGGTTCCCCTGCCTTGTACCCTGTGCTCTGGAGTGCTGTAAGGGGGGTGGGGGCGTTAGGATAATTCCAAGGCCCAATATAATATGTTCCCCCTTGCCCGGGATTCATTGTCAGGTACAGAGGCACAGTGAAAGCAGAGGCAGGGGGCAGGCAATGGCCTAGGGCCCTGAGCAGGGAAGGGCCTCCCAAGGGCAGCCGATCACATGGTACAATGCTACGACAAATTTGCTTTATCTGTGTATTCTGTTTAAAATAAAGGAATTGTGTTTCTAGAATTCTCCTTGTTGATACTATAAATTTACACTTCACAGTAAAATAATGGCAATAAATTTTACCGTGCTCTGGGGGGGGGGGAGTTGGAGATTTTTTACCAAGGGCCCCCAGAGGACCTACACTCGCCTCTGCTCAGATAATACAACAGCAGAACAAAATGCTGCTTGTGAGTAGTTAACCTATTATAGCATCTAAACAGTCATCTTTACTTAGACACCATTTGCAAGCTTTTTGCTTGTTTATTAATGAGGCCAATTGAAAGATTAATGTCCTGCCAGTCAGCTTTAGCTGTGTTAGATAGAACAAACTTATTCTGTGTCGCACTAAGCCGTTACAAATGTGTCGCTGAGTCTGATAAAGAAAAGGGTTTTTTTACTTTATAAAAGTGATTTAGTTCGTAATGTTGTGAAGGAAAGGCCACGCTGACTTCTGTAACCTTGTCCAGCTGTAATGGAGCAAACCCCCCCTCCCCCCCGACAGGTTCCAGCTTGACCCGACGTGCCGCGAATCCCAAGTACAGCTCCCACGCGTTGTTTTCTTCTCCCTATTCTTGGAATAATGAATCGCGCACCGGGCCACCGGGTTTATTAGCGGATATGCACCGCTTCCGCGATGCTGACTCCTGTGGACCAGGAGGTGGTGGTGGTGGGGGGGGGGGGGGACGGCTCTCCATTCTGCAAACGACCCCCACCCCTTTGCATTCTCCACGTTTCTGTTGATGATGATGTCATCACAAAGATGGTATTATAAGACCTGGTTTGCATCGCGGTTTATGTTTCTGGGGCAGTATGTATATATATATAGAAAATCATGCTGTGCTGGTCACAAAGCAAAAGAGACACGATCTTAACGATTCCTCTGTAATCCCCACTATATATAATCTCTGTTATTCCTGGTATATAAATATGGATGTATGAAGGTATGGATTTTTGTGTTATAGATAGATAGTCCTAGATTCAGTCATTAACACTGCCATCACACACATTAGTACCAACAGTAAAGCCCAGATATTCCAACATCACAATCGAATGTTACACCTTAAGCAACCTGAAATGAAACAATGATTCATTTGCCATTTTCACAGGTACCTTTGAATGCTGCAATTTTCACATATTCCATAGTGCTCTCCTTTGACACACACACACACACACACACACACACAGAGGTGAGGGCGAGGGAGCATTTCGGGAGGTTAAGGTCAGTGTGCGAAATACAGGGGGGTTCGGTGGGGGTCCAACACCACCAATTAACCCGTGAGACCCCCCCAAAAGCCTCAAAAGCAAAATTTTAAGGGGGTCTCAAGATTGGTATTGCGCAACAATAGGGAGATGGGGACCCCCCCTGAATATTGGCGGGTATTTCTCACACTGGTTTGCATCTTCCTCAGCAGCCCTTTGGAGATATTGACAGTCAGGCTGAGGATGTGGCTTGAAATACGACTAAAAACCAGCAATGCTACCAACTAACTGTAAAATAAGTACAATGAAATAAACTTCTTAATCCAGTTACGAAGCCAGACCGCCGTGAACACGGGTCACGAGACAGACGCCGCAATGAACGACAGCAGGGACCCTCCGCGAGGAGTTTACAGTTTCCGGGGCGCGGCGTGGAGCAGCGCGCCTGAAAAATAGCCCCGCTCGCGGAGACGGTATGAGGGGCGCATTCAAAATGTGCCCACCTGGGTGTCACTGCGTAGCCAAATCGCCGACTCCGGCTGCCGACCACACAGACGGGAGGGAGGACACACGGCTCATAGCACGAGAGAGGAGACCATTGTGCGATAACAATATCAGCCTGCCACGGTAGCCCGCAGGAAGGTGGATTACTGTGCCGGCTTTAAATGGGCCGCAGTGGGAATACCGGCGGATATTAAATAATCCAGCTTGTTCGACATTATTTTAAATGTCAAAGAATTTAACAAAGGAATCTCCATGCTGCATTTCATTCCCGAGTGAGAATTGTGTCCTTTCATGGTTCCCCGGTCAATTCGAATTTGCAACTCTTTGTCATTTTTATTCACCCACACATTTTCTACTTTAATACATCTGGGTCAGAATCGTGATAAATTCACCACATTATGATGATGAGGATGCTTATTAGTATTAGCATTAGTATCAGCTTTCAGAGAGCAAACCACATAGGAACATGTTTGTGGTACATATAGCATCAATGCTATAAGACTAATAGACTAATACACTCACCTAAAGGATTATTAGGAACACCATACTAATACGGTGTTTGACCCCCTTTGGCCTTCAGAACTGCCTTAATTCTACGTGGCATTGATTCAACAAGGTGCTAAAAGCATTCTTTAGAAATGTTGGCCCA
>JAODKF010000018.1:4292562-4326526 GCA_026779585.1 Mormyrus proboscirostris
GTGCACACGGCAGGGCTGCATGAGGCGGTGTGAGTCAGTGCATTTCCTGCAGCGGATGCGCATAGAGGGAGACGGGCAGCTGTCAAGTTTGGGGATGTTAGGCGATGACACGGCACGCTCCTGGCAAATCCCTCCTCTGTGTCCCGAGACAGACCATTTGGAGGGGAGGGGGTCGGCGCTCAGGGACGCGTGGGTGAGTGAGGTAATCGGCAAGCTAGCTAACAAGCACCACAGAGGCTTTCATTTGTACCTGGAAGCCAAACCGTACCTCATTTGTTCTCCGCAGTACTGTTCCAAGCCCACCTGGTACCCTAGGCCAACTTCACCGCCGGCGCCCCCTGTCTGAAACAAAGTGAAATGGTGGTTTGACGGAGCCTTCAGCTGGTGTGGAAACCAGAACACACAACCCAATGACATTGCAGAAACAGTATGATGTGTGATATGAAGTTTGTCTGGTAGATCAAACACTGAAACTACCTCTTAAGTTTAACCCATTTATCTGACACTTTTATCCAAAGCAACTAACAGCAGAGGAAATTGTTATAATTTATGGGTGCTTTGGGATTTTAACCCACACCTTTTGCATTTCTAGCACAAGGCTCTATTTGTTGAGCTACAGGAGTGCCACCATATAACAATTCCAATATGTCTGTGGAGGAGTTCCTGATTTTCATTTACTGTAGGCTGAATTTTTGACTTCCTGCACATTCCTGCAGTGTTTCAGAGGATACAGATCAAGGCTCCTTCTCATTGTGTGCAAAGAAATCTTTGTCTTACAGTACCCTGATCATGGCTTGAATCAGCCAACATCTCTCCCAATAGAAAGAGGAGGCTTTGGCACCAGACTCACCTGCCCTTGTTGCATTTGTTCCTCGGACTCCACTTGAACTTGGACTTCCGGTCATGTGATGCCATTTGTTCCTGGACTTCCTGTCAGGTGACTCAACTTGGACTTGGACTTCCTGTCATGTGACGCTATTTGTTCTTGGACTTCCTGTCATGTGACTTCACTTGGACTTGGACTTCCTGTCGAGACACCACCTTAGAGTTGAGTGCCTGCTCACAGAGCTGTGCTCCTCAGCTCACAACAGACCGCCTGGTGACACCCGGGATAATTTTACAGGACAGAAGTGTTTTTTGCACCGCTGTTAACGGGGTTGATGTAAACATGGGGTTTGCAAGGTGACACGCGGTGGACCTTTTAAACACTTCATTTGTTCTAATGAGGTACCTATTCATGATCTATTTTTAAAGCATTCAGTGTCTTAAGAACACTAAAGTAGTACACTTAGTAATTAGATAGCATAGAAAATATCGCAAATCAGACTCTTCATGTCGACATCAGACTTGTGTCGTTACATAATGATTTTAACTTGAAATTCACCAGAGACACAAGTGACCAGCTGATCACCTTCCCAGTCAAGCTGTCTAATTAGAATGGAGGCCCTGTGTGTATGAGGAGTGTGCGTGGATCTCGCTTACTTGCATTAGGAGAAGATGAGAGTTGGCCCTAGATTATCATCTTTAAAGTGTCGTGATCCTCCTGAAACGTTTATTCATGACACGCCTGAGAGCAGAAATAAATGGCTTAATGCAGTGGTGAAATCGCCGCAGATGAATAAGTAAAATGCAGCTTCAACATCGGCAGCGAAATCACATCTTATGGCGAAAGTGGTCTATCTATAAATAACCCTCCTTTATTTTCTTCAGTCAAGCCGCTGTAATCGGAGTTTAAGTTTGTTCTTGTGATGAGTGTAACGCTTAACAGGAGGGTAGGAATGGCATGCAGCCTGAGAGTAGTATGGCTGCGAGCAGTTGGGCTGCGTCAGGCAGATGGTGGCCATACTGGCAATGGTGGGGATTAAAACACATGCAGAAACCGAATGGGTGTTGGGTTACATGCTGGGCTTCACCAGGCGCCAGGTATGAACCCCCCCCCCCCAGAATATACACAACCCCTTGTGAATATACACAACCCCATTCCAGAAATAATAAGATTTAGGTTAATTAATTATTCAGTTATATATACTTCTTTGTAGTAACAAAGGCTTTGAATTGTTTTAGCTGTGTAACTATGTGGTTCCAAATAAGTGTATGTTGGTCCATGAACATTTTTGGTAAATATAATCATTAACCTTAACGTCTGTCCAAAGTAAGAGTCTGCAGAGCGTTCCTGGAGCAGCTTGGGGGGGTGAGACCATCCCGGCATAGAGTCCTAACCCTCTAAGATACACGTCGCCATTAAACAGCACAAATCACTGGAATTCCACCAGAGTGCCCCCCCCTGCCCTGTTCCCTGAGCTTTCTACTATGAACTCGCCACTGGATAAGTGCTATGGAATGATAGATGGCTGTATGGAGCAAGCAAGTCTTCAGTCTACAAGAGATTAGAGACAGAGATACTGTTCCAGCCAGAATGGAACAAATGTGTTTGCTTTTCAGCTCAAACGCTGAGAGCAAACACTAGTCACATATTTAATTTCCTACTAAATACACATGAAGTCTAACAGTCCCCGTAATACCAGTGTTATTTCCGGTAATCTGAATGTGTATGTGTGATTAATCCAGGCATATGTGCGTGAAACACCTTTTTAAGAATGGAAATCTTTAATTACAAATATGATAGTTCAATTACACAGACAGATTGCCACATAAAAACACAGATAGCAGTAGGTTAGCTCTTATCTTGCTGGATTCGCTCCATGCCTTTCAGAATCTTTTCTTGGTCTCAATCAATCAGAGGATGTTGTGGCTCCAACAGCAGACACTGAGACCTGGATCACACGCCGACCACCCCTGCCAATAGCTGCTAAATAAGAGCAGCCTTCAGAGGAATCACGCTGTTTCTCAATAATTTATCTGTGGTAATACCGGAATAAAGACACAACCAACGCAAAGACAACCATGCCAGTTAGGAGAAGAGCGATGTTTGCTCAGGAAGTTCATTGGTCATGTACATATGGGTAGCACCATTAGTATCATGCTGAAACATTAAAGCACTTACCGCAGCCTTATCAATATAAGTTACGATCGTTTAAATCAACCAAGACAGGAGGATGCTTTTATTACTCTGATTGCATGTTTAGAAAATACAAAAACACTTTTAGTGTAAATTCAACACTGCAACTCAAGATATCTATTTGCGGACAAGGTTGAGTGTTTCCGAGGTTGATTGGAGTTTTAAAGCGGAATTGCTCAGTCCGATGGTATCTGTTTATTTCCCTCTGTTTATTAAAGGTTTTCAGCCCCCAGGACACAAACAGCTCTTTGTATGTCAGCACAGTACTGATTCCACGTGCAGGGAGTCCTGGGGTCCAATGTATGGTGCCGGGTCCCTGAGCACAGAGCGGAAAATGAGCTCTGAAAAACCTGGATGAGCGTTGCTGTGCCAGACACTTCAAAGCAATCCCAGAATAATTTTATCTCTAATATTTATTTCTAATAACGCATCCAACAACATCCATGCATTTTAATAGCTACTTATCCAAGACAGATTCACAATAAGCCTGGAGTCTCTCTCAGGAAGTACAGGGGACCACAGGGCCTTCGCTGAGTAGGACTAGTGGGGTTTCCCTGAGCGGGACCAGAGGGGCTTCCCTGAGCGGGACCAGAGGGGCTCCCTTGAAGGGGACGTGAGTTTATCACAGGGCACACACTTGCACCCTGGTTTTCTGTACCAGGAGTTTTGAGACTGCTAGAGAACTCCACATAGAAAAAAGGCAGCGCTAAGACTCAAACCCCCAAGTCAAGCCAGTGGGCTTTATTGTTATACCATCCATACAGGCGGTCCCCAGGTTACCAACAAGGAGTGTGTTTCCCGAAACCATCGTTGCTAGGCATGTAAGTACGACGCAGGTGTTTCCTGAAACCATCGTTCGAACTACAGAGGTAACGATACTGCGGACTTACGTAGTACGATGCATCGTTAAACGACGCAGGTGTTTCCCGAAACCACTGTCGTTAAGTTGTGTAGTTCGAACTACAGCTCGCGAGCTGTAGTTAGAAGCGTAAATACGTCAGCGATGGTGGAAAATGCAATATAATAAGGGTATAGTCACCGTGTAAGTAAGAAATGTAAAAATCTTTAATACATAATATGGAATAATTTAGCTCTACGAGCACATAGAATTTAGTGATCAGTGGTCATTGTTAACACACCACACAGCGCGCAACAACGAATTGTGTCCTCTGCATTTAACCCATATGTGACTTTCGTGACACAGCAGGGGGCAGCTAATTCAGCGCCCGGGGACGGTACCTTGCTCAGGGTACCTCAGTGGTGGCTTGATGGTTAGGGAAGCGCACTTATAATCGAAAAATTACAGGTTCAAATCCCCCACCAGCCAGTCACCACTGAGGTACCCTGAGCAAGGTCACACGACTGGCTGGTGGGGGATGGATTCAAACCTGCAATCTTTCGATTACAAGTGCGCTTTCCTAACCATCAAGATACCACTGCCCACTACATAGAACGTGAAGTTGTCTGAGAATGTAGTTCGAAACGTAATTGTTGTGTGGGTCTCCGGTCATAAGTACGGTAACTGTCTAGTGAGCAATAGGGACAAATCTAAGACTGAAAAGTATTGATTAGCACAGGGGTGACTAATTTTGTTCAGAAAGGGCCGTTAGGCATGCAGCTTTTCACTGTAACTCCGTGCTTAGAGTAGAGCGTAGAGGACCGATCGACTGAAGAGTTTGCACAACTGGGTTTGAGCAACTAATCGAACGGTTATCCCAAAAAAACCTGCAAACACACCGGCCCTTTCTGAATAAGATTACCCACCCCTGTAGTGGCATATGCAGTCAGTGTGTATTGCTTGGTGAAGGATGTTGTGTACCCCGTGGTCATTGTGCCATATGGTACACTTCACCATATATAGTAAAAAAGAGAGAAATAAAAAAAACATTAATAAAATAAAAAGACAATAATAAAACCAAAAATAATAATAAGTCATTATCCCTTGTATGTGTACATGTGTGTATTTGTAGGCCTATGCAGACCATTGGGTGCAGTTTCTTCATTACATATAACTTAAGAGGGACAACAGTCGCCTTAGTAAAGAATACAGCCCTTTGATGAAGTACGTACTCCTTATTCACTGACAGCTGTCATCGCCATAATGGAAGAGTAGAATGGCGAATCCATGCCTTTGTACTCGGGAAAAGACTTACGTGATGTTTGGATATTACACGCACCTGTCTATTCCAGTTAGCCACTAACATTCTGTAAGCGACAACGTTGGACCAGGACTTCGTTCGTAATGTGATTGAATGAACTGCAATCACCGTAATTTCACAAAATGTATATATACATACATGTGTGTGTCTGTCTGATTATTTTATATTTTACACAGTTTGTGAGTTTTTGTACGCGACCGACTGTGAAAGTAGTTTGTTAGTTGTTGCACACGACTCACAGTGAGTCTGACCAATCAGCGCTGGAACCACTGTAGTTCGAACTACGGAAGTCCCGACTAACTAACGTGATTCGAACTACTGTGGTATGACGGTTTTGGAAAACAGTTGGTCGGATGTTGGTTAGTTTGAACTACCATAGTACGATGCATCGTTAATGCTAACTTCAGTCATTGTTCGGGAAATGCACCCAAGATCCGCTACTTATGGCTGTCTTTAAGTAGAATTTGTACTGTAGGTAAGTTGGGAAAAAAACAGCACACTATATACTACAAAATAGTAAAGATAATAATAATGCAGTAATAATAAAAGTAACTACATATGATACCTTGATGATGTACCTTATACTGTACCTTATGCTGTACCTTTTGCTGTACCTTATGCTGTACTTTGCGCTGTATCTTATGCTGTACTTTGCGCTGTATCTTATGCTGTACCTTATGCTGTACTTTGCGCTGTACCTTATGCTGTACCTTACGCTGTACCTTATGCTGTACAGTTGAAGTCACACAATGATTTCACACGCATCACAAAGTAGTATGTGGGTTCATTACAATGAACCGTTGTATTTAACTAGAATTTTTTATATAATAGGCTTTCCGTTCATGCGGGGTGTCCGTAAGCCACTTGTTCTTATCCCAGGGACTGCCCCTACAGTTCATCTACCTTGAGAAGGCCCCCTGCTGGTTGGCTGCAGTACATTCCTAGCCCCACCCAACAGCCTGTTACTGTCTTTCTATCTACATTGTCTAATTTTTATTTTCCCCTAGAAATTAATTGGTACTATATCGTAATCAAGCGTACCTGACATCGACTCTCTTCTGTACTGCACAGACTCATGCTCCGAATCTGACAGCATGCCTGAGGTATCTTTGATTAATTTCTCTAGAACGGAAAGCAGCGGATGCGCGGGTTCCATGTTTAATACAGTCGAGGGTACAGATATACAGTGGCCCAGAACAGCGATGCGACATACAGATGGCGGGTAACAAGGGGGGGTTGACAGTGTTTTTCACACTTTGCAGGTGTGACGTTAACCACTGAGCCAATGCTCAGTCCTACATAGTGAAGTACAACTTGTTATTCAGTGCTAATAGACTTGTTTATAAAAGCATGCAGGGCTTGCATTGAATTTGCTTTGTACAAACGCCCGGACAGTTACTTACCGAGTCCACATCGCTGCAACCCTTCCTCCAGCAGGTAATGGAGTGCTTTTTCAACCAGCAGGCAATGGTGCCAAATCCCTATTAATCATTTTATTTGTGTGCTAAATTAATCTGTTCTTTGCATGACAACAGAGGCATTCTATTTCTATATTTGCAGCTCAGTCGTTACCTAAAACCTTCAAATGTACCAGGTTTGTCGGCATGTCGGTGCCTGAGTTTGAGCGGAGCTGCAGAACTCACACTGACATCTTCAGTCCTGTTGTACAATCTGTCTCTACCCCTCACTGCGGCCCGCTGCTATCCCAGCGTCTACGGACGCCTTTGCTCCTAAAAAACTGCCCCTCTTCTCAGCTGAGCTCATGTGATGAGGAGCAAAGCCGATGGGGTACCTGTCCATCTTTTTCACGTCATCACACATTAGTACAGAGGAAGCTTTGTAGCTGGATACCAGTCAGAGTTCATCCACGTTACTTTGAATATTTCCTGACAGTCCAAAATTTGACTTAATAGCCTTCAGAAAACTCAGAGGACACTTTTTGAATGTTATAAGCTTTGAGCAGAGGATAAAAACAAACAGGCACAAAAGATACATTCAGAGAAACATATCAAAATAAACTAATATAGGACAAAAATTTGTGTTATTTGTTTATTCCATAAACCTACCAACCTAATTTTCCATGTTCAGTGTTTGTAGGTGTGTGTGTATGTATATCAGTGTGTTCTCTCAGCCAAAGGTCTGTTAAGTTTGCAGGCCTCATATCTCTGGTCAGACTTTCCGTATGTGATGGTGGAATTGATTCATCCACCATCCACACGTCGGATGATTCCGGAATATAAAACAGGCCATTCCAGCCTTGTTGTGAATTCCAGACCTCACCGCGTTCACGATCCACGTGAATTAAAAATATTGATTAGCCAGTAGCTATAAAAGTTGTTGGCCTCATTAGATATGAGGGTCTCTGAAGGCATTCTGAAAGAGCACAACGTTAAATCACACCCAGATAATAAAACACTTTATAAAACAGGACGATAAAGAGCCATATCGTTTTATTGGTGGAGAGGATGGAAATGGGTCTTGCTCTCTGTCACAATGTCCCCAATTTAGCATGTATGTCACACCTCGCATCTTAAATCTGCATCTCGCCAAATGGAACATAACAGTCTGATGAAATATTTAAGGCGCGCCAGCAGTAAAAGTAAAACGAACAAGATGTCTGCCTACACGATAAGCGATACTGACTGCGGCATAAATCCGAACTCATGTACCGAACATGAGGCCACAGTGGAGAATCCCACAGGCATCTGTTGATGGTCCTGTCATGGGGCATCTGATCAACCCCGACAATGAATTAAAGGGAGGTGCCCGTGTTCACGTTCCAGCCCCGATTCGCTTATCTTCCCGATACTGGCTCTCGCTCGATCGATAGCGCATCCTGGCTGCACAACCAGACCAAAATAAAAGTAAACGTTTGTGCAGACGCTGCAGATATGCACGGAAGGAGCCCCTGAACAGTGACAGGTTTCCACACTAATGTAAATGACACTTGTTGAAGTTCCTGCTGATGCGTGGTGACATTTCACCCCCCTGTCAGGCAGCTGCCTGGACCCCACACTTACCCTGAGTCCCACATGTCCTACAGCTGCCGTGGGATTCATCCCTGACCAGAACAACCGTGTCGTTCGTAATACTTCTTCCGCAAACAAATATTCGTGGGAATATCTCAATGTATCAGCTAACTGTATATCCACTGCAGGCTGACCCCAGGAAGCACGAGACATATGGCAGGAAACTCACCCGGGACTGGAAGCCAGTCTGCTAACACGCGACGGACAGAGACAGGTCTGCTGTTTTGGGACCCCACTTTAGGGACACTCTCTCAGATGTTTCTAGTGAGAGTCAGAAGATAGTAGCTAGCTAGCTGGTTAGCAGAATGTGCTGCTTCAGCGTCTCCCAATTTAGGATTTTATTCAGCACTGAGTGTAGTGACTGTTTATGGCCAACAAGGGGCCGGACCTTGTTGGCCCCGTGCAGACGCGTGGTTTGAGTGGCGGTAAATACCGGCGCCAACAATAGTTAAGGTTAATGAAGAGGCCCCACGTCTCGGAGGTGTGGGCGATAACTTAGCACCTGGAGTAAACTGACACAAGGAGAACATGCTAATTAATTAGAATTAGAATTAGAATTAGAATTAGAATGCTAATTCAGTCACGATCAAACAATACTAACAATGTAGCATCGTTATTTAACATTTGTCTTTTATTCTGTTTGGCAGATTCTCAAGTATAAAGTGTGCAGTGTGCGGGCAAGCTGGCAGACCACCATAGCTTTAGCACATTGACCATGAACAGACATGCAGCAGTGCTGCCAGGACGCAGCCTAGCATTAGCTAGCTCTCTCGCTAAAGCATTACACACAGCGCTGGATGAGCCATGTGACCTACAGGGCTAATGTAGAGTCTGAAGAGTCACGGCTGAAAGCCAGGGGGAGTGTTAGCAATTTTAATGCACAATAGGGAACACGTCCTTCTCTCTGTGATAAAGAATGAGCAGTTCTGTAGGAACGGGTCAATTGAAGATCCCCGATGGGTGATGGGGTTTGACAATCCCCTCCGGCTAACGAGGTCCTTGACCTTGTCACTTTGCAGTAGGCCAGGACTTGACTGTGTGTGACCGAGAACATGCAGAAGAGACTCTGAGTATCGGCACGTGTATGAATAAGATTACTCGGGCGGTTGGAGGGCGTTAAGGGGATTTGCTAGCATACTGTATTTCAATCAAAGCATCAAATGAACCTTTAATTTGCATTTCCATTAACATACTGGAGCGTTTGTTGGCCTGCACAGCCAATGAGGAGATACGCGCATGCCCCAGTAACCGGGCAGGTCCCCCCCAACCATGAAGCCTGCAGAAGGTCAGGGAAACCGTGTCCCCTTGGCCTTGGAAGTTAATGATCTGCAGGTCGGCCGGAATTTAATCATGAAGACTGGAAGCTGAGGTCTTATCTGAGGTCTCATGGAAAAGGTCGCTGTGGCTTAGTGCTTAAAAAGAAAGTTACTCATCAGATCTTAGTTTGTGACACTGAATGATTAAGCGATTAAAGAGGAAGAGTACGATGACCCAATTAACGCCTGAAAAGGGAAAAGGTGTAAAGCCGGATCTCTGCCATCACGTTATGCGTAAAGTTAATCGCTGGCAAGTATCGCAAATTATGGTAAAATAACTAGCACCTACCTGCAACAGCTGGTGCGACGCATTACCGTTCCTGTGGATAAAATTAACAAACCGGACGGTGACATTCATATTGTCTTAGATATTGTTTTTATGCACGTAATGTCACATTGGTCAGAGTCATTTATAGTAACTTAACCTAATTAACTATTTGCTGTCATATGATTTATTGTGAAATCGCTTGCCTGGTTGGGGGGGGGGATCTTTATGTTTAATCCTCACCGTTTGTGATTATCGTGTAGCTGCCTTGGCAGCAGGTACTTGACGTCAGACCGGCCTCATTCACTGATCAATGTGAACTCAACGAGCGCCTAGCTGCCAACGCACAAATACAAAATGCCCCTGTTGCACGTCACTCGTGAAATGTCATCAGACAATCCATCGACTCATAAGCCGCGTTGAGGGAAGGCTGACCTTACACAACAACAGCGCTAAAAAAAAGCCCCAAAACTACACAAAGCCGAGGTAAAGTTTTTCAAAACACTAAAAGCAGCACAGTGGCTGTTAGACT
The DNA here is from genome assembly GCA_026779585.1 of Mormyrus proboscirostris. NCBI lineage: Eukaryota > Metazoa > Chordata > Actinopteri > Osteoglossiformes > Mormyridae > Mormyrus > Mormyrus proboscirostris. Next base: position 4,302,883 of record JAODKF010000018.1, read on the forward strand.
TAAATGTTTTTGTAAATACGTAGCTATTTACCTTCATGATCATCTATTATGTTTATATATTAAAACTAGCATTAGATCAGTCACAGGGACAGAGTGAACGTCACTGAAGATTATCTTTGTGAATTTCAATAAAACTGCAGATGTAAAATGTGCATTCATTGAAAAATGACATTATTAAAATATTAATGCAGGAGCACAGAAACCTTGTACTAGATTATTAATCACATCAGTGCTGAATGCTTAAAATCACAGTTAATTTGGTATAATGGCTATACATAATATATAGATAATATACGTATATAAAACATTCTTACGATTTGTTTTAAAATTTTACGAATATTGTACAGTCTTTTGCCCACAGCATCCAGGAGCCTATATCACGAAGCAGGATTTCTCAGCTTGACAACTTGTCAGATTTCAATTTTCTGGGATAAATATAAGTGAACAAAGATAAAGGCCATTTGAGCTAGTGTACCTTAAATCCGGCAAAGTTACTTGGCTAAACAACAAATCCGGCTGTGTGACGGAGGCCTCAGGACGGGCTCCGGGTTTTTACTGGCCTGGCATATGGGGTATAATCGTCATCTGTGCCACCAGGAAACCATGTGACAGAAGATCGATCTCCACGTGGCAGCAGATGAGATGAGCAGCAAAGCGATGAGGAGGGCCGCCCCGGGATCGCGGCCACGTCCCGCTCCCTGTATGACAGCCCCCTGTTTTGTGTTGCATTCGGAATTTTTCACAGTTCAGCAGAAACTATCCCGAGCGAGACCGTCACGTTTCTGAACCCTTCCACGCGTGACGGCTCTCTGAAAATGACGTACGCGTCGCCAGGACGCATTTCGGCATATCGGTTTCCGTTTTTCTTTTCCTCGTGGCTCGTGAGAAACTGAGGTGTGCATCCTATTCCCCTGGGCTCAGTCCTAAATATAGAAAGTGGTTCTTTTGGTTATTATAATTTGATGATTCCTTTCTCTGTTCTCTGTGCAGCCTTAGCATTCATCTCTGCATTTTTTTCCGGTGAAACACACAAAATGGGTCAAACAGATTACATTAATATGGGGAAATACGAGCACAGCTTTGTGAAATGACAATACTATCGGTCCATTCAGACCAGCACCAAGGTGCTTTCAGCAGGTATTTATGTCCACAAAGCTGCCTCCTTGGTCATTGAACACCCCAGGAGTGATCACTACCCTTTGGACTCCCACAAAGCCATCAAGGATTCCTGCCTAGACTTTACTTATTCCTGCCTTCATGTGGCACGTCTTCGTGTTTGTGCTCGAAGATTCGCCGCAGGCTGCAGCCGTATAGGTTTGCATCTCTTCTCTCATATACCTATTGGTTGAGGTCAGAACATGATTTTTTTTTAGTTAAGTTAAACAGGGCAAAATGCAACATGTCAACTACTCACATGGTAACAGTACGAGTCAAAACCCATGTGGCGCCCCCTGTCTGAGACAAAGTGAAATCGGCTGGCTAAGTCAGCACCCTCTCAGAAGATGGCGCCCTAGGCCAGCTTCAATTGCTGGCGCCCCCTGTCTGAGACAAAGTGAAATCGGCTTGCTAAGTCAGCACCCCCTTAGAAGATGGCGCTCTAGGCCAGCTTCACTGCCGGTGCCCCCTGTCTGAGGCAAAGTGAAATCGGCTTGCTAAGTCAGCGCCCCCTTAGAAGATCGCGCCCTAGGCCAGCTTCACTGCCGACGCCCCCTGTCTGAGGCAAAGTGAAATCGGCTGGCTAAGTCAGCGCCCCCTTAGAAGATGGCGCTCTAGGCCAGCTTCACTGCCGGTGCCCCCTGTCTGAGACAAAGTGAAATCGGCTTGCTAAGTCAGCGCCCCCTTAGAAGATGGTGCCCTAGGCCAGCTTCACTGCCGACGCCCCCTGTCTGAGGCAAAATGAAATCGGCTGGCTAAGTCAGCGCCCCCTTAGAACATGGCGCCCTAGGCCAGCTTCATCGCTGACGCCCCCTGTCTGAGACAAATTGAAATCGGCTGGCTAAGTCAGCGCCCCCTCAGAAGATCGTACCCAAGGCAGACTTGTAGGAGTTGAAGCAACTAGAGGAGGCAGGACCAAGATATCTGATTGGTTGGTCCCACCTCCTCTGGTTGCTTGGACCCACTTCATCTGCAATGTGATTAGTTATCTCTCTGAACCAATCATATTTTCTTCTGCTCTCAGAACATTTTGAGCGCTACTGGTAAACCTGATAGGTTGACTGGCACTGCATGGTAATGCACTTGGCAAATGCAGAAACTGATTATGAATCTGAAGTACATAAAACGGACAGTATTTCGGATCAAAACGTGGGAAAAGCTTCAAGGGTCAGCACGACAATACAAGATTAATAGAGAGAGAGTTATGATGATGTTCAAAGCTTCTTTTAAGCACTATTGGGGCAGGCAGGGGGAAAATAAGGGTGAAATTTAGAAATGGAAGAACAAAGAGGTAGAGGAGACAGCCGTGGGGGGTCATGAATAAAATGGGGGGTAGGTAGGAATGGATGGAAGATTTCAGATCAAAACAAAGAGAAGTGGAGGGTGTAGCCTCACAGTCGGCAGGAGCGCGGCTTAGTTTTCGGAGGAGATGGAAAGCTGAGAAAACAGGAGGAGAGCAAGGAGGAGGAGGTATAAGCAGGAACCGAAAGTGATGGGTATCTGAAGCGGAAGATGAAAGGGCAGAATGTCACCGTGGAGAAAGGAGTGAGTGACCGTGACATTATGGGTGATGACTGCCACAAAGTGGTTAAGGCTTTGAATGAGTTAACATGCAAGAAAGAAAAAAACAAGCTAGTGGTTAAGGCAGGCTGGCGTTTGACACAGACTGGCTGACGGGAAACTGGACGAGGTTTAGTGCTTATGGAAGGTGAATCACAGATGGGCAGCAGGAAAACCAGGCAGCTTGATGGTCAGATTTAAAAAAATATGTATGTCCTTTTCCTCCAGCAAGTCAGATCTAGGTGGGGAACCACTAACAAATAGAAGGAGAGGTAGAAGGAGACCATCCATCCATCCATCCATCCATCCATCCATCCATCCATCCATCCATCCATCTTCTGTACCTGCTTATCCTATGCACGGCTTGGGGTTCTGGAGCTTATCCCAGAAGCTACGGGTGCAAGGCGGGGAACAACCCAGGATGGGGTGCAAACCCATCGCAGCGCACATTCACCATCTGGCAACTCCAGTTCACTTTAGCATGTTTTTGCACTGTTGGGGGAATCCGGTGGAAACCCCACGACGACAGGGGGAGAACATGCAAACTGCACACACAGGGAGCCATGGTGGAAACTCAAACCCAGGTCCTAGAGGTATGAGGCACCAAGGCTCACCACCCTCACCAGGTTCACCAGCTTCACCACTCTCACCACCCTCACCAGCTTCACCAACCTCAACAGCTTCACCAGCTTCACCACCCTCACCAGCTTCACCACCCTCACCACTCTCACCATCCTCACCAGCTTCACCAACCTCACCAGCTTCACCACCTTCACCACCCTCACCAGCTTCACCACCCTCACCACTCTCACCATCCTCACCAGCTTCACCAACCTCACCAGCTTCACCACCTTCACCACCCTCACCAGGTTCACCAGCTTCACCACCCTCATCAGCTTCACCACCCTCACCAGGTTCACCAGCTTCACCACCCTCACCAGCTTCACCAACCTCACCAGCTTCACCAGGTTCACCAGCTTCACCACCCTCACCACTCTCACCAACCTCACCAGCTTCACCAGCTTCACCACCCTCATCAGCGTCACCACCCTCACCAGCTTCACCAGCGTCACCACCCTCCTCAGCGTCACCACCCTCATCAGCTTCACCACCCTCACCAGCTTCACCATCACTGTGTTAAGAAAAAAAAACTATAAATACTCTCAACAGTTTTAAAAAGCGATGTCTGACCCATCTGCAGGCTTAACTACATGCGATTTATCAGAAAACAGAAATGAGATGTACATAAAGATAAAAAAACAGGAAAAATTCCAAATCACAAAATATAAGGACCATAAAACTGACACCCTATTGCCCCAATATCATAATATTCTGCCGCGAGGAGGAGATGTGGCCCGCAAAGGTTCTGTCCTCCAGTGAGACCTCACGTTGCTGCAGGGTTAGGGGCTAAGCCTGTGTGCCTGTAATCACAAGGTTGCAGGTTCAAACCCAGCCTCAGCATGTCTGCGGGTCCTTGAGCAAGACCCTTAACCCCCAGCTCCCTGGGCGCCCCAACAGGTGGCTGCCCTTCGCGGAAGGCTTGCTCTACAAAGAGCAAGTTGAGGGAGGTGTAAAAAAGAATTTCCCCACGGGGACAATAAAGGGTTCAATTATTATTATTTTGGTGTCTGTTTCTGGCTCCGACCGGTGACGGTGCTAGCTGTTCTTAAAATCTGCAATCATCATCCTCTGGTCTGGGCGTCCAGCCCGTCACTCGGCCCCGGCCTGCTGTTGGGAGTCAGGGGGGGACCGCAAGCACGCCTGCGTGGCAGATGGCCCCATTGATTGTGCTGAGTCGCATCTTCAGTGTCAAAACACCACGGCAGATTTTAACAAGACGGATCCCCAAGTGACGAGATCCGTTGTGTTGGTACACATCTACCACGTGCCGGACAGACGAGCGGTCTCATAGTTATTGACTGCAGGAGTTAAAACTCAGCAGGGAATGCTTCAATAGCATTGCAAGTGTAAGTAAGCATCTAAACCTCATTTGCGGTGATGTTAAAACCGTCCTGTCTGGCGTCTCCTTCCAACACACGTTTTTGATAACGTGGGCTCTCATGCACCTGTAGATAAATCATAAAATATTTATTTCCTGTACATTTATTTTTTGTTTGTTTGTTTATATTGAGACAAACAGCATGGTTTTACTTTTTTCCCAACTGAGCAAATTAAGAAAAACCTAATTAAAACTGAACGCAATTGCATGTTGAGTCTCTTCAGTTAAATGGAGACATTTTTAGACTGAATCTACCGCGTACACTTCTGGCAGAGCACATGATACGTGTGGAAGAAAACAGATTGCAGATCATTTGTCTGCTCTTGTAGGAGTGAATGTCTGTCGCTCCATATTTACCAGTAACTATCATTTGATAATTCAGAACGACCAAGCCTGGCACTTCTTCATTTCCATAGTTAAATTAGATGATGATAAAATGTTGAAGTATAAGGAAAGTAGAATGAATTACATGAAGCAGGAATTTTGTAGAACTGACAGTCCCTTTTCTCTGCATGAAAAGATCATTTCAGATCTCTCTCAGACAAAATGGTTTTATTTATATATTTATTTTCAGATATAAAACATTTTTTTCTTGTTTTTCTATTCTGCATCCTTGAATTATGCCCAAAAAGTGTAGCTACAGTGCAATGGAATTAATTATTCCTTATTTCACTGAAAGTATTGTAACAGTAATTAACACACAAAACAGCTACCTTTCATGAAAAGTCACAGTCCAGCTCTGATCTTCCGGCATAGAGAGTTTCCTGTTTTTCTTATGCAGCCTATTTTATGCCGTTTGCTGTTCCGGGTCATAATGCATTGCAGAAATTTGAATTTCAAATGTTCAATCATATTTTACTGCAGTTGTAATGATTTTGTTTTAACAGCTCTGTGAGAATTGAACTGTAACATCTGTTAATCATTCAGACGTGTTATATGAAAGTGTAAAATGATTAATGTTACTGTGTACTGCTGTCAGTGTTGGATGAGTGTTACTTTGTATTGGAATTAGTTATCAATGCAAAAGCTGGTCATATCTGCAGCATATGACACAAAAATTTAATAAATATCTTCAAGTAAATTTAGAGATTTCGTGCCTTTTGAACGAGCAAACTAACGCTGACTCAATGAAGGCGATGACGCCAAACAGACGTCTGTACCCACAGGCAAAGAAGAAACTTTTCTATGAATAAAAAATGTGGAATTTGGAAATGAACAATGGTTAAAATACAAAAAGCATGTGGTGGCACAGATGCTGATTGCTGGGCGGCGCCACCTTTGGGTGGCAACATTACAAGCTGAGCTGTTTCGCCTACTTTGAATTAAATGCATGTGTTAATTAAGGTAAGAAAGTTAAGTGCTGTAACTCGTTAAACTTGTAACTGTTCAGCTGCAATTAATAACATGCATTTCCTTTGCCTGCTGGCTAGGCTGGTTATTCATTAAATTTCTTTGTCAACCTGAAAATGAAAATCAAACGGAGAGCAACTGAAATGAATCAGTGGAGGCTGTAGGAATCCGGGCGACACGGACATTAAATGCAGTGCAGCGTAATACACATTTTAGAGCTTTTTCACTCTCGGCCTGTAAAAGATATTCGATCATTAGGATCCTTTAGTACGAATCTGATTCTGCGTTAAGTGCGTTTGCTTGGATAATCGAAAGGGACACGCAGTTTGTTTGATATTAAGCAGCATTCAGGCGCTTGTTACAATGTGAGCGGCGGCAAATTACTCACTGAAATTGCACATTGAGAATCAATTAAGCGAGATCTGTGTTGTATTTTCATTTGCTGTGGCGGCAGATGGTGGGGGGGGGGGTTTGTCTGTGGTGCTGTCTGCCTCTCCACACCCACGTGGGACCCCAAGATCAAACAGTGAGCCTGGGGACAGGGTTTATACCATGGTGGTGGCCGGTGGAGGGGCATAGCTACCCTGCCAGATTTAGAGGGGGCAGCACTGTTAAAATATTCTAAGGGGTGACATTTTGCCCAGAATTTGTAGCTATGGTACAGTTATGCTGAGAATCAGAATTAGAAAACTTTATTAATCCCTGAGGAAACTGCTTATGTTACAATGGCTCAGAAGACAGGAAGATGTGGAAAGACATCATTAAATATGAACATTAATGTGAACTCCTCTTTCATTTTTCTTATCTTTTATCGTTTGCTTGTCATTCAACAAACGTCCATTGGTCAAACTGCATTTTCAGGCTGTCAGATATATACAAAGCAATCCAATTCCCCAAAAGGCAGAGAATGTCCAAAGAAAAATGTCATTTTTAACAAGCACAACAGCATTAAGACGCAAGTGTTGCGATCCGGACCGATGTGCTTAAGCATTACGGTGGCTGTAATTGAATGCGAGAAGGATTTCATTCCACTGACCTTGTGTTAAAGTGGTGATAGCTGACATTAAAAACGTTATGGAGAAACTGCTTGCAATCTTGAAAGTGAATAAAAGGTCTTTTCCTGGCATTAGATCAGAATAATATCGACCATTTACATGCAAATATGTTTTCCACACAGTCCAAGGAATTTTCCCAGCTAAAGTTAAAATGAGTTTTGGTTGTTTCCAGGGGTCCAAAACATGCATTCAGTTCAGCTGGAATTTCTAAGTTGCCCACAGTGTGAATTTGAGCCCTGCGATGGATCGACATTCCTTTGCCGTATTCCCTCTGCTTCCTGGGTCAATGCCCTGTCCCTGATAGGTGGTTTGATGATGGATGGATATACAGTATGTTAGCGTGCTATTTTACAAGGTCCTGATGTTTAATTATGTCCATGAGAGTTTTACTTATACAAAAATATTCTGAGGGCAGAAGGGAAAATGATTGGTCCAGAGAGATTGTATTGGATTTTAGAGGAGGTGGGTCCAAGCACCTGGAGGAGGGGAGACCAACCAATCAGATGTCTTGGTCTCTCCTCCTTTAGTTGTTTGAACCCACCTCTTCAATCTCAGCTGTAATTACAGTTCCCACAAAGAAATCTGTTATGTGTCCTTGCTCGTATATAAACAGTGCTTTGTGTGTTTGTGGAAAATGTATTTGTGTAGCACATGTGTAAATGGTTTTTGTTTCCTGTCATTCTGCAGGTGATAAATGTAGGTCAGGTGACTATGGGAAGCTAAAGAACAGGATGCTTGCCCTTCAAAACCAGAAGTTCATGCGAGAAGGCAGTAAGGGGGACCAGCCAGACCGGATGCTGCTGCAGAAACTTCTGGTGGACCAGATGTTTAGCTACTTTGACGCAGACAGGAGTGGGCTAGTCGACAACAGCGAGCTGTCCCAGGTGAGGAATGAGGAAGCAGGTTTGGTTTTGTGTTTATTCAGATGCGCATATGGACTGGAGATGTTTACGAGAAGATCTGTCGAGAACTGATCACAACAAACACTTGCAGCCATCACTAGGAAAATCCATGGTACTTTGCGGACGTTTAGTGATTCCCCAGCGAGTCACAGGCATCTCTGTGGTTAGTGCTTCACCAGAGAAGTTAAGCATGTGACTAAGACTCAGTCAAAAAAACAAGTAACAGTCGCTGAATAAATTCTTAGCATATCGTTTATATTAAAGATGTATGAGCTCTGCAGATGGTCCACATGCCCTCCAGGTGTATTCATCGTGCCACAAATTCACATTATCACCACAGTTTAAAGGATAATTAAAATACAGTTTACTAAAACAGTTAATGTAAGTGGGGATGTATAAATCGAAATTGGTTTATTCTGTGTTTACCACATACACCCTCTTCCAATACTTATTCAAACAAAACAGTAAGTCCAACTCCACACTTAATGACCGTTCTGTCCTCTGAATGACCATACTCTCCTCTCAATGACCATACTGCCCTCTCAATGACCATTCAATGACCATACTGTCCTCTCAACGACTGTACTGTCCTCCCAATTACCACTCAATGACAATACTGTCCTCTCCACAACTGTACTGTCCTCTCAATGACCATACTGTCCTCTCAATGACCACTCAATGACCATACTGTCCTCTCAATGACCACTCAGTGACCATACTGTCCTATCAATGACCACTCAATGACCATACTGTCCTCTCCACAACTGTACTGCCCTCTCAATGACCACTCAATGACCATACTGGTCTGACTAACGAGAGAGAAGGGCTCGGCCATGGCCTTGACCATCTGACCAGACACATTTGAACGTCTGCATTACAGGTTGTCAAGCGGGACGGACTGGTCAGGGATAACTCACGGTGTACCCTCTTTGATCTCCTCAAGTATGACGATGTCAACAGTGATCAACAGCTGTCAAGGGAAGAGTTTTATAAAGCGTTTGGTGAGTGTTGTTTTTCAGACAGATATCATTAACCTTTACAGGCAACAGATCCTCCGCAGAAAAAGATAATCTTCTTTTTCTGTACTGAAGCTACAACATATTTCATATTATGTATAAAGGTAGCTCCGATACATTTTAAATTAGCAGCTGTTAGGTTGTGTGTATGGTGTATCACCAACTTTTTATTTTTAATTTTAAGGGCTTCAGTATCTCTTGAATGATTATACATGAAACAATTCTTACAAGGATGTTAGGTAAACAATCAAATTTAAGATAGTCTCTGTTCTGTTGACTGCACTAATGTTAATTTTAATACTTTGATTTCATACTCACTCGAAACGTCACATAATATATATTAATGTGCAATGTAATACTGTTGCACTCAACACATATAGCTGTTTTAGAATTCCAGAAACAGGCCAAAACAGTGACATCACTCATGCGACAGTGAGAAATTGATTTCAAGTAATTAGTGTCCACCTTAAGATGCATGGCAGCCAAAGCTGACTCCCGGATGGAACATTCCGGAATCTATAATGCAGATCTACTCCTGTGATCTTATCTTCTGTACACATCGTTAAAAAAAAGAAAAGAAAATGCAGCCTTGATGATATATGCAGTGAACTGGAATTCAATTTTATACATAAACGTTTGAACATAGTTGGTTTTTAATCATTCCTCTGAACAAATACAGAATTTCAACTTATGTTTAATTTTAATTTTGCCATTCCGCATTGCAATCATATTCTCTAATACATGCAAATACAGAATGCCCCCCATATTTTAAGACCACAGTTTAATAAAAACTTATGAATTGTATGTTTGCATTCAGTTTGATAGACACATTGTGTAAAGTACATTATTATTTAGTGTTTATTAATATATTCTGGAAAAATATGTACTTCATTGAACATTTATTTTATTCTCATGAACATGAAATATGCATATGAGCACATTTTACAATGTTCATCTGTTACGCAGTTTTCTGCATGTAAGATGCTCATTCTGGTTGATTTTGATTTTTGTGTATTTGTGGAGTATCTCTGTCGTTCCATGTTCGTCCAGTGACTCTGCTTTGCTCTCAAAGACAGAGACCCACCGTCTGCCTGCAGCTCTGTCCCTAAATAGCTCCACCCCTCTCCGGGGGGCACTAGCCTGGGCGTGTACCCCACGCTTCTGCCTCCCAAGTGTGGCAGGACCTTACAGAAGGATTCGTAGGTCTGGAAAATTTCTATGTCCCTGTTTTGCGAAGGCGCATCCTCCACGATCATCAGGAGAAAACAGGTGCATTTTCTGAGAGGTGCTTCCGATAAATCATCTGCTGGAAACCTCACACAGTGAAAAGGAGTGTTGCAGGAAGTGACCTCTTCCGCGAGTGACTCACACCCATGAATTTATTTCACATTACCAAGTTACCCAAACAGATGTCTTGTAAATGTAATAAAGTGAATTTTAAAATAAAACAACCATGTTGAACGTGAATCAGCTAGACTTCTACCACATCGAGTTCATAAATTATTTAACCAATAAAGACGCCGTCAAACTGCCCAATGAATAGTGGAAAAAAGGTAACAGATCTTAACAAATCCCAGTCATATTGCAGGAAACAAACAAACACAATCTGATTTCTCCTGGAAGTTATTTTTAAACAAAATCTTTTTCTAAAGTTTATTCTTTTCCAGTAATGCTTTTGCTGGATGTTTCAGAGATGTTGCCAATGTAAGCCTGAAGTTAGTCATGAACAACTTAGATACCTGCTAAACATTTAAACCTTTAGTAGAAAAAAAGCAGAGGAATTATATCCTTCATCTGTTTAGGATGATATTCTAATCCAGGGCTGGCCAATCTTATCCAAAAAGGGCCACTTTGTGTGCGGGTTTTCACTGAAACTCCCTAATTAGATTACTAATCAGAGGACTGATTGGCTGAAGAGTCCTCACACCTGGGTTTGAACAGCTGACCTAAAGGTTACCCAGAAACCTGCATACACAGCAGCCCTTTGTGGGTAAGATTGGCTGCCCTGATCCAGTCCATTAGCCAGTTAAATGGTGACACTTAGGCAGAGCACTAAAGCAGGCATTTGAGCTGACAGGCTGACCGTTCCTCTGGCCCTGCACCTGGGTCTCTGTACAGTTAATTAGCCGATTCAGATGCCCTGTTGACTGGCATCCCATCTAAGATGTACCCCAGCCCAGTGCCCTGTGATGGATTGGCATCCCGTTCAGGGTGTACCCCAGCCCTGTACCCTTTGATAGACTGGCATCCTGTTCAGGTTGTACCCCAGGGTGTACCCGCGCCATGCCATGTGATGGACTGGCATCCCAAACCAAATATTTCTTTGGCTGAACCCATCGGTTGCCTCTTGTGTCAGACAGAAAGCCCTCTGCCACTCACCTAGTCCTTTCCAAACCTTTATTCCTCATAACGTAGCTTTAGGAAGCATGATTAATTCAATATCATATTTTTGTTTCTTCAGAACTTGAATGGAAAATAACAAACAAACCGTATTTCTAATTTACCAGTCAGAAACGTCTCTGTTATACGTGAGGTAATAACTTCTCCTCGGAGCCACAGTGTTATAAATCCCTCGCCTTTCATCTCATTTTGACATTTCCGAATCACTCTGACATTTTACACATCCCGAAAAAACCAACTAACGAAGTTTGTTTACAATTAGCATTTCGGCGGAGGTGCATTAAGAGGCATCGCTACAGGGACCCCCGGCTACCCAAAGCTGTCATCTCGCTGAAAACTTTGACAGCGCCGAGAGGGGAAAAAAAACCTCCGTTTGCCCTCCAGCGTTGTATCCGGTTGTGCTATTTTTTAACATTAAACGAACACAAGTGATGGATGAGGAGTCGCGGCGTTGTCTGACAAGTCCTTCCCCAGGATTTTACGTTTATTCGCGACTTGTCAGAGTGAATAGTCCGCAGCTCACCAACATGTTTCTTAACGAGTCCGTGAGTTAATACCCGACATAACCTGCTTTCTTGGTGAAAGCTCTATACTCTATAGGTAAATATTAGCAATAAATCATGAACTTGCGTGACAGAAAAACTAGGCCTATATCCCCATCATAATCATCTTGGGTGACACTCACAATAGTTTTTAAAATGATGTTAATATAAAATATTAAGTAGCAACACATTTATATATAATAAGCTGAAGTTTATTTTTGAATCATGAAGAAAGATCGTAAATCCCAAGATTAATTAGGCCTACAGTGGCATATGTGTACAGATAGTATTTCACCTGTACATAACTATTTAGTAATGAGCTTAAAATGAACATTCAAGGGAGCCTGAAACGCTTAGCCTATAGCAAAGCCATCACTGTGAACAACTGTAGATTCATTTCTATTAATTGTTGATTCTTTTTACATAAAAAAACAGTTACCTTTAACAAGCACTAAGGAAAATGTCTTTAGGGTACGACTGATTTAATTAATTTGTCCGCAATATGAAAGGAATGAGCACAGAGCGGATTTACACTACAGCATAGTACTGAGAATAGTTTCGGTGAGTAACTGCACTCTGTGCCTCAGTCTGGCTGATTTGTTAGCTTCTAAACCACCATGGCAGCCATCACTTCAGATGGGATATACGACTTGGAAGGATACAGAAGATTACACAATAGATCAGGCAAGATGGGCGCCCCAAACAGGAATCTGATAGATTTGGGCACAGTATAGATTTTACCTCACACAAGACTCCCCTTCCTTCATTTTCTGCTTGTGCTAATCCCTACCGCATCAAGTCTGGCCTTGACCGCAGTTGAGAGATTACTTGACCGTAAGAATCGGACATTTTTCATACTCTGTGGTTTGTCCTTGGGGCTGTGAGGCACCTTTACGGACTCAGATCTGTAATTTACTCATTTCTTTGTCCTGATAAGGAATGCAGACTGACCCAGGAAGAACACAAGTGCATTGTTCTTCTTTTCACTAGTGCTCACTTCTTAACGTTCTTCAGAATGGTGAATCAGAGTGTATTACAGTTTTTTTAGCCTTCTAAGCATGAAGTAATTTAATCATCTGGGCTTTGGCTAGTTGTAGAATCTGCAGGATTGTATTAACGCCCATTAGAATCCAGTATTGTCTGAAACACAGTTGTACTGTACATGGTCCATCTTTCAGTCCTTTTTAACATGCATTGTTCTCATTGAGACTGCATGCAGGGGGAGTGATCCAGCCTGATGGTGAGAGAAAGGGCCGTCTATCTGAAGCAGGCATTCGCTCAGAAGCACTGGCCAGGCTTCAGCACTGTAAGGGGCACACTGCGCTTCACTCTTAGCTGTTACCATGATGCCAGATATAGGACAGTCTCACACCGGCATTCTCCACAGCGCGGGCGGTTTAAAATGGACCAAGAAAGTCAGGACGGGCTGGATCAGGGCCCTCAAACGAGAATCACCTGGGGACCACTGGCCGGGGTCGGTGGGGGGGTTCACTGGAGGGGGCCACTAGCCGGGTGGGCTTCACTGGAGACGACCAACTCCATGTGAGCCAAAAAAAGAAACATCACAGGAGTAGAAAACAATGTAACATTTATATTTCGCTAATCTATAAGAAAACCAAGTCTATGCCGATCATTTAAATGACACACTGAGAAGAGGAAAGCAAAATATCGACCTGTGGGCAAGATTTAATAATGAATTAAAAAAAACATGCAACAAGCCATATCAAACTGTCAAAGGCCCAAAGGCCGGTAGTTTGAGGCCTCTGGTCTCGGTATACAAGGCTGTCAAGTCATTCACTCGTACAGTATATGCCAGATATAGGACAGTCTAACACCATTCATTCATCCATCCATTCATTCTCCTAGTGATGCTTTTCCATTGTGCCAACACTGTGAGCTTGCAGCCTGTCCCAATACAGAAATCATCTGGATCATTTTACCAAAACAGCCCAAATAAACAAACTGATCAGGAGAAAACGAAATGATGTTACTGAACATTTCTATCTTATTTTATCCAGATCCCTAAAATGAGATATCCCTACAACAGAAATCACAAAAATGAGATATCCCTACAGCAGAGATCCCTAAAATGAGATATCCCTACAACACAGATCCCTAAAATGAGATATCCCTACAGCAGAGATCCCTAAAATGAGATATCCCTATAACACAGATCCCTAAAATGAGATATCCCTACAACAGAGATCCCTAAAATGAGATATCCCTACAAGAGAGATCCCTAAAATGAGATATCCCTACAACAGAGATCCCCAAAATGAAATATCCCTACAACAGAAAGTCGACATGCAGCTTCAAATTCCCAATTCTGATATTTCTTCTAAAATCTCACATATTTAGGCTTTAGTTAGAAAATAGATGCTGGGGGTGTGATGCTATCGCCTCTCCAGGTAATGCAGGACACATAGATTATGGTAAAATGTCGGCTCCCTCACTGCACATCTCAGAATACAATCTCACTTACATTCTGTCTTTCAATACCGTTGTGCTGTTCATCACTTTTAGGATTTAAACTACGAAGACACTCCTGCTTTAACGTTTGATGCCCAGCAGTAGGATGTTCATTATGACCAGTATAGTATTTCTGCTGATGGCAACGCCCCCTCATCACCATTGGACAGAGAAACGGCAACTGCGCGTCACTTTAATACTAACCAGCAATCCATGTAATGATCGATATCATGGAGAGGTGGAACTTTTTTGAATAGACAGTTTCTAACAATGGCTCTCAAACAATCTAACAACAGCATTTAATGTTGAATTGTGAATTCGAACCCTTTAACTGTGATGAACACCTACGAGATCATATTTTCCCTTTGATTACTTTCTGCCGTCCCTGATAATGGAGCTTTGAGTTAATTGACTGCAAAGTGAGACCTCATGCTGGAGGAGCCTCAGTGTTTTCAGCAGGAAGGGGGAGGAAAACAATAGGCTTGCAAATTGATTTATTTAAAATGGTCTTGTGTCAATTGCCCAATCTAATGTTAAAGCCTTTATTCATTTGTAGAGAAACTGATTGATTTATCCCCTGAAAATCCAACCTCACAGTGCTTTTGAAGCATTTACCAGTTGCCCCTTTTTTAAAATGACATTCTGTAAATTACATATTAATTGTCAAACCTTGAACCGCTGCTCTTCTGTAGCAGGCTCGTTTGCGCGGCCGAGCTTGGATGACAATTAGGGAAACAGATTTTATATCCACGCAGTAAAAATTCGCATGTGCTTTTCCACACCGGCTTTGTTATCTTGAGCCTTTCTTTTTACTTTTATGCTTTTCCTCCCAATTTATTCGCTTTATCAAAACGCTCGCTGGGATCTTCGACGTGTTTTTTCACTTCAAAGGCTGCACCAAAATATATTTTTAAAGCTAACCTGCCCTCAACTGGGCAAAGAGTGTGGATCCGCTCATATGCTGCATGTGAGCATTTATGACCAGGGTGTAAAGTCTCCAGAGACACGTCATCATAGTTTAGCGCACAGTGAATATGTGTGTTATGCCGAACCGTAACTCATTTAGAGAGATGCATCCGTTGCCTGTCATTGCTGTATCTCCCAGCGGGTTACTTTCTTCTTTCGCCGACTTCTCCCACCTACAGTGCTCGGCTCTCAAACGGCACCTTCGCTCTTACATCTTAGCAAGTCTTACAAATGCGCTAAGCTGTGCCAGCGCCCCCCGGAGGATACGAGCGCCGCTGCTCCTCCCACTGCAAACAAGCGCTGCGCCCCAAGAGGCCTCGACTGACATTTTATTTCAGAGGAGCGATTGGATACGACTCGGAGTGGGAGAAAGTTCCTTATTATCTCAACCTGTGTCAGCAGAGATATATCATATAGTTAAAATGAGTTTTAAAATAGAATCGCGTTGCATTAAACAACCAAATTAACTGATTCCGCGATCCTCATTGTTTTGCTTAATTTTATTTCTGACTCAGCTGTTTATCTACGCTCCTGGCTGTCTCTGACATTTTCACCATAAAATGCAATTCAGCTAAATGTACGACTGTAATTAATGGAAATTAAATTATTAATTGGTCGTTATTATTGTTACGCTTGCATGATTTTAGCTTGCTTGGTGGTTCCCTTTAGCCGTATGCCTATAGCTGTGTAATGTCTTTTTTTCAGCACATTCACATCCTTCTTAGACTGATCCCGCGTTCTTTTTGCGGTCCCCATGGTTGCCATCTTCATCTTCCTGCGGCCAGACGCGGCTTCTCGTTGCCATTGTTCGTTTGACTCCAGAAGTGTAACAAATTGAGTAATTTCACCCTCGGCTTCGGGAACATGCATAGTTCAACTACAGGAAACATTATTAAAAACACACGAGTGGTCGTCATATAATAAAAAGGTCCTGCGCCTGTTCAAGGCTTAAATTGGATGAAATATGTTTTTTAAAATCTTATCTATTAGCCATTATCTTATTTAATCCCTCTGATACATCAGTATGCCTGCGATTGAGAAATCTGGCTATTTATAGTAGTTTCGGGTGGCTGTTATGAGAAGACAGCCCGTTTGCCCGATGTCTGAGCCGGATGCAGGAGGTCTCCGCTTGTACCCGGACAATCTAAGCGCTGTGTTTACAACACGCCAGATTGTGTTTCCTCCGCCGAAGCGCTGACTCGTACACCTGCGATCTCCGCCCTCCCCGCTGGGCTGTGACCCCCGCAAGCTGACCTCCGTCCATACACAGAGCGGAGATGACAAAACACTCGAGTTTCTATTTGCGCTCGTGGGCCATCCGGCTGCCCGTTCGCTGCCAGCTGGCATTTCTGTGGCAAATCAGAGAAACTTCTGCGGTAAGGGACTGCTAGAGCACAAAGAAAAAGGAATCGGATCTGAACATCGCGTATTGATATAAACGAAAATTAATGTGGCAGAATTTACCTGCAGCACTGAATATTTGAAGGCATGTCATATTGGCAGAATTAAATAGTGTCAGCAGTACTAATAAAATTGTTATTAAAGCTGTTATGTATTGTTACTTTTGGGTATGTAAATGGTGTTTTATCATTTTATGCTAATTTATTCCCAGAGGATATGTGATGTATTGGCAGTTTCTGTACAACATATGTGGTAGGAACAACTGGAGAGACGGTGTGCATTTTAATGGATATTTGAATAACTCCTTTGCCTCTTTACACACCATCCTTATTTATTTGCATGTTCCCAGTGTGGCACCACACACAAACACACACCGCGCTGATGTCCCTTTCCGCCCATGCAGGGGTGCTTCAGCTGAGCCTAGCCAATGAGCTGCGAGTGAGCGTCTCCACGGTGACAGTGGGCCAGAGCGTGGTCCTGACCTGCGGTGTCACGGGACAGCAGCGCCCCCCCATCATCTGGAAGCGCCACAACCGCATCCTCAATCACCTGCGTCTGGAGGACGTCAGTGTGAGTGAAGCCTGAGGGGCGACCGCAACCGGCCAGGGGGGTTGGCCTCAGCCACAACCGGTTTGGGGGGGGGGCCTCGGCCGTGAGAGATGGGTGCTGAGTCTCATGCTCCCACCATCGAAGAGCTGAGGGTGGTTTTCAGTGTGAAATGACACATCGTGACCGGACAGGGAGTTACGGCAATGACACGGTGCCCCACCCGGATATTAGGTTTCCTCCCCCTGGAAACACTACTACACCCTGATACCCAGTCAGGGGTAAGTTTGCTGTTTCTGGGACCCAACTCAAAAAGTGCCCACCTCCCTGCCCCCTATCCCTCCATCCCCGTCCAGTCCGAGTCCCCCAAAGGCCGACGCAGGAACGCCGCAGAAAAATTGTCCTGGGGGATGAAGGCCACTCTGGCGTTAACACACCAGCGCTGGACAATGGTTTTTCTGGAGTCAGCCACACATAGAATCACTATGCACTGAACAGGATGCACAGCGCCCCCTGGAGGGAATGCCTGGCAGCTCCGCTTTAGATTAATTAAGTCACCACTGGCATAAGAGAGAAAAGGTCAATGTCTAATATCACAGTTACTAATATAACAGCAGATGTTGACAGTGTAAGGGCCAGTGCGGATTGCAGCATTCGCAGTGCAGCGCGCTGTACCCTAATAACTGCGTCATCTTCCGCCACTGGTTCGCATATGTCTGGTAATTTTTAGCATAAAAGTCACATAAACTAACTTATAGGACATTAGAAACTCAGTTATACAAAAGATATAATTTTATAATAAATATAATAAATTGAACTACTTTTTCTTCAGTGATAGCAGCAGTCTGACAACTACAGCGCCCCCTGTAGTCAATATGGAGCGAGGCCATTACTCACCCCAGACAGCACTAGACCCTGCTAGCTAGAGCTGCCCTGGGCTTGGGTTCCATTTGCTAGCCCGCGCCTCCAAAGCTTCGTGGACTGTGGCATAAAGCAGGTTTGATGCAGAAAGGAGTCGATTCTGACTGCTGACAATGGAGACAGTGTGTGAACAGACTCCATTACCGCCTTACTAGCAGCATCTCATGTGCGTTTGTTCGGGTATGTTGATGATACGCCCTTCATATATGTCCGCCCTCATTCCCTTTAACTGGAACACTTTCCAATTGTTTTATCTGTCCCCCGCAGTAATTACGCGGGTCTTTCCAGCATTCTCTACACCGCTCTGCACTGATACTCCTGCTTTTGATTGTCCTTTGATTGCGCAGATCTCACGGGATCGGTCGGCCCTCCTTGCCGCAGTACGATCGCGCCTCCTCAACGCAGGACTGATGCATGAACCGCATGCATGTAATTCCATACCAACACAAGGTCCTTTGCCGTCGCTTCTTGAACAGATCGGGGCAGTAACAGGAAGCGTTAATAGCAGCTTGATGTGGATACCTATCTGAATGCCGAATTCACTGGTATATCAAATCCCATTAATGTTCTGTTGCGTGTGCACTGTACGAAACTCATTTCTCGCTGGCTAGCGTCACCTTATTACATTAACGGAAGACAATGAATTGTGTTGGTAACCTGCATACATTTTTATAAAACTTCTATTCACTGTGAACGTAAAGGGGAGACCTGGCATTTCATTTCCCAGAGATGTGTCATGTAGAAAGGTAAAAATGTAGGCCAGGAATTGTTTATTTATTCATACCTCTTCGTAGGATTCTTGTGGACCGAACACAGGAGATATATACACACACACACCTATAAATCTCCATTTCATACATATACATGTGTGCGTGAATCTCCGCTGCTTAAGGTGCCAAACGCCGGTTTGTTCTCTTTGAGAATATAAACTCATTCTGTCTCCAACAGACAGTCTTCCGCTGTCAGGCTTTTACAAGGACAAAGTGACGGATGTGTGTTTATGTGATGGAGCCGTCTTTGAAAATAATTAAATTCGGCGCAATTCCCCAAAATCCATTGTGCACTAATGATGCCACTAAATCAATGCCTGCGATCCGAATTGGACTGTGGCTCTGGATTTACTGTCACCGCTCCCCATAATGAGGACAGCAAATGACAGCAGGCGCATCGAACTACCAGGACTTGTTAATGGCACCAACACTTAAAGGAACTTAAGAGTATATATGCAGGGAGTTGAGATTGTTCTTAATATTACCTGCGTGAAATAAATACATCCATATGCTGATTATTCATTAGGTTTCTGTGTGTAATTAGGGGTGTGGGAGGGACAGGCTTACCCTAGCAGATTGAGGGGGCCCAGAACTGTACGTAGAATTAGAATGGGAGCCCCAAGGTGACATTTATCAGGGGGCCAGAAGTGCTTGGTATGTCCCTCCGTGTAATTAAGAAAAGCTATTCATAAAATATCTCACCACAGATCTCCAATATTCAGATCGCGCCCCCCCCCCCCCGTCATAGCGAATTTCAGTGAACTCAGTGATGTCTGTTTTTAATTGTGCTGGGGCTTACCAATGCCTATCAAGTCAAAAGATTAAAACACACAATGATAAAATGGATCTTATACAAGTTCCATTAGGATAATGCAGCTTGAATGTCTCATTTTGATTATCCTGCAAGGTTTTTTTGTGGGAACTATGAGGAATTTTAATTAACTCCTACCTGCTTTATTTAAGTTTCTCTGAGTTTCTGTGGGACATATTACGCTTTCATAAGGTCACGTGACGTCTCTCACCTCGTTCCCGCAGGGTTCAGAACTCAGCAATAACAATCAGAAAAGAAATATGTCATTATAATTGTATGTTTCTTGTATTTCCAAGATAAAAGTTTTATGTTACTGCATAGCAAGGATCAAAAATGACATTTAATTTGACATCACACTTTGAGTCTGGTGTATGTAATCTGCGGGGAGCACTTTCTGTCATCATAAGGAGAACCAAATCTAATATATAAAATGTGCTGCCATTCTGAAACCAAAAATGAAATATTCTTAGTTCTATTTAATATCATAGTTAGACAGTTTTACAGTAACCAGTTCATGGGGCATTTTTAGAAGCAGGGAATTCTGATTATTGTTAGATATTAGTTTCAATATTTCTTCTGTAAACATGATTCTGCTCTAATGTTATGACATTTAATATTACTTATAATTTGTCACTAGTTGTGGCATTTAATTACACAATTTATTGTGGTATAATCTGTAATATAAACAGAGAGGATTGTGCTTTGCTACCAAGGGCTTCAGACATGTTCACTAATTAGCAGTGCCGGTTGAAGCTCATGTGGATCCCTAGGCCAGCTTCACCGCCGCCGCCCCCTGTCTGAGACAAAGTGAAATCGGCTGGCTAAGTTGGCACCCCCTCAGAAGATGGTGCCCTAGGCGGTTGCCTATGTCACCTAATGGGTTGACCAGCATTACATATGTATCCTTTTGTTCTAATTTATAACCACAACAAACGTTGGTTTGACACTCAAGATTCAGACACAAACCCAATGCCCAGGAGTGATGTCATCCAAATCTGAAGTATTATTTATTGCCCTTGATGAAAAAATGTATCACAGAGAATTTCAATATGTTGATTAGAATTAGGATTGTGTAGATAATGTAAAGACTGCAGTGAGATTCCTTGGAGACACAAGTAATGAGGTCAAGACTGCCTCTTCCTGTCCAGGCCAAGCCCACCAGGTATTGCCCCCATCATACTGTCTTGACCTCTCTAGCCTCTAGAAGGGGTAACTCACAAACACAGTATAAGACACCGCATTGGAATAAATAACAAAATGACCAATTTGCTTCCTACAGACTTTCATATAACCGATGCTCTCCTGTTTGTGTGTGTGGTCTGCGTCAGCACTGGTTTAAACAAATACCTCAATCTTGTTTTGCAGATCCCCCATGAGGTAGGTCTGCTGGGACCCGGACCGTCTAACCTTTTGCATTTTAAACCCTATGAAGCTAATGGAGGGACTCAGATATGCCGGCGTGATGTGGTGTAACTTTAGGCGGCTGGCCGGTCCTGTAACTGAGGGCATCTATGAGGGTAGGCCGAGCTGCGTACGGCAGGCCGCGTCTGCGGAGAGGTGGCCGCTGGCCCCACCCCAGTGCACCAGCGGCTTTTCATTTTATCTTCATCCATTTTTTATTCAAAATATTGGAACGAACTCGGCCATGGCAGGGCTGCCCAGAGGAACGGCGCCGTGTAATCCTCGCAAGAGGCCTGCCTCTCTTCTTGGGTGCTCTTTGCTGCTGGTGCTCCAGGCAGAAAATAAGAGCAGAGATGCCTCTTACTTTCTGGGCAAATACTCTGCTAGCTAATTGTACAGCCCCCGTTATGAATTCATTAGCTTCATACTGTAGATGATGATTGTAAATGTAATAATGCACATTTTTTCCTGCACTTTTCAGCATGCGTGATTGCCTCAGCATTAGTATTGTATGCAGCAGTGATAAGAAAGATTGTAACTTGTGCTTAATATTATTTTGCGGCTTCCTTATGTCGTATGCTTCTAGGAGCCGTTGACTTTGCCTTGCTGAAAAAACAGATAAAAACCAGCTTGTGCTGGTAACTGGTCTAAGGTGGTCTTGGGTGGTCTTAGATGGTCTTAGATGGTCATGTCCCAGCTCTTGCTGCACTTTGATGATGTAGCTGGGTGGGTGACCAGTTCGTCATGCTGGAAACATACCTTAAACTGGTCAACCAGCTCAAGCTGGTCAAACTGTTTTTTTTCAGCTGGGTTAGCATGCTGCCGTTCTGATGTCACACGCATCACCGTGGCTCCGCGTGTTTTTTTCAGTGCTATGATGTGTTTAATTGTGGCTCTTCTTTTAAACTTGCGTTCACGCCTAAATTCCCACTTTTCCAACTCCAAAGCAAATAATTACAATTAAAATCGAGACTCAAGGCTAGTTAATGGATTTAGAAATCATTATGACGCATTAAAACAGGGGGCACTTTTTTGCCAAATGGTAAAAAATCCATTACTTTTGAATAAATATCAATTCAAATCCAGGCCCGCTTGTTGTAAAGTACTTTAGCTGTAATTTGACTTGAGTTCTAAAGGTCTTTTATGAATTTTACTGGCTTCAAAAATCAATTTCTAAATCAATGGACACAAGTTTTATGCTAACATGCTAATTATCGAGCACGTTTCTTGCCTGATGCATGCCGCTCTCAGGGTGTTTGCAGGGTCGATGATGAGCTCTCTTTGTCTCCAGGACTTTGGAGACGACGGCTCTCTCTACATCACCAAGGTGACCACGACCCACATGGGGAACTACAGCTGCTATGCCAGGGGTTACGACCAGCTTCCACAGATACACGTCCTCCAAGTGAACGGTAACCGCCCGCTAATGTGTCACATGGCATCGTTTACAGGGACGCGACTTCAGTACCGCGGTGGCGCTAACAGAAATCTCGGCCAAACTTTCTTTTTTTCCCCCAAGGTCAACACTAACACCAAAATTACAAAATAATCAGTCCTGCACATGGTTTCCTCAAAGCACAATGGAACATTATTACAAAATCAAATGTGACGGGGAAAATCTAATATTTTAACTTACATTTAGCCAAAAGGGAATGGAATTTAATGGAGGTCTGGGTTCACAAAAATACATAGTTTTATTATGTTTATAAATCTGGAAACATCTAATAGAGCTAAAAAATCATTGTCGGGCTGGTTTAATGTGTTTCTGCTATTGTCAGAGGTGCCCTTAACAATTAAATCAGCTTGGCTAAATATCGGGAATCTTAAATCTGGAAAAAAGATTATGCTTCCACCTCTGAATGAATGAATTTAATGTGGCATGAAAGCTTAAAGCTTTTAATGCTGATTATAGATGTTTTTATGCTGAAAGTATTTAAAGGAGGCGTGAAATTTTCCCTGAGCACAGAACCGTACGACTGTGTGGAGATGTGACCCAGAAAAGTGGATTTATAGGGGGAGCTTTAGGTTTTCCAGGGTTAGGGGAACAGCAGAAGCGACAGGGACAGCATAGGAGAAAAGCCCGAAAAAGAAATGCCCCTTCCTTCCGTAGTGCAGCTGCTTATTGAGCACAGGGTCGCAGGTGGGGCTTGGAGCCAATCCCAGCCTAGGGTACCGCTCCGCATTGGCTTAACGGCACCTTTCCCGGCTCGGAGAGAAATCAGAGTGCGTGCAGGCAAACAGCACAGACGGCGAGGGGCTGGGACTCGAACTGCAATCCTGAAGGTGTGAGCCATCAGCTCTGCCCGGCGCGCTGGGCCTAGCCCTTACGGCAAGCGGAAAACACTGACTCAGGTGTGATTATCTGTGTGCGAGGGGGTGG
>JAODKF010000018.1:4326626-4339011 GCA_026779585.1 Mormyrus proboscirostris
CCCCCCCCCCCCCCCCCCCCCCCCCCCCCCCCCCCCTCCCACAGTCACGGGAACAGAGCCAGCGTGTGAATCTGGGCATGTTTACTGAGCCAGGAGATGGACGTTCTCAAATTTATGCTCGCTTGTAGAAGCCAATAATGTAATAACTGCCAATAACATAATCATTTTTTCATTCTTAATGTGATAAAAGTTGATAATGTAATAACTTTTCAAAACTGATAACATCATTTTTTTCCAATAATGTAATAAGTTACATCTCCTGTAACGGAGCATTGTCGCAGTTTTTTCGACCTTTTTTGACTTTCGGCCGTTCAATTAACAATGACCTTAAAGCTTTAAGGGGTAATCGATGACTGGATCTTATTCAAATTTGTCAAAAACAAATTAGCTAGCCTTTGAAACATCGTTTAGTCATTGATGAAAGATGTACAATCTGCACTGCCTGGACGTGTGTCCTATTAGGAGAAGTGGCTGGTCGATCTGCGAGGTGTTCCAACTGCTTTCTGTCTGTAGATTCTAAGAAGAACCAGTCAAGACCTGTTAGCGGGCAATTTATTTGTTTTGGATAAATGTCTCTGAATTCTGGTTTCAGCATTTTAAACAGTTTAATTTTTTAGGAGAGCGGGAGATATCAAAGGCAAAAGTTAAAATTTAAAGTGTATCTGTGTACATCATTTTAGAGGCCTGTGCTCAGGCACAATCACATGACTGGCACGTCTCCTGAATGTCCACATTCACTGTGCCAGGTCCTCACCTAACCCTCCTCCAGAACTGCATCTGTGATCCTCATTTGGCTGAGTGTGCAGGCAATGCCCACAGATTAATGGGGGGATTACCACAGGAACTATCTGTGCACTACTGTATGTGGGCCTGTTCACACCCATCTTGGCAAGAGTGAGGACTTTCACGCTGAATGAGCAGGAGAACGATGATCACGTTCGGGTCCTGGGAAGGGCTTTCTGTGTGTGAGAGCGAAGAAGAGTCCGTGACAAAGAAGGATTCTTGGAAACTTTAGCTTGTCTCAAAAGAGTGTCTGCTGTGAGATTTAGAGCTTCGCAGTAATGTTTGAGAGGCAGAAGTGGGTTTTGTCTTTAGAAAGAGTGCAGGCTTTTATGCGGACAGGCCGGGTCCTCAGAGGCAGCACAATCACACACAGTCACACCGTAATATTCAACAAAGAGTCTGTGTTCCCGGAACGCCTCGCTGCTGATGGCAAAGGCGGTGAATGACAGCAGCCTGTACAGATTAATGAATTTATTGCGAGCCCTTGGAAAACCGCTGCAGCTTTTCAAATGATTTTTTGGAAACATAGTCCGTAGCAACAAAGCACCCCTCACCATCGCACACGTCTCCACACATAGCTATTGTACTCAAATGATTATGAACCTTTTTCATAACACTGTATTTTACAATTCAAATATTTATTCTGCGGTGCCAAAGAATGCTGGGTTAAGTTCAAAAATCAAGGCTGTTTTTTCCTGCATAAATTTTTCAAGACAGGACTCTTCTGTGCTTTCTTGCGTTTTTTTCTTTCTGGAATTTTCCATTTGCTTCTCGTGGAACGGCAGCAGACTCGGTAGTGGTGTGCCCCGTCACCCCCCGTCACTTCCCCGCCCCCCCCCCCCCGGCCTGGCTGAGCGCGGCGTCGGAGCAGATGGCGTCTCCGTGCCCTCTGCACGCCATGCCCTCGTGCATCTCCCAAACAAATCCTTCGAAGGAGCATTTTAGTGGCAGAGGAGCAGGCGTGTGTGTAAACAGCCCCCCTAGAAAAACGAGATCAGACACGACGCTATGGCTGAGGACACTAAGCGTGAGGTTTCACCGCGGATGCGTTTGGTGTCGCTGAGGATGTAAGACCATCAATCCCATGTGTGTCAAACTTATTACGATTCAAACCGAAGCAACTCCCATGACTATGAATAAAGTAACATTTGCGTAGCACAAAATTAATTATTGCGTTAAATTAAGGATATATTTGATCAAATTGGTGAATCTGGGACAACATCTCAAATCTCCTGAACATCCTCTAGTCTACTTTTCCTGGTACCTAGATCTGCATCTCTGCATTCACCCCCATTCACCACCCCCCCCACAACCCCCCCGCTGCCAGCACATCCTGATGAGCTCTCATTACATCATTAATGTTACAAACCCATTTTTCACACTATAGTATATGTAAATGATAAAAATATTATTTTACTGTTATTATAAAACTGTGTGTGCATTTTTGTCCAGTCATGATCCAGCGATTACCCCAGAGTAGGTAACCATCATAACACATCTATATGCCAGCCCACACACACGTGCCAAATCAACAGTTAATCATCATCTTAATAACTCTGTACACTGGAGGATACTTACTTCACGCAAGGGATTCAATTCTTTCCACCTCACGGCCTATAAGAACATGCTAATGTTCTGTGCTGTTTCACAACGCGAATCACTGATCACTTTATATCTAATATAACATTAGATTGAAGTCTAATTAAACATTTGATTTAGTTTAGCCTTTGCCCAGTAGCACAGAAAGTGATACATACATGAAAAGGTGATTTTACCCAGTTTGAACTCTATTTACAGAGAAATAAATAAGAACTGTACAAACAATGTCTCACTACGGTAAAATCAGTCAAATTACTTTTCTGCAAATGGGAGTTGGGCAAATAGCATGTAAACACACACACACATACACACACACACGCACACACATTCAGTGTCTGCGCAAATGAGATGCAATGACAGCAGTGCTAACAGTACTGTACATATACCCTCCCTTTATCTATAGACAATTAATTAACATACACAGATTTGGCTAAGTAGTAAGCGGTGAGGCTTTTTTTGCCACTGTCTCTGCTCTCCTGCGTTTTCAGCAAGTCCTGACATGCGTCGCCCTTTTGGGGGGGGGGGGCGGGGGCTCACGCAGTCCCCCCAGTTATCCAGGTACACCCGCAGAGCCAGGTGAGGGAGCCAGGGGTCACTGCCAGCCTGCGCTGCCACGCTGAGGGCATCCCCAGCCCGCGGCTGGCGTGGATGAAGAACGGCATGGACATCACCAGCAGACTCTCCAAGCAGCTCAGCCTGCAAGGTGAGCTCAGTAAACGCCAGCGTGTCTCCTTATCGAGCTGGTCAGCAGCTTAGGGGAGCTAGGTGGTCACTAGTCATATTTTGAGGCCGATATCACTTTGTCTGGGGGCGGCAGTGAAGCTTGCTTAGGGCGCCACATGGGCTTTGAGCAGCACTGGCTCTTATGGTATCGTTTATGCATGCGATCTGGCACTCGTCTTTCCTGCTGGTGCGATTAGCATGTGAAGCTTGGGAATAATTCGTCGCTAAATGGCAATTTCAACATAACAAATATACTTTATGCACCAGAGGCTTTATCCGGTCCAATTCCACAGCTCCAGAAGCGCTTTGATGTAGGAATAACTTAACTCTGATATACAAGGAACGGCATGTTGTTGTAGTGGGAAAGCTGGGTTTTTCCTGAATGCCTGAAGTCCTTCATTCCTTGGAAGAAGGACACCAGCAAAGAACAGCTATAGCATGACTGGAAAGTAGTTGTGTGCTGGAATCATGGCCCGAACCACAGTTACTGAGTGACGGACTGATGCTCATGACATCGTAGTTTTCACCCCTTACCGCCAATGCTGCTAATGCTAATGCTTCTAGTGCTTCTAATGCTAAGGCAGCTAATGCTAATGCTGCTAATTCTTCAAATGAAGATTGCTAATGTCGCTAATGGTAATGCCACAGATGTTTCTTCAGCACTGTAAGCACCTTCCCCACTCACTAACATTAATCCTATGAGTGTTTTTGTCTTGCTCTGCTGGATTAGCCAATGGGAGCGAGGTGCACGTGAGTAACGTTCACTTTGAGGACACTGGCGCATACACCTGCATCGCCAAGAATGAGGCCGGAGTGGATGAAGACATCTCCTCTCTGTTTGTCGAGGATTCTGCGCGGAAAACAAGTATGTAGTAATGCGTACTTCCTGCGTACTTCCTGCGTACTTCCTGCTTGAATGAATTGTACTTGCCTGGGACTTTTTTACACTTAAAATCTGTATCACAGGGGACTGTATTCCCATGGTAATTTTTCTTGACAAGAAAGAGGGCAAAAATGGTGTCTCTTGTAACTCTATCACAGGCTAAATGGCCAAACAGATCCAGGTCAAATGGCGTCTGTGGTATATTGCGTTTGCAGCTGAACACATTGTAGATTTTGAGTTTTGAGACACACGGACTACTCAGAGTGTGACTGCCCTGTTGCTTCCTCTTAGAAAGGCACAAATCCTGTACTGGCTTATCAACTCTTCATAAACGGCACTGTAGAAAATTTCAGATCTGTTCCATCTCCAGCCCTTGTCCTGGCCAGCTAGTGCTGAGGTCACCAGGTCCTTGAACCATCGCCGGTACCCTAAACCATCACTGGTACCCTGTACCATCAATGGTATCCTGCAATCACTACCGATACCTTGAACCATCACCCATACTGTGCACCATCACCGGTACTCTGTACCCTGCATCATCACTCGTATATCCTACATGCTGACTGTTTGGCCCTGCCCTTGCCTAGCCGTGCTAATCCTCTAATTAGAACATGCCTGATTCGCAACCCAGAAAATTACCCTGTGAAATCCAAATACGAGTGCTAATCAATCACCCACGTCAGGCATTCTGACTGAGGATTTTACTCAAGAGATCCAGCTCTGAAAACCTGCTTGCGTATAAGGTGTGGCAGTCCTTTAGTTTACGGTCTGCTGAGTAACTAGTAATAAACCATTACTAATTCCTACTGTAAGTATGCAAGCATTGTAAGCATTGTTTTTTAGTTACATGTGACTTACATACGATTTACGTAGCGATTTACGTATGAAGTTCTTCCGTAAAAATTTTGCTAGACAGGAGTTAAATACCTTCTAAATTTAACTGTAAGTGAATATTTTTACTTCTTAATATATTATTGAATGATGAATAATAGTTTATTAATGGTTAAGGAGCAGACCTGAAACTGAAGTGCTACTGGTCAGAGTAATGCTCAGTGTGGTTTCACACCATGAATCCCAAATCACTTACTAATTACCGTAAACGTAACGCTGAACGAGGTTTACCCTTTTCCACTCATTCGAGATGGCTTTAGGCTAAATGGAACACCAAAGTGCTTACCAAAACAGAGGTCATACCATGACCCCTTCATACTAACTTATCAGGCTGGTACAGATTCCCGAATTGCGCTGGCGAGTTCTGGAGGCATTCTACGATTTTTAAGTGTTTATTTCCGGGCAGCTTTTTCTCACGGCGGATTCACCTCATTTGCGTTCTGTATGTTCCTTTAAGAGCGCCTCACCCAAACCCACCCGGGCTGTTTCTTTCTACTCGGTGGGAGGTGTGAAGACTGACCCCCCCAGTGATTATCACTGGACCTCCATTGGAGGCCACTGGTCCCATCTACAGAGGGTCAGCTGTCCAAGCTCTCACTCATGCTCTTTGTAGGCGTGGAGTCCTGCCGTGCCCCCCGCCCCACAGCGGCTGCGGCGAGCATGATAAGATCAAGCGGCCTCTGACTCTGCTCTCTTTTGCAGTGATTCCTT
The DNA here is from genome assembly GCA_026779585.1 of Mormyrus proboscirostris. Classification (NCBI taxonomy): domain Eukaryota; kingdom Metazoa; phylum Chordata; class Actinopteri; order Osteoglossiformes; family Mormyridae; genus Mormyrus; species Mormyrus proboscirostris. The sequence goes on from JAODKF010000018.1 coordinate 4,332,217, forward strand.
TCTAGAACTTTCTAAATATTTCTCTTTTATGGCTGGTGACCTGCTTTTAGACCCTCAAGGCTATCCTGACTTCATTACACATACATGTAACTTTACCTTTTTAAGTTTTAGTTACAGCCAGCCAGATTAACATTGGACTGATCACGTTGGCAAGTCTGTACTTGAAGTGAATTTCTATCAGCAGCATATGGAAGATGTCCACTGAATAAGTTTCTACTGAGATGGTTGTGATTTTACACATTTCTTTATTTCCAGCTTACATTGACCTTATTGTATGTCCAGATTCCTGTGCTGCTGGTGTCTGTTAGGATCTCGTTAATATGCAAGGCGATTTTGTGTTTTAGCACAGTGTTTTTTTTTTTTTTTTTAATGCAGTGACAGATTTTTATGAAGCCGTTTTAATATGTATTTTGTCCCAGAGCGTGTTCCTGCATGGTAATATTTGTAGCCAAACAGTTACACGAAAGGAAGAATAAAATCAAATCCGTTTCAGATGAAATCGCCGTCTGCGAAATGGATACTGAAGCGGTGCATATTTTTAGACGTTTCAGTCGGGCTGTGATTTTCTCATAGTGCGGTTCCACAGAATGTTATTCAGAGCGATCTGTTAAATATGCCACAGCGCTTCTGGCTGAAATGTGGGGGGGGGGGTGGTGGGGGGTGGGTGGGTGCACAGGCTTGTTTATTCTGGATCCTCACCTATTTTTCACGCTGCATAAAACAGTGCATCCCAAAGACGTGGCGGTTCATCCGGAGAGATTCAGGAATTCCCCAGACACCCCCGCCATCCCTCCCGTTTGCTTCCGAGCTCCACATCAGCGTGAATGACGCTCAATGTTCATGCTAAACAAGGCGGATTTTGAGGGGCCAAGTTCTTAAGTCTCTTTTCTGCAAAAAAAAAAAAAAAATAGCAGAGAAGAAATACAGCTGGAGAATATCTTAAAAAGCTTTCTCACTGTGGCACGGGCTTCGCCAATCATTAAATCTGAGGAGGACGTGTCCCCCTCCATTTCATAATTATTCATTTGGACCCCCCCCCCCCCACATTTCACATAAAATATTGGTTTTATGCCAGTGTCGCCCCCCACATTCGAAATGCTTCTGACGCCCCTGCACTCCGGGTCAGACATTCTCAACCCACTGCCACTGCAGAATCTCCAGTAAGGGGCATATGTCGAAATTCCCAGCCCCCTGATGGAATGTCACCTTGGGTCCCCTTACCCAATTTTACCTGTAATTTTATGTATTCAAGGTCTCCTGTCAAGCACTGGGCCCCTAAATGCCAGGGTATCCATGCCTGTCCAGCTCCCCCGGTCTGATGGTCATAAAACCATATTCTCACCAGCTGTTAAAATCTGCAGATCTGTGGCCCTGTATGAAGAGTCTGCCCAGCTGAATCCGCAGCGGCCGTCATGTGCGTCTCGTGTCTGGTATACAGAAACACAGCAACAAATACCATAACAATCTGCAGTAATATTTATAATTACACACCCGTTAACCTCCCACGGAGCAAAAGAGTTATAAGATACTGCACTGGGTTGATCACCAAGTATTAATGACAGCGAGTTACATGTCTGTTTGTTACAGTCTCCATAATGGTTTTTCAGACCCAGTAAACCCGGCTATTATCTCATAATGGCTCTGCAAAGCAGCAGAGTTGGTAGATCTTGATGTGAAGTAGAAGCACACCCTAATATAGAATCCTCCCCCACAGTATCTGCGTTAGGCATAAAATGGCCAGGGAAGGTCAGCATGGACGAGTCGCTAAAATGTGGGTACTTTGGATGGAAAATATGATGTATGAGTCTTCATCAGACTGCCAGCAGCAACGTCCTCCTATGCAGTGATAAACTGCACCAATTCAGTCTGTTGCTCAAAGAAACTGGGTTAGCAGAAGTCAGTTTTCCCCACCTGTGCTACATTTGCTGGGGATAATTTCCCAGACCGAACGCTCAGATCTGTTTAATCTAAAGAAGGCTTCCGTGCAGATCGCCGCTTTTGACGTGACATCCTGGGCCTCTAAGACACTCACGGTCCTCGCAAACCTGACTTAGCGCTTTGAGGAGATCAAAGAGAGCTAAGCGAGAACTTAACTGCAGCTTCATCCTCAGTTTCCCCATCACACACAAAAAATTAAAGAGGAGGACGAGCAGTAAATCCCAGCAGAATCTGCAATATTTCATCCTGACCGGGATTTCAGGGAGACTGGAGATGGAATCAGAAGGTTTTTAGCATTTGGAGGAAGTTGATTTTCCGTGAGAAATTGGAAAGGATCAGAAACTTTTTGCCTTTCAGGCCAGTAACCTGGTGTGTGATTATGATAACAGCCATTCTGGTATGTTATGATTTGACGCTTGCACTTCCGCCTGAGGCCCTCAGGGGGCGATATTGCAAGCCCCTCCCCCGTGGGCCGATACGCTCTACCTGTTGTCCTCCAGGAGTCGCCGTCATTCTGGCTGGAAAGCGAGACGTGTGCAGTCATCATGCCTTACCTATGTGCTGCCATTACGTTTACGGGGCTGACTTCTGCCTTTGCTGTTCCTCACTTGATTTCACTGCGTTTTTTAAAGTCCCAGTCAAACAAATAAAACAGTATATAAAACAGTTTTTCCATTTTTTTTATAGGTGGTCTTTCACTGTCAGTGCATTTTTTTCCAACAAACATGCATGCACAGTTGAAAAATGCGTATACATAATTATATTATAATTATTTTGTGTTGCTGTTTAACTAATCATAATATATATTCTTTTGTCACTTTTAATATTCCCAGTGGCAAACATTTTATGGAGAGAAGAAGGTACAGTCGATACATGTTTTCATTGTATTCATTTGTATTGTATTCGTGTAGAATTATTTATACAGTATTGTACAGTATATTATGAATAGTTTTCAGTCATTCTCCTTTATTACTGCTAAATTAACAGAGTAATGGCCTGACTTTTGTTTTCGATTCTTTTGCCTTCAAAAACTCAAGACATTTTATGGTCGGCGATTTGCCTCTTTTTCTTTGTCAAACTGTCACGGAAAAAGCACGTGGTTTAAACACTCACTGACTGCATTATGCAATTATTAAACTCAAAAAGCATAAAACGTAGGCAACAACCAAATAGCTAATTATGCATTCATTTGGATTATGCATTTAAAATATGCAATTAAACAAAACAGTCAAAAAAGAGGCGTTTCAAAACTGGCCCAGCTGTGTTTTACACAATGACTATGAACTGGAAATGACCTGAGTTGTAATTATAAGAGAGAAAACATCTGTTTTTATTTGCAGTTATGCTTTACATATATTTGCAAGGAAAATTATAATTAAGTTCCTCCTCGCTTGTTACCTGACAGTCATGCATTTGCCTGACATGCTTTTCTCAGCATTTGCAGTTTACTTCACTATGCTAACATTCCCTCTCAGGTTTCGGGGTTGGGAACATGTTCTACGTGTTTTATGAGGACGGCGTTAAGGTCATACAGCCGGTGGCGTGCGAGATCCAGAGACACATCCAGCCCAGCGAGAAGCTGCTCGGACTCCAGGTACGGTTCGTCACGCTTGTAACGTGCACGCATCCATCTTTTCTCCATCGTCTTGTTGGAGATGCTCGGGATGGACTGGCGGTCCTTTGCAGGACACGTGCTGCACATTTAGCTACCGCGACGCTAATCGCTAACATGCTTCCTGGCATCGGTAAGCAGCCATAAAGGATCCTTCACTCTGCTGTCACCTTTAATGTTCCTGCAGCTGGATTACAGTCCAGAGGACATCTGAAGGATTTTATGAGAAATGATCCTTTATTTGCTTTACTATAAGTAGAGGTACATCGGAATGCTGATTTTCACATGCACCATTTCACGCTCCCTTTTAAGACACACAGAAATAAAGTGGCGGGAGTGAAGCCTGAGGTCTGAGCACAGGGTCAGCCCCCCCACCCAACCCGCTGCAGCTTTTTTGTGGGGTGAAGGGCCTCGATCGTAGTGCCCAACGGACATGTGACTATTCTGCTCATCACTGGATTTAAAACAGCGACCTCACAGGCACAGAGAGCTAGAACAAAACTGACTGTGAACAAACTACATATATTGGTCACATTTTACTTGACGGGGCACAAATACTGTATAGGATTATGCTATTACTTATGTATTAATTAACCACATAGTAAGTCTTAATTACATACTGATTTCATGTTAATTAATCATTAATGAATTGTGATGCATCTTTTATCTCCTGTAGCTGCTGTATTTCACGATTCGTGCTTCAGTGGTAACTGAATTATTTGTGCCTCGTCAAGTAAAGTGTCACCCCGTTTATTTAGTGAACATTTTATTCCTAAATGATGTATAATTGAGGAAGCAGGATCAGCTGCCCCTGGAGTTTTATATTTAAATGACCGATGCACCCGTTTCCTCTCTTCTCTGTGACCTCATCCTCCTGTCCTCTGTGACCTCATCCTGCTTGGAAGCCATTGGGGATGCAGGAAAGTTTGTTCAGTTCTCGAGAAGAGTGGGTTTGTGTATCTGTACAGATACAAAGTGAAGGCTCACTATCAAAGCAGGGAGAAGACGAAGATGGCGGAGAGATGACATTTAACGTCTCTTCAGCCGACTTTTCCATACTGGTGGAAATGCTACCTATATATGCAAACTTACATAAAAATTTTATTGAACTTGACAGTTATGTCCAACCAGTACAGTATACTAGTAGTGTATAGTTAAGAAAAACCCAAGATCAGATTTGGATTGTTGCAGTACTTCCAGGCCATCCAGTCTCCTCCTATAATTCAAAAACATGCAGGTAGTTGCCTGTAGTGTGTTTATGTGCCCTGTGACGGACCGGCATCCCATCCAGGGTGTACCCCGGCCCTGTGTCCTGTGACGGACCGGCATCCCGTCCAGGGTGTACCCCGGCCCCGTGTCCTGTGACGGACCGGCATCCCGTCCAGGGTGTACCCCGGCCCCGTGTCCTGTGCTTCCTTGGATAGGCTCCAGGGCTCTCTGCAATCCTATCCAGGATAAGTGTTTGGAAGATGGATGAATGCATACAATAAATACATCATGGTATATTTATGGAGCTTGGCACTAGTCAGCCGTTGGTGCTACGTTACACTCCACACCCAGAGAGGTGATTACAGCCTCATCATGGATATGTAAGCATAGCTGAAAGGGCTTGGCTCCATCGCTGGCACCATCCTTTAACATCAGATGGGCGAGATCTCATCACCTCCCTGACTCTGTATCTTTGGCCGAGTGTCAGCCTCATATTGGTTCCATATGGCTGGTCTGGCAGAGAGTTGCGGGTGTTCTGTCTTCCTGTGAATTACTGCCAGGGGAATATACAGCTTAAGGACCCTTTCCCGAGTGACACCAGGCATTCTTCAAACCGTCGGGCATTTTTTTTAACGTCTGCTAAGTTATTCTCCTTCCTCTCATATCCCCCGGGTCTGTTGTCGTCCTGCTCTGGCGACCGCCATATTTATCCGTTATTGTTATTCTTTGTGTGTCCCCAGGAGGAAGTCTGTCCCAAATCTCATGGTGACGCGACGCAGAGTTGTGTTTGGGCATCTGCAGTCAACGTCAAGAACAAGTACATCTACGTCTCCCAGCCGACCCTGAACAGGGTGCTGATCATAGATGTCCAGTCACAGAAGGCTGTGCAGGTCAACGGTTTTCCATTTTTCTTCATTAATAAAGATAAAGGATTGATCATTTTTTAATTCCTATTTCTCCTGTTGACAATCTAAGCATTTGTGCTGTTTTCCTGATTTTCTCTGTTTCTGCTTTTGGATCTTTTCCGTCACCATCCTACCCAACTGTTTAGGATCATATATTCCATTGCGGTTTTTAGTTCAGACATACTGTTTTTTTCTGGCATCTTCCGGGCCTGGCTACTCAGGTCATACCAAGACAGAGTCTGTGGGTGATATGGTTGTCGGGTCTGGGTGTCAGCAGACACACGTGTTGGTTCGTTTCCGAGCACGGGGACCCCCCCAGGGAGCCGGGTGAAAATGGCTTGTTTACTTCGGTGTGGGGAAACGCTTAAGGAGCACTGCTGAGGCGCAAATCTTTAGTTCCGGGCCAGAGATGCTCCCCGGGGTTGCCAAGGGATCGTTGCCACGGCTTGTTGCTCCGGCGACGGTGGAGTAGTCATTAGCAGGTCACCTGGAGGTTTGGCTTTGTTACGTCAGATTAGCTGCTCCTCATTAGGCACCTGATCCCCCGCTAACACGCATCTCACTCTGTATGCCTTTTTTCTGCTTCCCTGCCTTCACGGTCCTGGATCGAGTGGTCGGACATTCACGTCCCAGAATCACCGCCAGCGATGTAGCCTTTTGAAGGTCTTAAATGAAACCAAATTTATGGCGAACATACATATCATGATAGTTGAGATCGTCAAGAGGACAAAGCAGCCAGATTTCATCTTATGCAGAGGGGGATTTTTTTCGAAAAATGAGCAGAAGGTATTAAGGGATGTTGACAGAATGACTAAATGATTGATGTAGTACTGAGGCTTTATGGTTTTTATCACTTGGGAATATAATCAATTATGCACATTAGGATGCGTTTGGTTGGACGGATATACAAATGAGATTACATTTACACAGGAGATAGATGATGTTTGTTTTATCCATGAAAATAAGATCAGGCAAATATAAATAAATATTTCATATGTCTGTCCCCCAGCAGGTTGATTTGCGGATATTTGCTTGGATTCTCAAAACTAATATTAATTTAACATTTTAGAGTGTGAACATAATGTGTTCTATGGCTTCCTTTCAGGGAAATGTTCAGTGTCATTGTCAAAA
>JAODKF010000018.1:4341623-4352571 GCA_026779585.1 Mormyrus proboscirostris
TCTTCCCGCTCGCTGCATGCCTGGCCACCGGTCTGCTTTCCTGGTGGAAAGTTCCGGACAGCTGTGACTTTTGCACTACGCCGTGTTCCGCTGGACCCACCCGTCCATTCAATAAGGGTCCATTGTGTTTCATTGTGGCCCCCAGTAACCACGACCCCACACCACCCCCATGGGCGGGGGAGTTATTTTGCTCCCCAGCTCCCACGTCTCACATTTCTTTGCCTATAATATTTTTGAATGGGGGCATCAGAGTCTATAATTCATACAGGGGGGGCAATCTTATCAGTCGATGATGTGCTTTGAATCGGTGAGTGACATGGGTGGGGGGGGGCAGACACACCCTCGGCGGCCCCTGCCCCGCCCCAAAACTCCCACCATAATAAACTTCGATCTCCTTTCCAATACCAGTATCACATGGTTCTGTTGGCCAAACCAATTCTATTGCCTAAGGCAGATTTACTTTACAATTCAACACTCGCAAAACTTCTAACCCAAGCTGCTGCAGACATTCCCCTCCCGCTACAGCTAAAACATGGTCCAGCTAGAAACTAAATCGGGCTTGTTTTCAATATTCATCTCTCTTTTAAAACTTCTACTATGAGTCATTTTTGGCATTCATAATAGCATAGATTTTTCTCTGGATTCATGTGACGGATGCTATTGATTAATAACTCCTAGCACAATGCACGTGAACCGTTCAGCGTCCTGAGGTTTGTAACACAAGGCGCATCTGGAGTGCATGGATTTGTATCGCTCCTTCAAGCGTGTTACTTTTTAACATTTCCTCTTATTAACATGCATTTATATAACCACAATGTCAAATATGCTGTTACACTTGATATATCCACTTGATGCATCTAATATGAATCACTCATTACATTACGTGTATGAATTCTGATTTATTTCACATCACTTCAGTGTAGCTTATGCTTTCAGTCATAAATCCAGCTGTAAAACATTTTTCAGACCGGGGGGGGGTCCAACCTCTGGTATCGATCGATACTCTCCAGCCCTGTTATCGTCAGCCAGTGTTTCCTCCGAAGCCTTGCGTCTCCCGCAGCCAGGACCGGCTGCACGCCGCGCCCATATCCCAGGCGGCGTCGATGCCCTCCCAAACCTGAAGCTAGAGGGCCTGCCTCACGGCCCGTATTAGTATTCCGGAGTGGGAATGCAGGGAGGCTTTTGATTCATCACGCACATGGCTGCCCGCCACATGAGTCTTTGGGGAGGCCGCTGGGCTGAGGTCGTACTCAGGATGGCGGGGGCCCGGATCGGCCGGCCTGTAATCCCGTCCCTGTGAAACTGCAGATAAAACAGACTATTCAGACACGCCAGCCGGCTGCAGCTTCTTAAACGCCTAGCCGTCGTGCTCTCTTTGGCCCTTAGCGTAGCATTTAGCTTATTTAATGTACATTCTTCCTGGGAGTTTTTGTATGAGTATGGATTACGCAGTGCTTACATGATACATTTTTATTTAATCTCATTTGAAGTAAATGGCATCACCGACAAAGATCGTCATTTATATTCCCTTTGTTTCTGTATTTCATAGTGATGAATGCAGAAACAATCATTTTAATCGAATGATAATAAAAAAGTGGCCTGTATCTGACACCACGTAACAGTCACAAAAAAGCACAAACAAATTAGTTTCTGGAACAGTTGCGTTACTGTGGGATTTCAATTAACTGGCAGCAACCGCTTGTACGATTTCTGCATTTCCCAAGAAAGGCAGATATTAATCAAAGATGAAGACAGTCCAGAAAAAGCCCCCACTGTGAATGGCCCCAGGACACGCTGAGCGATGGGAAGTCGCTGATTCCCAGCTTTGAGGGGGTGTACGGCCCCCACCATACATTCAGCCGCTCCGTGCTTTGTTGTTTTACCTCATTTAACTTACCTTTAGTATTTCTAAGGGCCCTCACCTTCACCTTTAGCAGAAATGCACAATGATCACACATCTCAGCCCCTCCACCCCCCCTCTGAGGTCTGACTGAGGCTGTGTGATGAGGTCACAGCTCGGTCTTGACTTCCTCTCCTTGCTGTCAGTGGCCGGCTCCTTTCCTTCGATGCCCCTCATTGCTGCGCCTCTTGTCATCTCCCTGTGGTGCTGCTCTATTAAACGCACTTTCCCCACATGTGTACTTGGTGTCTATTTCATGTTTTTTTTCCAGCCAGCTTTGCCTCTTTTCCCCTTGACCCCGACCAGGAAGCCTGCACGCATGTGCTTCTTCTACTCGTCCGGCAAATTCCATTGCATTCTGTTTTGTTTTTAATAAAACATGTTGTACCAAATCACAGACAAGCTTTGAAGAATAAAAGGTCTGAGCTCTTAGATGTATTAACAGATGTAGCTTCTGTGCTCCCCGGCTATGATTTAATGACTTCTTTATCGGCGGAAACGTGTCCGTTTTGGTGAAAAAGGGACAGAGGTGATACATTTTTAACGGGCCACTTTTTCGTTAGGTTTGGGATCATTCTGCACAAGGATGAAGCCGCGCTGCACAAGATCGACCTTGAGACGGCGTCCTACGCGAAGACCATCAGCCTGGTGGACTTCAGCTGTTTGCCGACGTCCCTGGCATACACACATCTCGGAGGGTATTACTTTGTCAAGTGCAAGCCGGACGCATCTGGATCGGGCTCGGCGCAGCTGGTCGTGGACGGTTTGACGGACTCCGTCGTCGGATATAATGGCGGCGTCACCGGCACCCCCTACGTGTCGCCGGATGGCCGTTACCTCGTCAGCACGGACGACACGGACGGTCTCATGAGGATCCAGCCTGTCACTGAACGGGGGGAGATCCGGGAGCCCTTCGACATCCACACCAACCTGCGTATCTCGCATGTGGCATTCCAGACGTCCTTCACGGAGGTGCACCAGTATAACATGTTCGCTAGCTCGGGCCTCCAGACCGACGTCCTCTACGTGGAGCTCAACACCGGCAAAGTGAAGATGATCAAAGGCGTGAAGGAGCCCATGAAGACGGCGGAGTGGCCCTGGAGTCGGCAAAACCGTGTCATCGTGGACAGCGGCCTCTTCGGACGCTACCTGATAACACCCTCAAGGGAATCGCTCTTCATCCTGGATGGGAGACTGAACAAGCTCAACTGTGAGATAACCGACGTCCTCAAAAGCAACACGCTGGTGTGGGTGGGCGAGCTATAAACGCAGATTTATGACAGCTGACCAGGTAATATTGCACTAAGTCTGGATATAAATATTATACAATCCACACAGTTTTGAAAGCAAACCAATAAACAAGTTCAATTGCCTGCTTAAAACGTGTATAGCATATTGCTGAGCCCCTGGACCTCCAAAAAGAAGCAGATAATGAAGGCAAGTGAAAATGTTTTCAATTAAAGGGAAAAGCAGAACATAAAGCTGCAGCCCCTTGTACTCAAAAACAAATATAGAGAGAAATAATTTATCTTCAGTTCCTGGGATGTTTCAACTGCCATAAAAAAACCCATTCGATTTGTGGCTCCTATATCTGATTGATTTTATTTTGAGCAGACAAAAAATGTTTTGACTGCCCTTTAAGGCTGGGTATTTCCACACCAGACCTGTGTCCATTTTTAACATCTTGTGTTTGGTGCTTCTAGGGTGTAAAAATTCACTAAGAGGGTGGATCGATTATTACCATTGCAACTGCAGATTACACCAGACCTACCTTCAAGGACCAGGGATTAAAGCACTTGGTCATGGTTTGCTAATTAGCACGAAGGGGCAGGTCAGAGGGGGGACAGTGCTCACATATTGCATAAAGAGCCGTGCGAGTGGGAGACCATCCACCTTGAATGTCCTTGGCAGGGGTAGGATGCTTGGTAGGGCCCAGTGATACTTGCTGTAACCTGTATTTGGCCAATCAAGGCATGAGATGTAATAATGTAGGTTGAGGTACGTAGCTGAGAATCTCACAGTGTTTGATGAGAGTGTGGCTTGGATGTGATAGAGAGGTACTGTAGAGTCCTGCTGATTGTTCTGTCTGTCGTGGTGTGATTTCTGTCACGGGAGCGTTACGCTAGCATGGTTTAAAAGCAGATAGACGCTAAATCAGAGGTTTGTGTCCGAATGTTTTACCAGGAAGACATGAAACAGATTATTGAAAAACTGCATTTTCAGCTTCCATACCTGTTGTAAAATGCACAAGCTCACGCTGCCGTGTGCTTCCGAGTTATGGACAGTCATAGTCTATGCATTCCTGTCTTATAAGTACATTTTTGGAACATTTATGATGATTAATACTTTAAATTGAACTTAATTTGAGTCTCTTTATGATAACCCCTGCACAACAACAGTAAATGACAGATTGAGTTTTTTTTGTCTTTCAAAATGGCTCATGGTGATAGAGAAACTGATCATTATGTACATACTGTTATATATATATATGCCATGTCTGTGGGCCGCACTATGCGTGAGTCTGCCTGAATGTACTCGAGGGCTTGTTTGATAATTTCTAGAGACTAAATCTACATCCTTTTTTAAGAAAAACAACGTTGACACAAAACTTCTCCATTGTCATGAAAGTGTAAAACACAATGAGGCTTCACGCACCATCCCTGTCTTCTCCATCTGTGGCTGGCCGTGTATATCGATTCATGTGGTTGATATTTATGTAGAAAACTGTTATACGTTCACTAAATAATAAAGCATTCGCCTCTGAAAATGGGCACCTTGTTTGTTTAATATTCCACATTTAATATTGCATTGTAAGTGTATTATTTGGGCATCAGCACTGGGGGGTTTTCAGTTTATGGCATTGGAACTGAAGACTATGACATTTGTACATGTACAGGTGTGTCGGAGTGTTTTTTTCCCACATATCCCATAATGCTCAGCTTTTTTTTATAGCCACCCCCTACACACACACACACACACACACAGGTGAGAGGGAAGCCTGGAGTCTGAGCACAAGGTCAGCTACTCACCCAGCATCCTGGAGCATTTTTCAGGGGGTTAAAGACCTTGCAGGAGAAAGAATCGTTTTGCGAGAATGGTTCTGTGCTGGATTTGTCAGACTGGCCACAAGGACACAGTGACCTTCTGTGATGCAGGAGGAGCCTGAAGATCAACAATCAACGTAACGATGGCACGGAGCAGCCTGGATCGGGTCCGACTCGCTTCCCTTTACACTTTGGGTTTCTGCTGTCACCTCACCAGATTAAACCATCATATTATAAATCAGAGGACGGAATATGAAAATATAAATAACTAAAGACATTTAATGGAATTCAAAATGACTAACTGCCACTCCCTCTCATTTGAATATATATTAATTTTCTGGGTATTCCCATTATGCTGATAACCTATTTTACTTTACAATTCTTATTGAAAAATTACAGGAGAATTTTACAAAACCAATATTGCTTCATTGACTATTGACCATTTTTAATGCATAATATTGGCAAAAATATTAAAAGTAACAGATGGAAAAAATATTCCAACTTATTGTACACCAGTAAAACCAAGGGTGGATTTGCTAGTAATAATATTAAAGAAATGCATATCAAAAAAGTGCCAACCAAAAATACTGCTGGACGCCTCATGTCATTGAGGTGAAATTGTTGACTGAAACCTTTACAGACATTAAGAAAGCAGCTCATAATTATTTGTGCCTGTGCTTGTAGCCACATCCTCCGCTGTCCCTGAAAATGTCTGATTTTATGGAGCCTTCTTAAAAATATATTGTGGTTCAGGACCGTGGCAGTACTGCTCTCTGTACCATCCCATTCCCAGAGTGCCACTCTAACCTAAACCTCACTTGGATATATCTGCAATTCTTGTCCGTTATGAAGCTGTATTAAGCAATCAATGCAAAAACTGAAATAATCAAAGTTTTATTTGTCACATACAGAGTTGTACTCGGTATAATGTGCAGTGAAATGCTAACTTGGCTCACTTGGAATAAACATACAAAACAATAGACAACAAATATGAAATGATAACCATAAATGTCCATAAGCAGTGCGCAGTTTGCAGTGAATGCAGGCATCACTGCGAAGAGACTGAGGAGTAAAACGGCCAGTAGTCTTGACCTCGAGGTACATAGTTTCGGATTATTGGATGCAGGGAGGGGTAGAAGCATGTTACACGGGAGGCCGAGGGGATAACGGGGTTTATCTGGAGCAGGTGTCAAGGGTCGAGAGGCAGGAACGATAAAGGGGGATGGGGTGGGGGGGTGTATTGGACATCATGGTCATAGAGGTGTTACTGTGCCAGACTGAATATGTTATATGGGCCTGGAATAAGGGACAGGTGCAGAGCAGCATGCGCGGCTGCATCACGGCAGCATGCGCGGCTGCATCACGGGCAGACTGCAGGAGTTCTGCCAGGCCCCAGTCCAGAACATTCCCCCATACAGCCAGATCTCTGCCCCTCCCACCAGGAGGCCTTGTATATGACATTAATGGTGGTCTTTATTCAATCCCTGTAATAAATGTCAAGGGAGCAGGAACAGCCCACTTGGAATGCGGTCCGCCAGGATTTTAATTATCTATTTCCAGCCCTTCATCTTTCTGTGGCCATGCGGGGGACCCGTTCCAGAGCCAAATTTAGTGCTGCCTGCTCCCCTCCAAAACAAGGCTTTCATCATCTCCGTAACTCTCCAGCCCAAAATGGGGGCCCTGCCTTGCCTCTCTGTCCCTGGCATCGTGATGGATGGTCACAGGTGCTCGCATATATCAACCATCAGGGTTCCAGGGCGTCGCCCTCCGCCGCTGCTGTACGGTGCAACCAATCATATAACCAATCTGCGGGTTTTGTTTATTTTTTTCCCCGCAGATGGAAATCCTAGACGGGCACTTTTATTGGAACATTCCGTACCTTTCAGATAGTGCTTTTAAGACCTTTCGCTTTATAAAACATATTGTTTTGATTTCTTCGCGTAATGATATTTTCATGCAAAGTCCGGTAGGTTCCTGTTTGCTGCAGGTTTACATTATTTGAAAACATATGCGAAAAATGAGCTGTTCTATATGAGCTTCAGCTAAGTTTAATGGGGCAAAACAGAGAATATTTTATGTTATTTACCAAACAGTCACATAAAAGATGGATTGCAAATTATCCCTGCACTGAAACTGCGACGTCATGCACTATGGTCATATACAAGTAAAAGTACGATCGTTAGCAGCTGTACGAACACATGCAGATTATGATCATGTGGCTTAAGTTTTATACACCATCACTGCAATCAGGTAGTGAGTAAGGGAGCGCTGTTATGCCCCAACGGTCAAAACCACCGGCAGACCACAGGGGAAACGGGGAAGCTGGTAGCAGGAGCCCAGAACTCGTCTCTACCATGCGGGAAGACCAGCAGACCAGCAGCAGAACCGGCTCATGTTTCAGTAACACCCATGCCTGACTCTCATAATCCACCTTGTTACTCTAGAACAGGGGTGGCCAATCTTATCCGCAAAGGGCCGGTGTGTATGCAGGTTTTTGGGATAACCTGTAGGTCAGCTGTTCAAACCCAGGTGTGAGGACTCTTTAGCCAATCAGCCCTCAAATTAGTAATCTAATTAGGGAGTTGCAGCGAAACACACCGGCCCTTTGCGGATAAGATTGCCCACCCCTGACCTAGAGCAAGCAGCAGAGGGAAACAGGAGATCCTGGACACCTAATCGTCTGTCACTTGTAGCAGGAACCTCGGTGAAAACCACGTTCAGGATCCACGGCACCAGCAGAGCTGTTTGCCGCCTCTCAAGACATGCATTTAGTTAGCAACTAGAGTCAGAAGATTGCAGGTCGTCACTAGCTGGTTAGCAAGAACATGCATTTATCCATTTCATGTAGTGGCCAACAGGGGGCCCCACCACCAATGGGAAGAACTGGGTGAGAAGTTAGATTTGGAGGTAATGGAGGGCTCTCTCAAGTGTCTGGAGAAGCGCAGCCACGCAGGTCTGCTGTCTGCGGACCACCGAGACGCCAGCGGGGCGTGCGGAATGTAGCTGTCCACTAGGGCTGCTGGATCGGTTTCGTACAACTTGATTCCATTTGATGTGACATGAAACGAAGATTTTCTTTATCTGCATCTTTATCAGTCTTAAACTCTTTATGGCTGTAATTCTATACCAGCCTGCATACTCTGTGTCTCACTATTCGCAAATCAGCGATGAAAAATTGGTCATATTAGGTTAAAATAGTGACATAATCAGTGACGTAAAAACGACAGTTAAGTTAGAAATTAATTCAAATCTATGACAAATACACTTATAAAGGGCATCATGTATAACCATCCGTGCTTATGTAGTCACATTTCTCGAACATTCCGGCCACGTGTTCTGGTTCCGTAAGTAACATTATTGTGCGGTGCCTCTGCTACACACTGGTGCACACAAGGCAAGCTTACGGCCGGAAATTAAAGGTTAGCGCGAATAAAGGTCACAGTCAACGACGCATAAACAGCTGGATCAGATATCCAGCATCAGCGGCGTCGGAAATCCATAAAGGCCGATCTTTCAGAGGAAAACTGGCAGCTTGCTGATGTCTCATTTTCCTGGGACTCGAAAAGATGTACCTTGATACATCGGACTGTCAGGCTCTTCACTGACTGCTCCTTCGGTGCTGGGTTTAGCCCATCCCTGCGCTCTCAGAACAAACCCCATCGACAGTAAATCAGCTCAATCCCTGCCTCATCCCTGGGTCCTGGGCTCCCTTCAGTGTCCAAACTACAGTGACTCTTGCAGTGTTCTGGCTTTCATCAGTGTGTTACTCCCAGAAATCCTGCCAAGAATTCGGGGGACACAAAGACGGAGAAACCCTTCCCATTAGCAAGAACATCAGAGGCACTCTGCTCCTTCTCATCCTTCTCAAAGGCGAGCCCACCAGGTGGAACGCGGCTCAGTAGGTAATCCCGTGGCGTCACAAGACAAAACCGGGTTGTAAGTTCAGTACCTTCTCCACGGTGTGAGCACTCTGTGTGTTCTCCTGTGTGCCAAGATTTACAGAGCTCAAAAAACATGCAGTTAGATGCACTGGTTTTTCTTAATTGCCCAGTATGTGTGTCTGCCCCTTGACAGGGACTGGCGCCCCATCCAGGGTGACCCCAGGGACCTGCACTGGAAAAGTAGTTAAGGAGTTAAGGAAACTGCAGGCAAACTTCTGCTGTGGATCATTCATACGAACAAAGGTGAATCTGTGTTAAAGACCATTAGCGTGCGAGACTCCACCATCATCGGGGAGAATTTACCTATCGGGATTCGAGGTCCCTGGGGGCAGATCCCAGCGGATGCTCAGGAAAGCGCACAGGCGAACAAAGGTCCTCAAAGGTCGATTGCCTCAACGGTCGATGCACGACAGTGAGGTAAGTTTAAAATCGATGATCCGATGCCACTGGGTTTCTTAGACGTTGAGGTGTAATGGGCTTGGGTGTCACGTCCACATTCCGAGCCAAACTCAAATCAATAAAGCCGATTTGCATTCCGTGTTAAATGAGTGCTGGCAAGAGTCGTGGGGCGCATTTTGGAGCAGTGTCTGTGATGTCATCATCAGCCAATTGGCATCTTTCGGAAGAAGCCAAAATTACTCGTTTGATTTCTTGGTGTCTTTTTCCAATGGATCGATTGTGTAAATTATGAATATTTTTATCCACAAGGTATTAATGTATAGATGTAATTCTGTGAGCAGACCTGAATATGGAATAAATATGATATATAGACTCCAAGAGTAAAATAATCTGGTTTTATTGCACAAATGGACACCCAACTCTCAAGTGACCCTGAGAATGATTTCAATTCAGCAGAGCGAATTGGCTTCCAGCTACGCAGCCCTTCAGAATCCCAGAAACCTCCTCAGAGCTGACGTGTCCCTGCTGACCCCAGGTCAGTCACTCACTCCATCTTCAGGGACTCCATCTGTAAAGCGTACTTTTGATTTCTTCTCTGTGGAGCTGGAGAATTTACACATCACCTGTGCTCTGATTGGCCAGCCAAAGACCATTCGATTTTAGTAAACAAAGGACTGCAGTGCACTTCACACACCTTCACACACGGATAACCTACGTAACCTGCTAATGCTTGTATTCATTTGTTCATCCTAGAAAGTGAATTTTTCACCTTTTCACTTAATTTTCCTTTTTTCATTTCAGCCCACTTGGTCACAAAAGAGCAATTTTTTATTTAAAATGATACAATTACTAAAACTAATAAGAGAAATAATAGTCAACGTATGTGTTCATGTGTGAGTTTGTTTGTGTGTGTGTGTGTGTGTGTGTGTGTGTGTGTGTGTGTGTGGTCGGTCCAGGTATACCTTACCTTGTGGGGACCAAATGTCAGTTTCCTGGTCCCCACAGCCAAAAACTATTTTATAAAAATCCATGACTGAAATGAAATAACTAAAAATGCAAAAACTCTTGTATTTTGTTTGGTTACTTATGGTGATGGTGAGTGCTGCATAGGGGTTAGGGTACATAGAAATGAATGAGCGGTCCCCATAAAGATATGTTTACCCGACATACGTGTGTATGTGTGTGTGTATGTGTGTGTGTGTGTGTTTGTGTATGGGTATGCACGTTTGTGTTTGCCTGTGCTCACAAGCTTCATGCCTTTGTCTGGGTCACGTGACACTGCTCTCACAGTCACAGCAGGTAGGACATGCCCAGATCCCTACATTGAATCTGCTGTCTTTGTCTAGGTCCCGTGACACTGCTCTCACAGTCACAGCAGGTAGGACACGCCTAGATCCCTACACTGAATCTGCTGTCTTTGTCTGGGTCCCGTGACACTGCTCTCACAGTCACAGCAGGTAGGACACGCTCAGATCCCTACACTGAATCTGCTGTCTTTGTCTGGGTCACGTGACACTGCTCTCACAGTCACAGCAGGTAGGACACGCCCAGATCCCTACACTGAATCTGCTGTCTTTGTCTGGGTCACGTGACACTGCTCTCACAGTCACAGCAGGTGGGACACGCCCAGATCCCTACACTGAATCTGCTGTCTTTGTCTGGGT
>JAODKF010000018.1:4444421-4459793 GCA_026779585.1 Mormyrus proboscirostris
TACACAAGGAATTTTAAAGGAAACATCATTAGGAAAAAATCGGGACTTTTGCTTGAGCGTCGACTTGTGCACATTGATGAGTTACAAGCCGGCGACTTAGACCAGTTTTACTGTATATGTGTGTGTGTGTGTGTGTGTGTATTAGATCCACAGAATTCCCACCTACTCAGATGCTGCCACTCAACCGAAAGCAAAATCAATGTCTTGTTTATCGCTACTTTTCAGCATTTGTTGCGAATGCTGCCTGTACGTTAGAAATACTTCTCTCAATCTCCCCTATAAAAACTAGCAGGTCTTCCAGAAAACCTTTCCTTTCGTTAGAGACAAAACGTAGTACACTGTAACGTTAATGGTTAGAGTAACCTTAACCCCTGTTGTAAACCCTAAGGAAGCCTACAGGCTAACCCTAAACTTCAAGGCTAACCATAACCATAACAGCAACACTAACCTTGCTATTAGGCTTAGCATTCGGACAATGTTCTCCATGGTTTATTGCCGTATTGTTTGTGGCTAGCTGACTTATCTTTCTGGATATATTAAATTAGAATTAGAATACACAGAAATGAGCAAATCATTTCACATTGCTGTACCTAGTTTATACCCGTCATCCATCCATCCATCCATCTTCTAACTACTTGTCCTGGTCAAAGTCACAGGGGAGCCTGGAGTCTCTCCAAGGCAGCACAGGGCACGGGGCCGAGGTACACCCTGCATGGGATGCCAGTCCATCACAGGGCACTGGCCCAGGGCCTGGATGGGATACTGGTCCATCACAGGGCCCGGGGCCTGGGTACACCCTGGACGGGATGTCAATCTATATATAGTTTACAGTTTTACAGTTTTTTTTATTCACTTTTAAGCATGGACACCTTGCTTAACTCACAGAGGCTGACTTCCAAATTACAATGCGGTCTCCAGAACACAGACCATTTTGTAATTTTCTTTTTTTGTCACGTGTCATGCATGATTGATGACTGGCGTACTGACAGTGTTCCTGGAGGCTGCGCCCAGTGGAGCAGGCAAGCTAAGCAATCCATCAACACAAGCTAGATCCACAGCGAGCATCTGATTAAGAATTACGGATTATCCTCAGTGGCCAGATCATCATTGGCATCTCCTCAGCTTCGAAACTGGAAGATGGCCAGAGGTCAGATACCTGTCTGTGAAGCTGCCTTTGAGTTTTCATGTTTGCTGGTGGAGTAGCACTTGCCACAGCAGGACCTAGACTTTCCGGAGACTGAAGTTTAATGATCAAAAACAGGAGCTGCATCAAGGCATGAAAAACACATCCGGAAAGCCGGATGCATTTCTGCAAAAGATGTCAAGGGCAGGCGGATGTGCATGAGCCTGTTCTCTCTTTCCAAAGCAGGAAGTTTGGTGAAAAGAGCTGTGACACGGTACAGCTGGTGAAGAACAAGAGGGTTAGAATGAGGGTCAGGACCGACAGACCGGGCGTCAGGCTGAGGGTCAGGACAGAGTGACCGGGCGTCAGGCTGAGGGTCAGGACCGACAGACCGGGCGTCAGGCTGAGGGTCAGGACAGAGTGACCGGGCGTCAGGCTGAGGGTCAGGACCGACAGACCGGGCGTCAGGCTGAGGGTCAGGACCGACAGACCGGGCGTCAGGCTGAGGGTCAGGACCGACATACTTTATCAAACCCCATGGGGAAATTCTCTTTTCACCTTTCCCATCTTGCTCTCTATGACACATAGACAGGTGAGAGTAAGCTTGGCAGTGAAGGGCAGCCACCTGCAGCAGTTCCCATGTGGATGGGGGTTAAGGGCCTTGGTCAGGGGACCAACAGACGCTTCTGCTGAGGCTGGGCTCGAGCCAACAAGCTTCCGGTCACAGGGAATGAGGCTCAGCCTACTGAGCCGCATGCTGCTGTTAGGAGAGAGCAGCTGAAGGTTAGGGTTAGAACAGTGACTGACTTTGGGGGATGAAGCAGTCAGTCATCAAAGGGAGTATGTATTTTCCAGGACACAGAGAAGTCTTGCACTACATTTTTATACCCTTTGGGGTCATGTTTAATATCAAGTCAGGGAAAACACCAAAACATTCTGAGCACAAACTGGAAATTATTCATTTTAAAATCTAAAACAAAAAAACTGGGCAAGCATCAATTCAGTGACTGCACATCATACAGAGAATATAATTCCTAAGTACAGAATTTTCTATTTTAGCGCGAGCACTGTGCTACCTCAATCCCGCATATTCCTATTAAATAATTACTTACCTGGATCCTCAGGACTCTGCATTCCTTGTAATGTAAATGTGTGAACAGTAGACAATTTTGAGCAGCTTTGCAAAAGTTCCAGAGTTAAAAAATGGGAGCGTGCCTTTGGGGGGGCAGAGTCTGCCCGAGTCCTGGCAGAGTAAAACATCAGCTGCCCCCCCAGGCTCCTCAGTCACATGTTGAAGGAAGCCTGCACTACTCTCAGGACCGGCAGACATTAGTGCCATCAAGGGTGGGTTTCTTGGTTCCGGCACCCAACTTAAAAAAAGTCTCTTTGGGTCCCCCCAGCCTCACTCAGATCTCCTAAATATGGAACGTGTTTGTTTAATATTTAGCAGTGACTGTTTGTGGCCAATAGGGGGCGCCCCAAACAAACGCATGGTTTGAGTGGTAGCAAACACTGCCACTGACCCTTTGATTCACTGATTACATACCACTCCTAAAGGCCAATAGAAATGCTGGGATCCTGTCCTGTGGACAAATGAGAAACCCTGTCCAATGAGCGCCAGCAGGGGGCTCCAAGCCCTCAGTTCAGCATTACAGCCCATTTCCTGACGCCCAGTCTGACTCCGCCCCCATTGTTGACGCTGCACCCATTTGAAGCTCTTCTATGATATCGTCACATCACACGTGCACTTTTAACATGGTCCTGAAATTTAAACCTGAAATGCTTGATGCCTTTTAACTGATACAGAGGGTGGACAAAAATAATGGGACCAGCACATGAAACAGAACCAACTTTGAAGTAACACAGTCAATTAGAAGCGGAGCTACAAAGGTGAGTCATGTTAGGCTGCATGCCAGGTACCCGGATGTGTCGCCTGCAAATTAGCACTTTGATGTGCGATGTGATGAGTTTTCAAAGCAACATGAGTTGAAAGGCATCCAGATAGAGCCTGGATTTCTGGTGCATTGGTGCCAAAATCGGCAAAATCATGGATTATTTAAAGGAGAACCGGCTGAAAAATCACGACAGTGCATGCCAAGTACAGACAAGAGGCATGAGTGAATTGGAACAGTCAAGTTCACTTCAACCCAAAGTATCTGCTATTAAAAGTGTTTGTTCCCCCGGGAGCCAATATGTCAGATGATTGTCCCACATGGACATATTACAGGAGAAAAATCACCCTGTGGTGTGAACATAGACTACTAAACAAATTCACGAGTGTGGCAATGAAGTCAACCATATTCCATGCGCTCCCCTGTTTCCCGATATATAAATATATATCCTTCATCCCTCAAAGAAACAGAGGCATTTCATCTTGGAGAATGGTCCAATATTCCACTGCACAACTATATGACAGTCCCAGGCACACTGTCTATGATAGGGACAGTGCCAGCACTGGGGACAGTGTCATGGACAGTGCCAGCACTGGAGACAGTGGCATGGACAGTGCCTGCACCGGAGACAGTGCCAGGAACAGCACCAGCACCAGGGACAGTGCCAGCACTGGAGACAGTGGCATGGACAGTGCCAGGGACAGCGCCAGCACCGGGGACATTGCCAGGGACATTGCCAGGGACAGCGCCAGTATCAGGGAGTGTCGGACAGCGCCAGCACCGGGGACACTGACAGTGCCAGGGACAGTGCCATAAGAAGGAGAGTCTGTCACAGGCCATCCAGGCAGGCTGACTTATATTTATTGATTCCCAGTTTTTATATAAAACTGGGTGTTGAGGCATAAACAGAACATTTCTACAGTTTCAACAAAAATATAACCAATATTTACAACTGTTGTATTAAAAATACAAAAAGGATACAGACTCCACCAATTGTCTTTCTAAAAGACATACAGGACCAAATAGTATCAAAAGCTTGAGAAAATCACACATTTTAATGTACATTTTAAATCGAACATCACACAGTGAACTGAACAGCAGTTCTATTACCTATAACCATATACATTTCTGTGTGGCTTGTTTAATTACTAGTGTTCTGCCTGACAGTGTACACACTATCTCCAGGGACTACGACGGGAGTGATTAATGCTCATTACCATTAAATTACAAACGCAGCATCAACAGCCGAATATGCAACAGGAAAATAAACATCGAGAACATCATCTGGTTACGAAACGAAATTTAAATAAAACACGGATGTTGCACAGTACAGTGAAAAAACACTGCGATCTCTCGAGTCCTCTGTAATTCCTCACTTACTGATCAATATGATCAGCTCAACTCAAAAGGAAGGACAGTAACCTAAAGACAAAAATGGAGGAGATCTTTGTATTTTTCTACGACAGGATTTGCAGTCTCACGATTCATTGTTTTCCGGAGTCTCAAAAAAAAATAATAAATGACCTTTGCTCATCAGTCATTAAAACGGGCTGGAGCAGCATTGGGGAGCAGGCTGTGTAAAGCCAGCCTTCTTCATACACACCACAAAGTCCACCTCAGAAGCCTTTAGTGTTCATCAACTTTTACCTAAAACAGTACTGATACAGATTGGCCAGCAGAGGGCACAGTCAGTTAAAACAAACAAACAAACAAACAAAACAAACAAACAAACACTGTGATTCCCTAAAAGGCTCATAGGTAAAAGGTAAATACTGTAACCATGGATACACTTTAGGAAATGGCCTCTTCGACCACGACAGCACACACAAATCCTTAGACTGTCCTCCTCGAGGGACGCGGCAATTCTAGGGAGCCCAGAGCCACCGGAGGCCAGTCGCCAAGACGATGTGTAAACAGGGAGGGAGTGGCTGGGGAGGTACCCTGCTTCCGAGGGCCGCCCCCAGAGCTTGGCTGCTCCCATGGCCATTTCGCCCCAAGCATCACGGGTCCCCGGAGTGCCGAGCGTCTGTCCAGTCCCGGTAACGGACCGGCAGGGCACCGGGAGCCCCGGCAGCTTTAAGGCGGGGAGGAACTCAGCACCTGTCGCTTGTGCACCACAAAAGGGGGAGTGGGGGGGTTGAGTTCTTTTTTGCTGCAAAAACACATCCAGCAGATGGCGGCCTTCTCAGACGGCAGATACCTGTTCATCTGTGGGAGAGGGGGACAGACAGAGGTCAGTACAGGCGAGAAACACGCAGCTACTTTCCAGAAAACAAGCGATCTGAACACTGAATGACTCAAAATAACACGTGACATGAAGTGAATCACATGACAAATAATGCAAAAACTTCGGTACGCAATTCTGACAAGTACACAGTTGCAATGAAATGCACTTACTATACAAAAATGTGGGTAAAATAAAGGGTGTAGTGGGTGGGGGCAGAGTTGAAGGGAGGACAGCAGATGGGGGATGGTCCAGTCGCGAGCACCAGGGGACACTGAGCATGCGGGGTCTGGCACACGGCTCCCAGATGCTGAGGACGCCACACCACGGCTTGTACAGCGCATGCACCGTCAAAGAGCTGAGAGGGTTACCTGCCTCCGGCTGGCCCGCCTCTCACTCACGGCCTGGCACTCTCAGGGGTATAAGCGCCTGTCTTCCTCAGAGGAACAAGTTTTGGGGACAAGGACTCACCCTCTTCCTCAGCCGGCGGCCCCTGGGCCGGAAGGCGGGGGGGCCGCGGGCTGGGCCGGGCCGGTGGCTGCGGGGGGTCACTTGTGTGAGCGACCATGCGCGATCTCTGCAGCGCCACGTTATAGTCGGGGGGTTTGCGGCCAATGTGGGGCGGGGTCTTGCCAAAGTCGGAGATGGTCAGGGCCGTATAGCCGGGGGGCGTCGGGGGCGGCTCCCGGAAGCGGCCATCTCTGCGAGCTGAGGCCACGGATACAGGAAGGGGGGAAGTTAGCGGGTCTGAAAATCTGAAATCGTGTTCGGCAGAGCGACCAGAAGCAACAC
Source organism: Mormyrus proboscirostris (assembly GCA_026779585.1). Lineage (NCBI taxonomy): Eukaryota > Metazoa > Chordata > Actinopteri > Osteoglossiformes > Mormyridae > Mormyrus > Mormyrus proboscirostris. The sequence goes on from JAODKF010000018.1 coordinate 4,450,453, forward strand.
CCTGACAACATGGAACAGGGCACTGCAGAGCTACCAGAAGCAACACCCTGACAACATGGAACAGGGCACTGCAGAGCTACCAGAAGCAACACCCTGCAGACATGGAACAGGGCACTGCAGAGCTACCAGAAGCAACACCCTGCAGACATGGAACAGGACACTGCAGGGTGACCAGAAGAAACACCCTGATGACATGAAACAGGGCACTGCAGTGTGACCAAAAGTAACACCCTGATGACATGAGATATGGCACTGCAGAGCGAGTGGTGGCATTATGAAATAGGATTCCCCAGACCGACCGGCAACATCACTGTAACAACCTGAAACGGAGTACTGCAGAATGACTGGCAGCATTGCCGTAACAACATACAATGGGGTACCACAGGGCAACCAGCAGCATCACTGTGGCAATATAAAATGTGGTACTGGAGAGCATCGCCATGACAACATGAAAAGGTACCGCAGCATTGCCATGACAACATGATAGTGGCATCACCGTGAGAATATGAAACTGGGCATTGGAGAGCGAATGGCAGCATCACTGTGACAATATGACATGGGGTACCAAAGGGAGACTGGCGGCATCACGGTGGGAACGTGAAACAGGGCATCGCAGAGCGACGGTGGCTTTATGGTGACCACATGAAATGGGGCACCATAGGGCGACTGGTGACATTGCCATGACAGCGCAAGATAAGCAACTGTTTCATCTATCATCCCTCCTTCCGTTGCTTAGCTTGGACAGAGTCACGAAGGGGTGGAGATTGGGGGCTCACTGGACTGGATGCTAGTCCATCTCTCACTCTCTCACACTCACACACACACACACACACACACACACACAGAAAGACAGATAGACACACAGAAAATCTCTCTCTCTCTCTCTCTCTCTCTCTCTCTCTCACACACACACACACACACACAAATTCACAAATTTAGCCCCAAGTCCTTAGGACAGCGTGTGGGAAATCGACATGAAAGGACAGAGGACAGGTGAAATTCACACACACACACTGTCGCCTAACAATAATTATCACGATAACAAAACTGCTACTAAACATCGTTATTGTTAATAGTGAAGGCGGGGCTTACCAACAGGGCCCTTGGGCGTCCCGGAGGCGGTGCTTCCGTGCAGTGCCCGGCCGTGCTGCTTCAGTTCCTCTGCTCCCCCTGACGGCACGCTGTCCATCTCCACCTCAGGGTTCACGTCCTTCCCCCCCCGGCGTTTGATGGTTCCCGTGTCCCCCTCAGAGTCCTCCCCCCAATAGGCAGGCGAGGATGCCCAGCTCCCGCGGGCCCGGCCCGGATCGGGGGTGGCCCGGCCTGGCCCGGCCCCGTGCTCGGAGAAGTTCGGGCGGTCAGAGGAGGTCGACGACTCCCGCCAGTGGTGGATGGTCTGGATGTTATCGTGGGAGCCGCTGGAACAGGACGTCCAGCTGCCGCGGCCACTGTCAGCGGCATCTAGGGAGGCCCGGTCTTGGTCCTGGGTCAGCTCCTCCAGGCTGGGGGAGGATAGGGCCGTGGTGCAGGAGTACAGGCCACGGGCCTCGCCCACTGAGGAGTAGGAGCTGAGGGGGGACGGGGGACGGTCATTAGGGGTCAGTGGCCAGGGGAGGCTCCTGTCACTCTGATTGCTGTGGTCTGACTCACCCCAAGCTGTACTGGTCGGGGTCCAGGGTGGCCCTGCGCTCCATGCGGCCTCCCCCGGGGCTGGCCTCCATGGCGCTGATGGAGTGCCGCTGTCTGCGCTCATCCTGGATCAGGTCGAAGGATGAGTTGCTGACCAGGCTGGAGCGCGACGATCGTTCGCTGTGGCCCGAGTCGGAGAAGGTGTCCGCCGTCCGGAAATAGCCTGGGGGAGGGAGGGGAGGGGGGGGGGGGGGTCAGCTTTGTGTTAATGGTCGTGCTGTCAATCACCACCAGACACAGCACTGCCATTATCGAGATATCATTATAGCAACGCCGTGAGCCCAGAGCGCTGGGACACGAGCCATTAGCGGGGCGTCCTCTGGAAAACGCGGGTAGAGGTGGCTAATGAACACGAAGAGCAGGATTCAGAATGAGCTTAGCGAGAGCCAATGACTGCCCAGCACACAACCGGTACACGAGAGCCACGGTGCTGTTCACCACCACTCAAACCATCTGCTGACCCCCTGTTGGGCACATACAGTCACTACAGTCTTTTTTTTACCTAAACTCATTCCCTATTTAGGCGATGCTGAAGTAGCTACAATCTTCTGATTGTACTTGCTAGCTGTTTATTTAGTTTTTGAAACATCTGCGGAGGAGGCCAAAAAAACATCGAACTCCTGTCTGGCTTCATGCAGGGTTCGCACCCAACGAAGCTCTTAATCAAAGAGGCTTGATTGAATTACAATTAAAAAAATCACCTGACGTGCTACTTGGGAATTTCCTATAAATCTTAATTGCACTAAATTAACCGTTACATGTTTGTCTTAATAAAACAGGCTCTATTTATTTCACCAGAACTTTAACAAGCAATATATTTTAGTCAACTCTGTATTAGTTAAGGACTATAAACAAGCTTATTACCTGAAAATCAATAATGAAACCTGGATTACTCACTCTAAAGCTGTTTTGGGTTTAACAGTCGAATAATTTAAAAGAATCTTTGTTCATTTTAATGTGGCTTAGACAAAGCGCACCGCACAAAGTAATTATTTCAATCAACAACTTAATCAAGCTTAATGAGTGAAGAAGCCAGATCTGGCATGTGGTGAGGATCAAGGTTAACTCTCTCCTCCCTGCTGATCTTACGTTCTGCGTACTTGCGTTCTACGAGACTCTGCCACTCTGCTGAGTGCCCATCACCACCTCAGACAGCTAGGCGAGTCACTGAAGTCGCTTGGCAACCTCGCACCGATTCCGCGACAAGAGCAAATACCTGCAAACAGAACACCCCCCCCCCAAAAAATGCCAGAATGGCCCAGGAAGGCTACCTCTCTGTTAGCCCAGACATTTACTTCAGGAAATCAATCAATCAACGTTCAGAGTCGGTGACACACTGCTGCATCTGTGAGGCTGGCAGTTGCTTGACTCTCCACTAGGGGGCAGCAGCCACACATAACAGACTGCCTGGTTCTGCAGCGTACCTTTGCGCGGAGAGCTGCGTGGAGAAAGAGGAGGCGAAGACAGATGGGACGATGCACTGGAGATGCTGTCTTCAGTCTGCTTCCGGTGTCGATCGCCGGCTTCATCCGACAGCATCTTCTTCAAGGTCTGAGGGGAACTCCCCCCTTGAAAGAAGAAATATTTATACGAAGAATTATACACAAAAAAGTAAAAAATAAAAAAAGGACCAGTATTTTAATGACACATCAGCCAATTAGCTTTGGCTGATATGTCATGAACATAATGTTTAAAATTTCATACACGCTTTAATCAGAAACTAGAACTAAAAATCGCACCACTAAATCGCACAGTTCCTGATTTTGTACATCTTTGACACCATCAGCACCTGTTTTCTGTTAGAAGAACCACCAGATTCCCGCGCTCTCTCTTACCAAAGGCCGGCAGCTCCTTCGTCTGCACCTTCTTGTGAGTAGCGTAGTGTATCCCAGCTGCCGTTTGCAGGTTTCCTTTCTGCTGAGACGCCCTCTGCAGGCCAGTCCGCTGGACCACGGGTGATGTGTCAGGCTTACGCTTGTCACCGGCACCCTTGGGCACTGAGAGGGAGCATCGACTGCCATGTTATTTGAGCTGTGTGATGTTGGATCGATGGATCACCCTGCACCCTTCGCAGATACATCAGATTATTCTGGCTAAGCTCCCAGGGCTGTGGGGCACTTCAACCATACCCAGTTCGACTGCACAGTGCCCCTAGGGGTGGGGAGGACTCACAGGTGCTGGAGGAGGGCTCGCACTGCAGGGACATGGTCTGCAGGGTGTCCTCGCTGGTGTCCAGCGTCAGGTCAGACAGGTACTGGCGGACGCGGCGGGCCATCTGCGCGTCCTCGTACAGCTTCTTGGCGTTGAGGAAGGAGCTACGGCGAACCCGCTTTTTGTGCCCACCGGCCTGTGCCACGTCCAGGACTGTGGCGCTGGCACTTCCCTGACTCAGAGACCTGCACAGTGCCGGAAGAGAGGGGCCGGGTGAAGACCGGAAAGCTGTCTCTGATCCCAGACACGCGTGTCAGCATTCTGTCCGTGAAGGAGCACGGCATGCTGGGGGTCCGACCACACCCTACATTCCTGCATGCATCTGCCGCTCACAGTCATTAGTGTCCACTCGCACGGCTATGGCACACTGCGCGAGACGCCGGCGTCTCACTGCTCCAGCAGAGGGCGACGTGGTAATGTATTAGACATGCAGCTAATCCAGGTTAATCCACACCTGCACATGGGAATCCCGCCCCCCAAACCGCTGTTAACAGGAGGGAGGCTGCCCTCCATCACGTGACAAATCATCACGACGGCGAGAACTACTTTACATTATTGATAGTATGAAAAGTGACCTTTCAATGCGTATCAGCCCGTAAATGACTTTATTTTGAAGATTATTTATGTCATTTCTTTCGGTGAATTATAGGAAACATGGCGTTGTTTTGTGATAGCCTACGGGAGCCCATCTGCAGGAGATGAATGTCTATGAATGAAAAGCTTAAAATGGAAATGGAGGCGAAGGCTTGGGGGAGATGCAGCCAGGCAGGCAGAGGAGAGGTCTCAGGCCAAAGGTCAGAGGTCAGCACTTACCCAAGACTCCTCCACTTCTTCTTCCTGTAAGTGAGAGCCGTGAACAGTAAAGCATGAGGACAGAAGGAAGGCAGGGAGACAGAGGAGTGAATGGCTGAGGAAAGACGTTGAAACGGGCCGTAACCAAACGGCCAAGGAGACTGATGGGAGGCGCCCTGGGGAGGGGGGGGGGGAGGTTGGGCGGGAATCACTGTGTGCTGTCAGTGACTGCCTGGCTTCAACCAATGGGGAAGCTATGAGGAGCTGACTGACAGCATGCCAACCCCGCCCATCTCTGCTCCCACCACAGGTTCCGAAGCCTCATTTCTTCCATCGCTAGCAGCTGACATCATGAAGCTCTCCCATAATACTGAGGCACAGAATCACCCACAGCACTGGACCACACAGGAAGAAAGCTGCACCGATGAGGAGACTGGAGTCAAATGGGCCGCGACCGAGGAGCTGAGCGCTGGCAGAAGCGGAGCCAGGCATCCTCATCAAACAGTCCAATGGTACTTAAGCGCTGCCCATAGGACCTTTTGCGTCAAACAGAAGCCAAAAAGTGACTAAGAAGCCTCCAAAACAGGGGCCAGTGCCCCGCGATGACCGGACGTCCCGCTTACCTGGTCCTGAACATCAGCGCAGGGTCCATGTTTATAGAAGCCATGCGGCCAACGTGGCGGACCTCTTTGGCTATCATCCTGAGCTTCTCAAAGTTCACCAGACCATCAACCTTGGAGTCGTTGCCTTAACATGGAGGAAAACACCATTATGTAAACAACGGTCAGCGAAACGGCTGGCATCTAATATTTGGCAGGAAAACCAGGAGTGCTAGTTACCTTCGTGCAAAAATGTTAGGTCCTTCTTGATGACAGGAAAGAGGGGGATTATAGGAGGGTGGAGGTTCTGATTGTTCAGGACATTGCGGTACTTGGCCATGTTCCTAGAAGGGTCAAAGAGGTCCTGGAGATCTTGAAAGAGTTTCTCATACTTGCTGGGAAGTTTTTCCCATGTCCCTCGTAGTCTGGACACTGGAGCCAGATTCAGCCCGCTGGGAAACAGTGAGGAATATTATGCCATACTGTGTGCAATGATCCAAAAAAGCATTTCACTAAAAGCAGCCTAGATTACCATCTGCAACTTCACCAAACAGAAGCAGAACAAAGCAGGCAATTTTCAGTCCCGAGAAGCCCATGTGCAGTTCACCTGATGATGGAGAACATGGAGTTGAAGTTCTTGCACTCGCGGCAGTGCAGGGCGATCTTGATAAAGTGCTTGATGATCTTCATCCTCTTCAGCTGGTTGGGCTCGCGCACGATCTCCGAAGCCACCCAGAAGGTCTCCTGGTTGACCACCTCCTCGAACTTCTTCAGATTTTCTGAGCCCGTCTTAGACTTGAGCTTGAAGAGGTCGTCGACGTACTCGGTGGGTTCGATCTTGCAGAAGAGCTCGAAGTTCCTCACCGAGAGCTGTGTGGCCACCTCCACCGTGCTGAGCTGCAGCAGGGAGATCTGGCTCTCCCTCAAGAGGTCCTGTGCGTCTTCGTCCGAACACAGCGTCTCCGTCTCCATGTTGCTCTTCAGGTAGTACCTGCAACACAGCATATGGGACACATTCTGAGCCTGAAGCAGCTCATCCATGAGTTCCAAACAAAAACAAAAAATCCGGTGCTTCATTGTTTTTAATTATTGTTGTCTTTTCCTTGTATTTCAGAAATACTGCAATACTTTTAATTTACTCTTTAATCCAAAGCAATGCACAACTCAGACAGCAGGGTCAAAGAATCCCTAGAGCAATGTTTCTCAACCCAGTCCTTGAGGACCATCAGACTGTCCACATTTATGTTACCTCCCAACTCCCAGCACATCTGAACCAAACAAGCATGCAATCAAGAACAATGAATACCTGGTAACGGCAATATACCTAGGAGGAAGCAAAAATGTGGACTGTCTGGGGGGCCCCTAGGACTGGATTGGGATTCACTGCCCCGGAGCAGGTTTGAGCCCAACAGCAAAATCAATGTCTACCTTGGGATGTGAACCAACGATCTCCTGAACATTGACACGACACCAGCCCATGTTTGGGACTCTCTTTGCCCCAAGCACCAGTAGGTATTTTTCGATTAAGCCCCCCTGCGAGCTCCCACCTTCCGCTCAGCTGGATCTTATCTGCCAGCTTGGAGAGCTGCTCGGGCAGCCGCCGCTGCTTGATGACGCCCTCGGGGGTGACGGACACCTCGCACAGCGAATAGGCGTCCGGCGCCGCCGTCAGGGCGAACTCGCGGATGGCCTGGACCACCACCTCCCTGGCCGTGGTGTCTCTGCTGATCATGATGTAGCGGCTCTGCTGGTCGGCTTTGTAGACCTTCAGCACCTGATCTGCCAGATCTGTGGTACATTAAGAGGGTCTGTTACCAAGTTCACTTTGAAGGGAATGAAAAGCTTGGGTTTAATTGGCCACCACCAAATTACCTTTGAGGAGAAAAATAGTTCAAAATCAGACCATGGTAAATGGACTGCATTTATATAGTGCTCGAACCTGCAACCCTCCAGCTGCCGAACGATAGCACTACCTCCTGCGCCACCATCAGATGAGATTCTGGCAAATGTGATTTTAAATTGATCCCACGGCCATAGGAATGAAGGATTCCTTTGGGTCACTCTCGTAATCATTCTGAATGTATTTAAAGGGGTGTATCACTTTAAATAAATCCAGTGGAATGAGGCAACAGAAAACACAGCAGAGAAGCTGTTTACTTCTTATTTGATAATCGTTTGTAATCCGTTCCCATTCAAATTCAAATCTCGCTGCTCTCATCACTGAAAACACTGTGGACGGCCCTGGTGTTTGTAAGCTGCAAATGGGCCGTGGCGTTTGAGGACTCATGTAATACCGTTAGCCCTCTAGTGTACAAACACGTGTAAGCGTGCAAGCTCAACACACCCAGCCCAAGAGCGGGTGCAGCCTGAACACGCCAGCAGTGGGGTGGTGATCAAGAACGTTCATCTTGGAGAAGGAGAAGTCAAAGGAATCCAACTGTACGCACAGCAGAACACAGAGTATGGAAACCCTCACACATCCACCCGACATCATCCCCAAACACGATTCATGTGGGATATATAAGAAACATCTGAGAGTGAACTGAAGAAAAGTGAACAGAATTTATAGCCAACAATAAGCCCAAGTATGATTTTCTGGTGCAGTTTCTGGTAACAAAAAAAAAAATCAATTTAAAAGAAATTTCCTGAAGTATAGGAAAGTTCGGGAGAGTAATATGAAAGCCAAGCAGGAAAAAGGGAACGCATCTCAATACTTACTAATCTCTACCGGTGCTGAAAGATACACAGAAAGTACATTTTACATAAAGGAAGCAGGAAGAGGTACAATTTTACTTCACTGAAAACATCTGCATTTGGTCTGAAACTCATTCCTTTGGCCAGAGCACATAACTGAAGGTCTGTATTGAAAAGCACCACCATGAAACGTGGGACAGATATTCTGTAATGCAAAGACATGAGTGCAGTCTCTCTCTCTCACACACAAACACACACACACACAGAATCTTTGACAAACATTTGACTGAAACTGGAGTTAAGGGGTGAGTTCTGAATGTGTGTTTTCCACTGCAGTAGGGGTAACAAGAGTGCCCTCACCAGGCGAGTTGCTGAAGTCCAGGATGCGGTGGTGGGACTGCAGGAGGTCGGGGTTGCTGGAGGAGAGGTTCCCACTGACCGGGAGCGTGGGGTGGATCTGTTTAGACTGCTTCATCCCTACAATGCTGTCGTCCTGAGACTGCCCGATTCCCACGTCACTAGGGGGCAACAGAAAGCTCACTTTAGGATCACTGGCTTTTCAACCGTCAGAAATGAATGACACCTGAGGGTGAATTCAGAAGGACTCTACTGCTCACTTGTATGGCTTTTGGGGCAGAATACTGATGCGCGTCTTGTCAAAGATCTTCTTAAGCTTGTTCTTGCTGATGACGGTGTTGGGTTTGGCCTTCTTGTTGGCCTTCTCGAGGCTCATGACCTGCTCCACGTCCATGGCCAGGTCAGGGATGGAGTGGCGGCTGCCCTTCTTGATATCCCCGATCTTGGGGAGATGTGGACCCATGTTCTTCTCCTCTACTGGCATGGTCAGGAGCTCCTTGAATACTGCAGACAGACAACAATGCTTTATGGCAGAAAATGACAGTTGAGCACAATCTGTAGAATAAGATAAATAGTCCGTCTTAGTTTATAAGAAACAAGAAAGAAGTTACTAGAATAAATTTGGCCAAAACACACAAGCTTAGGACAGCCACTGGCATTAGGAGTCATTTCCCCTACTGAACACCAGCAGTGCTCCAGAGTCCAAGCTCACCTAACAGGTTTGTTTTCACAGTGATAGACAGGTGAGTGTTGTTCTTCAGGATCTCACTGGCTTTTGACAGCGGCACATTCTCAAAGCTCTGCCCGTTAACCTCCAGTATCTGCAAGGGGAGATCAGACAGAGATTACGAATCCGCAGCATGCAAAGAAACACTTCTTAGATCTTTGAGGGGATCTGAGGGAGAAGAGGGATCAGGGCGGAGCCTGGCCAGGATGAAGGTCGAGCCCCCCTTTGACTCTCCGTGTGGCGTTTCCTGCCCCCTCATTGGGGCCCGGCGG
>JAODKF010000018.1:4459893-4473460 GCA_026779585.1 Mormyrus proboscirostris
TGCCCCCTCCTGAGCGCACCGCCCCCCCCCCCCACCCAGGAGTACAGCCTCACATTAGTGCTCACTGATAAGCAGCCGCTTCGGGGACTCGATAACAGAGTGATGAAAGGGCAGTCAGCAGGAAAGCCTGACGTTATCTCCAAATGTCAGGACGGCAGAGTGTGCGGAGAAGCACCGGGCCTTACTGCAGGCAAACGGTGAAGCACAAACTCCATAAATAGGAAGGATCTCCCGTAGAGAATCCCCTAAGGAAAACCTCTAAAAGCCAGACGCATGGCAAGTAGGATAAAACCGGCAAAACCAGAGAAACCATAACGCGACCGGCCTTTTCAGATGGGGAGGGAGACAGGAGAGCCACACCTGATCTCCTCGCTTGAGGCCGACCTCCGCCGCCTTGCTGTCTGCCTCCACGCTGTCCACGAAGATGCGAAAGCCCTGCTCAGAGCCGCCCAGCAGTGTGAAGGGCAGCGGGGCCTCGCGGGATGGCTTGGTCAGGGTCAGCACCCGCAGCTTGGCCTTGGCGGCGCAGGCGATGTTCAGCAGTCTCAGGTGGCCGCTCATTTTCTGTTATCGTTCAGGATAGAGACCGATGAGTCAAGTTTGCCGACATTCACGGAGACGCAGAGAGGCGCGGGGCCCCGGGCAGGCGGGTGACGGACCTCTCTTTCCAGATTGCTCTCAAACTCCTCCAGAAAGCGGGTCATCGCAGCGTCTCCTTCAAAGTCGTTGAAATGATTGTTCACCCACAGCAAAACCACCCGTGTCACCTTGGGGGAAAACAACATTTGCATTCAGAAATCTCTCATTTTAAGTTTATAAACTCATATCTTTATTGCTACAATATATTCATGTTTACCTCTACAAAGTAGACTTTTGACAAATGTACTCATTCAGGTTATTAAAAAAAACTTCAAGATGCCATGTATCACATAACATACCTTATCCCTTAAGCTGGGATCATTAAACCACTCGAGAAGCTTCTTGCCCACAATCATGGGACTGGAGAGGAAGGTCCGGTAGGTCAGCAGAAAGTCCTCGATGAAGGTGGGGTCTACCACGGAGTGTTCCTCCACCAGGTGCATGGTCAGTCTCTCCGCTGTGCCCTGTAGGAGGGAGGGAGGCTGGCGGTGAGACCCCTAGTGGCGCTAAGCAGCCATGCCTTAAGGGCGGCTGGCGGTGAGACCCCTAGTGGCGCTAAGCAGCCATGCCTTAAGGGAGGCTGGCGGTGAGACCCCTAGTGGCGCTAAGCAGCCATGCCTTAAGGGAGGCTGGCGGTGAGACCCCTAGTGGCGCTAAGCAGCCATGCCTTAAGGGTGGCTGGCGGTGAGACCCCTAGTGGCGCTAAGCAGCCATGCCTTAAGGGTGGCTGGGATTGCTGCAAGACCTTGATGACGATGTGGCCCTTCCGGGTGCCGGTGCGGTCCAGCTCGCGATGCTCTTTCACCATGACGATCTCGCCCTCCTCTTCCACCTTCTGCATGTTCTTCTCCACTTGGTTAAGGATGCAGCAGTAATCTTGCTGGGCTATGCACACAAACTGTAGCAGACAGAGCTCATCAAGTCATTAGGAAGCCTACGATGAATCCTTTCAAAAACAGGAAGTCGGACAGGAATGCCGTCCTAGGCATTTTCTGTAAAGCGACCTTCGACACAGCGTATCTACGCCGCGGCCCGCCGGCCTCCAGCATGCCAGTCCTACCTGGCAGTCGTCCACCTTGGTCTTCATGACCCCCTTCATGAGTTCCTTCTCCAAGGTGGGCGAGACACCAAAGCTGTTGCCCATGCAGAGGATCTCGGTCCTCCCGTCTGGGTGAGTCACCTCCACGGAGCCGTTCAGGATGACTGACCAGGAGTCCAGCTGAGTCAGGAGCCAGAGACGATCAACGTGAAGCGGAAGGATGAAGCACAGCCGGTATGTAGCTGGTACATGCGGTGCCAGGCAATCGACAGTGCTCAGTGACCCCAAGATGGACCAGGGCACACGGTGGCTCGCTCACCTCCTCCCCGTCGTTGAGCACGATGGTTCCAGCACGTTCCACCACGGCGAACACCATGACAGCACACAGCTCTCTCCTCACGGACATGGTCATGTTGGCAAATGCTGGCAGCTGGTGCATGAACTCCAAGAGCTGCTCTGTGGTGGGAGAAGCAGCTAAGCATCAGAATCAAAAGCCAGAGCTCAACATCTGCTTCTCACAGAGAAACATCCCCCATTACATTATCTCCATCCATACCTCAACATTTGCATCACTCAGTGAAACATCCCTCATGTCATCATCTATATCCACAGCTCAAGATCTACATCACTCAGTGAAACATCCCTCATGTCATCATCTATATCCATCGCTCAACATCTGCATCACCCAGTAAAACATGCTTCATGACATCATTCCCATCCACTCACCTACCTTCTGGAATATCACTCCTTCCTATTGATTCCATTTCAATTAGATTTTAAATGACTTCTAAATGCAATGATAAGCCGTGCCTAAGGGAACAGCCTGCTGACACCCCAGGAAATGAGCACAGCAGCCATAAAGAGCAGGACTGAGGCTCCCCCCAAACGTTACTAATGAGATCAATGGGAGGGAATGGCTTTGCATGCTCCGCTGTGGCTGCCCATTGTCAGCCGTGAAGCATTTGATCTGGGGTACAATGCCCACGTATGATCTCAGCCCTCCGGCTGCCGGGATGAATCCTGCTCCAGACCGCCCTCCAGAGGCCGTACCCCTGAGTATTCAGTGCTGGATTATGCAGTTAAAAGGCAGATTAGCCGCGGCTGAGCCCCGGTATGGCGCCGTGCTGCTTTCACGCGGAGGTGAGCCACGCAGGGCGCCGTGGCACTAGCCTGGAGCGGGCCGGGTCTCAGAGCCGCTGGCAAGCCGCCCGCGGCATTGCCGCACGTCAAGCTCACCGCGCGGTGAGCCGAGAGCGGGGGGGCTACCTAGAAAATGTGATGGCTGAGGAGAGCTGTCCCCAGAAGCCACGCCCACTGACAGCACACCTAAACCTGATCACCACTGGACGCACTATAGTCTCCCAGTCAGTACATTTTCCACACCGCATTTGGCATCCACTGCCATATTAGCCGGGTTAGTGCGCCTGGCGCCTGCTAAGAAGATTCGTCGATCTCTTTAGCATTTTGATCTGACCATGACACACCTGCACGCTTTATCACAGACTTCGCTGTCATGCGAGCCACATTAGTGCCCTCCTGCATAGACTCACCAATGTCGTCGTCCGTCCTGTCCATGGGGTCCTTCTCCAGACAGTCGCGCACAATATCCCGGCTCATTAGGGGGTCTGAGGCCCGCTCGATGTCTTCCTCGTCGTCATCCTCCTCAGAGTCCACCGCCGTCTCGAGGAGGCCGCTGAGGTCCATGTCGCCTGGCTCGTTTTCCGTGGCCTGGGGGGGTGGGGGGGTAGAGGGTGCGGTCACCATTTCACATTCCAGTGTCAGCACAGTGATGTAACTGCTGGGACACCAAGCAAGGCCCTTAACTCCGGATGGCTCCAGGTGCTGTCAGACCCTGCTCTTTCAATGTTTCCAGTGTTCTTTTGGTTTGTATAAGGCTGCCTGCTAAATTAATGTAATGCAGCTAACTGGAGCAAAACTACACGTCGAGATGAGTAACTCTGCAAAATGCATAGAGTCGTGAGCATTGACCAAATCGGCCCAACACGACACTTTAGAAAAAATCTGAAATGAAAGTTTGTCATATTAATGTGGACACACAGGATTTATAAACCCTCATCATCAGGTCAATGCAGACCCCGGTCGGGATGGATAACCATAAGCAGCCGTCATGCAGCTCAACTCCGGGGCTACGGAATCCCACCTGAGCCTTCTAGAAAACACCATCACCGCACCCGGCTACTTTAAGCCCGTAGCTAATACCCACCTACAGAGTAGTTATTAGCGTTAAAGATTCTCACTTTCCCAGCTTCAATGCCTTCTGCCGACAGGAGCAGATGGAGGCAAAGCCAGGGAGATCGGCTTAGGTGCAGAAATCAGCCCCATCAGCAAGAGACAGGCAGACTGCAGTCTGCTTGTGTTTGGGGGAACTTTCAGCATAGCCGACCATGTCAGCACAGGCTGCTTTATGGTACGCCCGAGCCCAGTCCGCTGCTACACCCAGGCTGTGCTACACCACACCCAAACCCAGCCCGTTGGTACACCTGAGTTCAGCCTGCTGCTAAGCCCAGGCTGTGCTACACCCAAGCCCAGCCCGCTGCTATGCCGAGCTCAGCCTGCTGCTACACCCAGGCTGTGCTATACCATCTCTCTTCATTTACCTTCCTTATATTCAAAGCCAGGCAACATTTTATCATCATTTTAAAATATATCTCCATCTTCCTTAAAGAAAGTGGAACATAGGCCTTATACATCTCCCCTCAGAGGAAATCTGGGATCCCTACTACATATACATATACATACACATACACTTCTGAAGCCAGAGCTCCTGTACATGATTTAAAGTGAACACCTGCCTGACAAACACAGGCACATCTCCCCAGCACTCAACCTGAGCACAGTGTCGAAACTGCTATAAAGGCCTATGTAATTAACCATTCAAAACTACCCTGCAACACAGCTTCCCCGGTTAACGCCCCACGCCCTGATTGACTCAGACGCGTCTTGCTTCACTGTAAAAGTAAAGATGAATGGTTTACAGCTCGTGGGTTAGGACTGCGATCGGAATGTTGCCGGTTCAAATGCCAGGGTCAGCAGAGTGATGTCACCCCCAAATACTCCAGGGACAGTCTGACTCTGCTTCCTCAAAAACGTTCATTACGCTGGATAAAAATATCTGCAAAATTAATGTAAAGGATAAATGTGCTCATTATAAATGCTTCAGGACTAATTACACAAATGTAAGAGGACCGATATGGCAACGTTTTAAGAAACCCATCGATACTAAGCACTGCAGATGAACGACGGCAGAGAGCAAGTCTGCGCATACGCACGCTGCATACGATTAGGCCGCCGCTTCCTGCGGGCAGCATGTAAGCAGACGGGATCCCTTAGCGGCCGACACGCATTGTCTCGCCGCTAATTAAGGCTCACAGACGCCGGCACCCTCAGCCGAGTGGCCTTATCTATAATTGGGCGTCGTCCATCACCCCGGAAGGCTGCGCTATTACTTTGTAAACGTGCGGCTCTTGGATCAGCCTCTAAGCCATCTGAAGGAGCGATTTGGGGATTTAACCAGGGGCCGGGCTGGTGCGTGGGCGGCCCCAGAGCGGTCTAGCAGTGGGGGGGGGGGCTGCCGTCTCTGTCATGTCGGGAGGAGCGCAATGCGCAAGAAATTCACACTTCAGGAGGGTGTGGGACGCATCGCCTGCAGATCCAAGCTGTGCAGTTTCCATTCTTTTCTGAATCATTTTGGGGGGGGGGGGGGAGGTGGCGTACAGTTTAAAGCTGAGTTTCACTCAACATATGAAAGACCGTGGGGGTGGGGGTGGGTGCAAGTAAGTAGATATAAAGTGCATTTCAAGACAGGAATGGAAACAAGGTTACACTGCTACAGGGGCTGCGACCCAAACGACGCCGGCGTTCAGCAGGGCACAGACCACCCTCCAGCATATTGATGAACCGCAGTTTGAGCAGCCGGCTGCTGATTAACACAGAGCCCTTGGGTCTAGAAGTGAGAGTCACGGTTGCCTAAGATGGAGGGCTATCCGTCCGGTAACTGTCGGCGGCGTCCGGGGGTCATGTCGCACACGTGTCTACCGGTGGAAGAGCTGAAGGTGGATTAGTGGGGAAAGTCCTGATCGAGAGCAGGGACAGACCTGGAGGACCCCATGGGCACCGCTGGGGGGCGGTGGACCCACTAGAGGCTCTTAGCCAATCAAGGCGCAAAGTACGGTAAATATCAGTTGCACTTCAGTCACGAGAGACTGGACCAAAGTGTGGCTGATGTTCACCAGCTGGCCCATGAGATGGTGCTCATGAACACTGTAGGTGCTTCACTGGAACTCGTAGCACAACCTTATCGCCATTATTCTCTTTTAATGCATTTGTCTGAGAGCCATTTCCACACATTTCTTTATCTGACATCCTCACTGTTTATCGCCAGTTATTTATTGTTACTGTTTTCTTAACGTCTTTTTTATGGTCTTTTTATGGTTTAAGGGGGGTGATGCTTACCTGGTAAATATCTGACAGGCTGCTGCTCCCAGAGTCACTGGTGATGCTACATCCTGAGTGGCTGGAGGTCACGTGGGTCACCTGAGGGTGGAGGCCGTCGGCCAGATGGTGCTTGGCGAAGTCAGCGGGAAGCTGGGTGGCAGGAGAGGCGTGATTAGACGCCACAGGTCGAGGTTTCGAGGCCGCGATTAAAGACATGGTCTGAGGCCACAGGTCTCGGTCAGAAGGTGCGGTTCAAGGTTAGAGGCCACGATTAGAGGCTTGGTCAGAGGCCACAGGTCGCGATCAGAGGCCATGATTAGAGGCCACAGGTCTTGGTTAGAAGGTGCGAATCTCGGTTAGAGACCGTGATTTGAGGCATAGTCAGAGGCCACAGGTCTCGGTCAGAGGGTCCGGGGTGCAGTTAGAGACCACAATTAGAGGCATGGTCAGAGGCCATAGGTCTCAGTTAGAGAGTGCGGGTCGTGGATAGTGGCCATGATTAGAGGCATGGTCAGAGGCCACAGGTCTCAGATAGAGGGTGTGGATCTCGGTTAGAGGCCGTGATTTGAGGCATGGTCAGAGCCACAGTTCTTGTTAGAGGGTGTGGGTCGCAGATAGAGGCCACGGGTCTTGGTCAGAGGGTGCGGATCTCGGATAGAGGCCGTGATTAGAGGCATGATCAGAGGCTACAGGTCTTAGTTAGAGAGTGCAGGTCACAGTTAGAGGCATGGTCAAAGGCCATGGGTTTCGGTTTGATGCACAAGCAAAATCCATGTACCAATCAACCGTGGGAGGAGGCACCAGGGTGTTAATGTGGTGCAGCCCCCCACACACACACACACACACACACACACACACCATATCCCATTGACTACCCTGAGTCCCATGAAATGCTTCTCATCGGAATTCAAATCAAAAGACAAAGCCACACCCTGGGCGGGTGACAATCTCTGTATTACAGCATCATTCCACTGGTCATATGTGTCCAAGACACATAGCAGCACATTCTCAAAAAACCAGCCTGTTATTAAAAGAAAAAGACACTTCAAATGAACTAAGATCTACGGAAGGTCTGCATGAAAGAAACAGAATCAGTGAAGCCCTACTTCACAAGTCCTGCTTATTATTCAAGGATTGTGAAATTACCCCAAATAACACCTCTAAAAATAATGGAGGAAACGTGTCTTCACACGTTTTTTTCCCCAAAGCTTAACACGCAATTTCCTTCCAGCTCAAATCTCTGGAGAAAATCGAGAGCAATGACGTGAGGCTGTGGCTGTAATCCCCTGGAGAATATCCTGCCAGAAGACGGCATTAAGAAGCAGAAAAACCCAACAGTGAAGCTGGTCAACAAGGAAATGTCAGCAGGCCACGTGATCTGGCCCCCATCCCCAGGACAAAGCTGCGCTCTTGCTCCAGAACCGCCTTCTATCCCCCAAGGGGTCCAGCCACTCGTCCATCAGACCTGCTCCGAGCGATTAATGGTCCTTTGCGCTCTGATGGCTGTTTGAGTCTTGGGGGAAAACGGCAACACTCCTGAGACTCACGGACACCAACACGCTGAAGCATCCAAAACTGAAATTCAGTCAATACCTTTAGCCGGCTGATGCGAGGGGCTGTTTACAGTCAGCAGGCTGATCCGCAGAGTCTTGGGGTAAAACATCAACAGTCCAGAAACTTAATAACCCACCTAATGCCGATCACGCTCCCTGGCTCAACTTCACGACATACACGCCACGTTACGACACCGCAGCCCGACTCAGCATTCGACACACTAGCATTTACATGGATGCCATGCGATTGTGCAGTCTCTAGTGTGTACCACCAGAGAGCAGCTAGCAGACGACACGCCACATGCATGGTCGAAGACAGCTGAACATTTATCGATGATAAACAAGAAGAGAGCGGCGCCTGGCCAATACGTCATGCTGATAAAATCTGGCATTTATTCTCAGATGCCAGTAACGACCTTTAATGGCGGCGCCATGCTTCACAATCAGCTTGGACTCTCCCGTGCTTGTCAAGAAGCAGCCACAGAGCATACACCGTTTGCTACGACGATTAACAAGCAAAGGCCAGACATTGATCTTTCAATAACCTTGTAAAGTGAAATGATGTCAGGGCCCAGCCGGGTGCTCTCGGGTTTCAGGCCTGGGGAGTGGCAGACCGTCCCCGTGAGACTTGCTTTGTGAGACGCAGGCGTCTCTCCCCCAAAAAGCCACATCCTTGAGTGGCCGACAAATGGCATCAAAAGCCTCCTCCGAAATTCACCTCGTCTTTCTCAGACTCCATTCACAATTTGTAACTCAAATTATCACTCAGAAACTTGTTAGTTCGAATCCCATCCCCATTGTCACCATTGGCTCTGGCCCCAAGAGCATACCCTCAATTTCAACAGCTACAATTACTAGCTCACACTCACAAAAAGCTAATTCTTTATCCAGTAGATAAATGCTGAATTAATGTAAGTTTTCTTCCCCAGGTAAAACAGCACAGCCCCCAGGACATGAACCAGTTTCAGATATCCAACGTCACAAAGCCCAACACAGGGGACACATGCCAAAGAGCCATCGGAGCACAGAGGCAAGGCCGTCTGTGAGCCTCCTTACCGGACGGAAATCGCACCTACACAGCCGTGAAGGTCGCCCTGAAGCTATTACGGGGCTCCAAGGAGAGGACCAGGCCGGGCAGGGATTGGGCGGAAAAACAGCGCTCTGCCAAAACCGACCGAAAGCGGCCAGACAAAAAGTCCTTGATACTGCCACAATGGCTGCCTGTGAGGCGAGATGCCTGGTGGAAACATGACTAAGGAAACGTCTGTATATGACTATAAGACAGAGAGACACACAGGAGCAGGCACGGAAAGAGCGCAGAGGCACACAGGGAGGCCCCCGCAGCGGTAAAAGGCTCAGTTCAGAAGGTACACAAACCTCCATTTTCTGCGCAGAACCCTGGATGCTGACCAGCACTCGAGTCCACGGTCATGTGCTAATTACACCTCAGACGCCGGCAGGCTAATTTATGCGTGCGGGATGGACGCAGGAACGCTGCCGGCGCCGTGACGGGACAGACCCGAGGTGCTGCCGGGGACCTGACAGATCAGGCGAAGTGCCGAGCAGCGATGTCATTGCCTCCCACGGACATCTCCGCTTTGGGACGAGACAGACCGAGCGCATCCATTAACATCGTCCCTGTTTCAAAAAAAAAAAAAAAAAAAAACCCATGAAACGCAGAGCCACTGCAGGCACCCTCAGCGCCGCCAGCATGCAGCCCCCTCGCTCAGGACGCATCATCTTTCAGCAGACATTTCCCAGGAGCGTACGCGGGCCGCGCATCACACAAGCGGGAAAACCGCTCCAACCCGAGGCTCCGAACCGCCGACCGCGCTGCCCAGCCCCAGCCGATCGCCGTCGCTCACTCACCCGTGCGGAGGCGGGCCAGAAGGATCGATTTGCCAGCAACACGCCGAGATCTACGCCCCCGTCTGACCGTGAATCACTGGGGGGGTCCCCGTACTTACAGGATTCCTGTCTTGCTGGCCCAGGACTCCATGGCTGGCAGTGTCAGCTAATGGTTTCATAATGAACCAGTGTATGGTGCGCGCAATTCTAACATCCTGCTTCGTCTCTCTCTCTCCCTCTCTCTCGCTCCCTCTCTCCCCGTCCTCCTCGCAGCTGTCTGGCTGCGCTCAGCACCTCCAGCATGGAGGGAGGGGTCCCGCAGCTGTGGGGAGCCAGTGATGGCGGCCGTGGCGATCGTCAGCCTGGTCCTGCCCCCAGGGTCTGCGCAGACGCACAGTGTGTCACGTTCATGCCGCGCAACATCCCCACATGCTCCGTAATGGAAGCACTCTGGCTAATCGGCCAGATAAAACTATTGCTGAGATTTTATTTTAAAAAAAAAAAAAAAAAAAAAAAAAAACAAACAGCAAAATGGCTGTCGGCACGTTGACAAGCTCTCTTTTTCTCTCCCTCTTATGCGCTCCCTCCTTCTGAATCTGTGTTTTCTCCTCTCTCTCTCTCTCTCTCATGCGCTGTCTCCTTCTGTCTGTCTGTCTGTCTCTCTCTCTCTCATGTTCCCTCCTTCTGTCTCATGTGTTTTCACTCTCTCTCATGTGCCGTCTCCTTCTCTCTCTCTCGTTTTCCTTCCTTCTGTCTCTCTCATGTGTTTTTTCCTTCTCTCTCTCTCTCTCTCTCTCTCTCTCTCTTTCGTTTTCCTTCCTCCTGTCTCTCTCATGTGTTTTTTCCTTTCTCTCTCTCTCTCTCTCTCTCTCTCATGTGTTTTCTCCTCTCCCTCCCTCTCTCTCTCTCTCATGTGCTGTCTCCTTCTGTCTTTCTCTCCCTCAGGTGTTCCCTCCTTCTGTCTCTCTCTCCGTTTCTCTCATATGCTCTCTCCCTTGTTCTCTCTCTCCAAATCTAACCTGGGCTCAGTGCTTTGTGGTCGCCCCCCACTCAGCCCGGTAGTGTGCAGCCCCCCCCCCCCCCCCCGAGGTGCTCATCCATTGGCCGGTGAGGGGAGGGGGAGGGGTGTGAATAAGGACAGCCCCCCCAGCTGCTGAGAGCAGAGAGCAGTCAGATAAAGCCTCCCATCCTGTCGCTGCACTTTGGGCGATTGCAGGGTACCCAGGCCGTCAGCGGGGGATGCGGGGGAGCGGGAATAATCCTCCGCCCCAAACCCTCCCGCTAACATGAGGTTATTAACACGCCTGGTGTTAAGGGGGACGAGGGCTGCAGGCAGTTGGCATAGCAACCAAGGAGGATAGGCTATTTCTGGCATTATAGTGCCCCACCGCCTGCCATTTCGGGGGGGGGGCGTCGGAAGATGGGTGTTCCCAGCCAGACCCTTCAGGAGTGACACCCCAAGGCGGCCTCCCGGAGGAGGAGATGTGCCTTGTCCGGGGTGACAGGAGGCAGCTTAATGCTTGCGGAAGTCATGGGGGTGCGGGGGTGCCTTAAGTTACAGTCACCCACTTGCAATCTGCCCGCGCTCTGGCCACAGCCCCCCATCAATCACGTGCAGCCGCTGTTGTGCAATGGCTTCATTGAGCGAATCTCTTGGCCGTTTAACCCACCGCTAACCGCGGCGCGGTCAAGCATCAGAGCCGGCCGGCAGGGGTGGAGGCCAGGGAATGGGCTGAGAGGCGGGGCCAAGAGGACGGAGGAGAGCCAGCACTGGGATGCTCCTGCGCATGCTAGCATGCAAAAAGCCCTTCAAACACTCAGAGCTGCCAGAAGACCTCAAGGCAAAAGGGTTTGGGAACGTCATTCCAACATGGGAATATGTGCCCGGACCAGCTGATGCCGCCGCACCAGTACGGGGGTGAACATACACGCAATGCTGCACGGACCGGCAGGCGCTGCTCCACCCGCAGGCAGCAGCCACGTTCCCATCACTAAATTTAAAGTTGGCAAAGCAAAGCACTGCGTCATGCTGACAAACAGTCAATCTGACAGGCCGCGTGAACACAAGTCACTGCTGATCGGGCCCATCAGACGGACGATGGCGTGACGAGGATGGTGAAGGGTGCGGCGCCCAGCTCACTGGGTTACAGCTCTCATCTTGTGTACAGAAGGTTGTGGGTTTGAATCCCACATCCACATCCTTGAGCGAGACCCTTGCCCCTAGTAGCTCCGAGGAACTGGGTGCTTGCTGAGCTTGCCCTTTGACCCCAAGCGCTCATTATTTCAGACAGGCTGCTGCTTCAAGGTCAACTGTCACCATTTGCTCAAGCTTGCGAAGAGGACCGCCGTTTCCTACCAGTGACAAAGTAAGCACATTCAGGCTCTGTTTGCCCAGCAAAAGCCATTTATGCATCAGTGTTTTTATTTGTTGTGGTTAAAAGACCTGTGAAGTCTCCTTCATTAAGGGACACTTTTCAATCAATACCAAACTATTCCATCAGCATAATTTACAATATACCAGCGAGATGGATACATGGATGGATGTATGGTATATGCCAGTAACTGATGCACCCCCCCCCCCCCGCCATACAGTAATTGTGCGCTCAGCTGCTCTGTGCAACCCAATGAGGTCAGGAATCCCACATCAATAACAGCCAAACTCCTGTTAGCGTAGTTATCCCGCCTTTGTCCTGGTTTCCCACGCTAATCACGGAAGTCCAGGAGGGACCTTGAGGGGCCTGGTGAACCCAAGCTGGCCGACGGGAACGGGGACTTCCTCCTGTGCTTTGGGGGCTGGCAGCTCGACTCATAAACAGACGGGGAAGAGGAGATGGGGAAGGAAATGAGGAGAAAAGCGAAACAAAGCTGCTCGAGAGGGCAGGGCTATTAGAAAATAAGCAGGGCCGGGGTCGTGCTGAGGGGAAAGAGGCGGGGCTATTAAAAAGGGGCAGGGCTGCGAGATGAGCCAAGGGGGCGGGGCTGAGACAAGAGCCACATGAGTGCGCAGTGTCCAAACGGCAGTGCTGCATTTCAGAAAACTAATGGCTGGCTTGGAGAATTCCTGAGAGATGGCTGACATAGAGCACGGAGCCGGAACTCCACCAGCAGGTGAAAGCAGGCAGAACAGAACAGGCCCGGGAGCAGCCCGAAGGGGCTGGAGGGCAGCGCCGGCCGACTCACTGCGCTCTCCATCGACACGGTCACAAAGCAGCACTGCGCTTCAGCCTGGCTTCATTCTGGCTTCCACGGAACAGGTGCAGTGCGCCTCAAAACTATCACATTACAGAGGCGTGAGTACAGCCCCCACCAAACCCTGTGGAGGGAGGGGGGGGCACAGGCCATCCACTCATTCCCACAGGCTGACACTCACCAGAATTAAATGGAGACTTAATGAGGGGGTGTTAAATCGGGGGTAACAAGCCCTGTAAACATTCAGCTATGAGTAAGATCCCCTCGATTACGCGGATCTTCAGTACACCATGAAACAAGGTCATGATTACAGCGAATGCTTTAATTATTATTAATGACACCATAGGGTCCGCTGTTTATCCTGTGGAATATTTGTCGTTTTATTGCTATGGGAAATATCCATGACTCATATTGCTTAAAGTGCATGATAAAGCAAGTTAATAACCTCTGTGTCTTTACTGATGTGATAAACACAGGAGGAGGACAGAGACAAGAAATGAGACAGATACAGATACACAGAGAAAGCGATGTAAACGTGGAGAGAGAGAAACGCACAGAGTAACAGAGAGAGACAAACACACAGAGTAACAGAGACAAACACACAGAGTGACAGAGAGAGAGAGACAAACGCACAGAGTAACAGAGAGACAAACACACAGAGTAACAGAGACAAACACACAGAGTAACACACAGAGAGAGACAAACGCACAGAGTAACAGAGAGAGAGACAAACACACAGAGTAACAGAGACAAACACACAGAGTAACAGAGAGAGAGACAGTAACAGAGAGAGAGAGAGACACACACAGAGTAACAGAGAGAGAGACAAACACACAGAGTAACA
>JAODKF010000018.1:4477989-4488720 GCA_026779585.1 Mormyrus proboscirostris
GTGGCCTCTTAACAACCCCCCCCCCCCCCACCCCCTGTCACTGCTGATTTTTAACCCGAGATGCTATGGCAGCTGGCAAATCGGCTCGGGCTGCCTCCAGACCACAGAGGGCGAATGTCATTCGACTCGATCCACCCCCGAGTAAGAATGTGGAGGATGCTTAAAACAATGGCGTCCGCACTGGGTCTTCCCCTTGCTGTCGCACCGAGTCGGCAACATCCGGTCCGCATCCCCTCCCGTGTTTTTCCCGCCGCCGCAATCGAGTCCGACCCTGCTCAATACTCGGAAGCGCCCCGGCTGGGATCATGCAGGGTCGCCCCGCGGTCGACCGCGCCGGATAAACCTTCCTCGTCGGTGAAGCCATTTTCAGGAAACACCATAAGGGCGGAACAAGAGCTTTAAGTACGGAAAGTCGTCAGGACAAAATTAAGACGGTTTCCTGTTTTCCGTCCACTCCCATTAATATACACACAGCTGCTGTTGGTTGACCTTATGTAAGTGCATGTAAGTGTTACTGTGCATGAGGCACGAGTGGTTTAAACTGTCTGCCTTGTTCTTTACGAACACCTCAAAATTTTCATCTCCAATAAATTGCTAGGAGTTTTTCCATTTTGGTGCAAATATAGCGAATAGCTTGTTTTTTTTTTTTTTTTGTTTTAAATCCCGCAATGCTAAAACAAAGAAACATCCTCAAAAGAATTACGGGAGGCAGCACTCAACTTAAAAATCACGAATCCATAAAGTGCATCTTTAACAATACAGGCGAGATGCGGCTGACAGTGCAATGGCTTGGCAATCGGCCAAAGTGCCCGATGCTCAGGAGCTCCTACGTGTCGCTGTGACGCTGAAGAACGGAGCGTCGGGAAGCCAGTGGAGCACAGAGAGAGGCCTGGGATGGCATCGCCTCACCCGCCTGAGCTCCCACGGGGGTTTCGGGAAATGCCAGAAACGAAACGCACGCGCGTCACCCTCGGGACGGGACACGCCCAGGGCGTCCGCCAATCTGCACGAACTGAGGCGAACCCAGCACCGCCTCGTTCCCAGGAGCTGCTACGCTCGGCCTGGTACCCGCTTTGCCCATTTCTGCTTCCGAACCGCAAGAACCAAAGAAATCGATGCCGGCTATCGAGCGAATCACATTCCAGCACTTAGTGCTGGATTATCGGGCTCTGCAGCTGATTAACATGCAATAATTTACATGCAGCTTTCAGCAGAAGCGTCCTCAAGGACACTATGATGAGGATTCCAGCGGCTGATTACCTACCTGCTCCTCGGTAAGAACATGGATTCCTTGATGAACACTGAGCCGGACAGGAGGATATACCAGCAAGTGCCGATGTTATCAGGGCTGGGAAAAAAAAAGGCAAAAAGGGGATGTCAAAAGACAGGCGAAACTGCAGAAAGGAGGTTAAAATAAGACAGAGACCAACCATCTCCTTCAAATGGATTAAATACTTTAACATGAGGAGTCATAGGGAACATATGATAAAGTACAGAGCTGATGGGCTAGGCGAGAAGATACTATATCCCCACGGGGATCAGTAAAGAATCACTGTTCTGTTATTTTCTGTTCTATTCGGTCCTATTCCATTCTGTTCTGTTCTAATTTTAACAGCTACTGGGGAAAAAAGAGAAATATGGTAACTATCACTGAGCTGAAACCGGCTAATCACTAATGGTAGACATCAACATGGAAGATGGTCTCAGAACTGTGCATTCTGACTCAGCTCCGATTGCTTTTACAGGGCTACTGCTGTATCTGTGTATCTGTCAGGGACACATCACGTGCGAGGCTAAGCCAGCAGCAGGCCAAGGGAATGCCACTTCACCACCATGCTAACGAGTTGTGCCCACGCCAGGCTCCACCCCCACCCTGCTACTGTTCCACTTCTCCTCTCCTCTCCTGTATAAAATATTAATCATACAGTGGAGGTGTGGAAGCGAGGGGGGGTTGAGTGCAGGGAAAACTGGAATGCTGACACGCTACTGATCCAGGTCAGCTGAATCCTGATACCCTTCAAAATCCTTTATCCTATCCTGAGCCGGGGGACAGAACAGGCCCCGGTCAGCAAGGCACACCGGGGGCGGGGCAGGACAGGGCAGGGCAGCGCTGACAGAACACAGACAGATTCCTGAGATTCCTGTAAGATGGTCAGTTCACAGGAAGCACAGTGGGCTGACGCTGCTTAGGGGAATTCACTTCCACATGGGGCTGCCCAAGTGTACTGGTCATCGAGTAACAACCAGTGAGACCAGCGAGAGCGAGGACCACCGAGGACATGAAGAAACAACAGCTAGGAGCAGAGAGAGCAGCGACCAGCACGAAGAAGGACAAGTGAGAGCGACAGGGATTTGTGAAGCTCACAGATCAGCTGGTTATTGGTAATACCGGACAAAAATTCACCGGCTAACGGTGGCAGCCAAAATTTCCACATGGAGTGGTGCACCCAGACATGGTTTCCCATACATATGTTGTGTTTAATCTGCCACCTGACAACATCATGCGAGAGAGGGGTGTGAAATGCTCCCTGAAGCATCTCCCGGCCTCGCTGGCAGTGACTGCGGCGGCCCCGGGTTCGAGCATGTGCAGTCAGGACCACCTCTCATGATGACATATTTTATTATTTTTCCCTACAAACGGGGCCAGAGACCAGCCGATCTCTCAAGATGACACGATCACCCTCCCCGAAAACAACTATGCCAAGTTCACTTCAGGTCAATTCCAACACACATCGCGGGCACTGTGGCATTGTCATCAAAAAAGAGTTTGGCAAACGCCCTGGCAAGACACACCCCTGCCCCAAACTGCCCTTACCCCATCCCTCTCCCTCCTGCACGCACACACTTAAACGCAGTCCTTAAACACAAAGGGAACCCAGCAGCCTTTTCCTCCATGTCATGGAGAGTAAGCAGCCGGGCTCCTGCCCAGCCCTAACGGACACTTCCCATCTCCATTAACTCTCATTATGTAGTGCAGGTGCATGGGGACACGCAGGCGCAGAAGCAAAGAAACTGGCCAGGACAGAAATCTGGAGCAGAACTGGACGGCACCTGACCGCATAAATAATGCAGGAACCAATTAAAGGCTAAAAAGGGAGGAATCGGCAAAGGGCCCTCAGTGACGTCTCTCCATAAGACGTCCATCATCAGACTGGTGGCGGTTAGTTGCACTGGGATGACACAGTACATGGAAATACCATCCCAGGGCTTCAGCTCTGAAGCCCCAGTGCTGCAGGGCTGCGAAGGCAGCCGTAAAGAAACAGTGAAACAGATCGCACTCCCAAAGGCCTCTCCCACACCAGCTCCGTGCTAAAAGGCCCTAAATGCCAGTTAGGGTCCAGAGCTGAGCCGGCCGTTTTGGGACAGCAGGGGAGCCCTCAAACACTCCTGACCCCCCCCACAAAAAAAAGCAAAGGATAAGAGATACTTCCACCTCCAACCCTCCAACATAAAGAGAGAGACTGGATGCCCTGTGTAATGTGGATGAATGACGCTACTTTCTTCTCCCATTCGCATAGGTACATCCTTTTGTTTTCTCACATCTTGCTCTGCTACGAGAGAGACGGGCGAGAGTGAATCTCGAGGTCAGAGTTCAACGTCAGCCATTTTCCCAGCGTTACATTTTCGGGGGTTAGGGGCCTCGCAGGCTGAGATTTGAGTCCTTCCTCGCAGAAGCCACACCATGTTCGTAACGCTGCTTCCAGCGCACACTGACGAACACGACCGGCAGTAACAGCTCCCCGCTCTCCAGACTCAGCGCGGGGCTGAGATCTGCGGGAATGACGGATGCCCCCCCCCCCCCGCTGCGTTCCTTTTGTTGCGGCGGCTAAAGCAGATCAACAGATTCTCGCCAGGCCCCAAACGGTCACGCATTCGCACATTACAGGAAGGACAAAGAGCAGGCGGCCGGCCCATCATCAACACGACCGGGCTTAATTGCTCTGAACATAAAGAGCGTCGAAACGACCTGCGCCATTGTCAGGCGACGCTAAACGAAGCACCGCGGGGACAGAGACCAGCGTGCTTTTGTTTACAGATCCAGTAACTGTCAAAACTCCCGACATAAAAGCAAACTGCGCAAGGGGCGCGCCTATAAACATGCACGCCTTATTACATGTGAGCCCTTTCACCCTGCAGCCATTCAGCAGCTGAAGCTCATATATCATTTATGGCTAGCTGTGACAAATCAGAGGATATGCAATGGTGAGACCAGCTGTCAATCATAAGGCGGGGCATAATAAAAGCCCTTCTCATTGGTCCGTCCTTCGGGCAGAGGTCATAGACCCTTTCCGCTGCCTAGCAATAGTAAAATAAAATTATCTCCAGCTTCTTTGACAGGGAAGAAGATGGATTGATATGCCTGCTGATTAAACTACAATGGCGGTGTGAAATTGACAGAAGCATCGCTTCCCCCCCCTCCGCCCCATTCAGATGGATTGAGGGGCCCCTGCGCTGGCAATGGGGTCCCTCGGGCAGAACAAAAACAGGACGGGAGGGGGTCAGATGGTCCTGGAGGGGTGGGATGGGGTAGAGGTTTGTTATAACAAGGGCACATCGAAAGAGGCATTTCTACTGTGACACAAACTAATATTTCCTTTTTCCACAAGCACACAAGGACATTTGACACCGGGGAAAGCGGCGACGAGGGCTGGGCAGAGAATAAACGCCGAAAGCTAAAAAGCACCATCCACACATCAATCATGCCTGGATCAGCTGTGAATCAAAGATAATGCGATTGAATATTCAGTCTCTCTCTCTCTCACAGGGATTTAAGAGCAGGCATGCAAGTCTGCCGCGCGTCTCCACATCAAAGACCAGCAGTACGGATCATCCTTACATGGGTTAATCTGCTATGCAAATACCTGCCAACAGCACTGATTTCATTATTGATATGGGATGTTTCAGGTCATGCGGGCTTCACCAGCGCATGGTAACCGTGACGATGCATGGCTATCTAATGCACACAGGTGTAGGTTTCTGCAAAGCAGGTGACTCCTGCACGTTCTGGTCAGCGCTGGACTGCAGACCCAGCAGCACCACAGTCACCGGTGACAGGAGAATGGAGGAAGAAGCCCAGTCAAATACTCACTAGTAGAGGATCTCGTTGGCTTCGTGTCTTTCGTAGCGCACCGTCTGACACATGAGCCTATGGAGGAACAACAGGCTGCATTAGTGAAGATCCAGCATGGGACTCAAGCAGCAAAACACAACAGCTAAGATCATTTACATGGGAGCTACAGGAGATTAGGAGGAGGTCACTGCTCTGAGACACACAGCTTATCCTTCTGGAATTTTCTAGTGAAATCCACCTAAATGTATTAACTGGAAATCAGTTTCGATTGTGTTGCGCATGTTCAGCTGTTCCTGCTGTACAGAGATCACTGAAATGGTAAACAAAGGGAAAGTCACATACCATTAAAAACAAGCACGCAGACAGCAAGCGTCAGAATAGACGGACAGCTGTGGCTCACAGACTGAGCTTCGCAGGACAGCGCGTCTGAAGCTGCCACCGTCCCCTAGACGAGATTCTTACATAATTGAGTGGAAAGTAAAGCCTCCGAAAGGTCAAGCGTGGGAATGTTCCGGACCCACAGGTCATGTGATCCCATGCCTTCCTTGACTGTGATCCATATGCATTCGCATGCGGCGCGCTGGGAACGACTACAGAACAAACAGTCGGCAGAGCGCGGCCAGCTGCGCGACTACCTCAGGGACGCAGCGGTGACACTGTGGGGCGTTACCACATATAATTACAGTAACTTTCTCAAAGTTATCCCAACTGATCTCAGTTCAGCTCCGCCTGCTTCAAGGGGAACCGCTCCCTCCATAGTCCCACGCATGCCACCGCTAGCTCAAGAGGTCTTTGGCGCCCCCTGGGGGTCAATATCAGGAGCGCCACCTGACCGAGCTCCTCGATGTGCTCGGGTGCGGACGCCGCCAATCTGGGCACTTCCTGCGCTGAGCTCCTGCCTGCGCCAGGGCAAACTTCTGAGGAACCGCGACCCACGCTCTGTGAATCCCTGCGCCCTCGTGGGAGGGCCCCGGGGCGGGGGCTGGTGTCGCTCTGCCAACAGGTCTCCTCTCCGTGGCCCCGGGTTTCTATGCAGGCACCCTCAGGGGGCCAGGCGGGGCCAGCACTGCAGTATTTGGTGATTGCAGCAGAGTGGCGACAGAGTGGCCTAATTCCACTTTTTACGGGACTTTATGGTGCCAGAGGCCATTATACTGAAGTGGGTGAAAACAGCATGGTTGGGAAGAGTGGTGAACCAATCACAGCTTCCGCCCACATCTCATGGCAGAACATCCCATCAAGGGTTCCCTCGTCCTACCAAGTCATCGCTCCCGAATAGAAATCGCTTCACCTTTTCAGTCTTACAGCCCATAATTAGGCTAAATACGAGT
The DNA here is from genome assembly GCA_026779585.1 of Mormyrus proboscirostris. Taxonomy (NCBI): domain Eukaryota; kingdom Metazoa; phylum Chordata; class Actinopteri; order Osteoglossiformes; family Mormyridae; genus Mormyrus; species Mormyrus proboscirostris. The sequence continues at coordinate 4,484,392 of JAODKF010000018.1, forward strand.
CTGACATTAAGAAGAAAGAAAAAAAATGAGTGCCCACTCACGGCTCCTGATTTTGACAGAAAGACCAATCTAAGTCAGTCGCTCTTTGCTTTCACCTGGCATAATGACAGAAAATCCTTATTACTCAACAGAGTCCATGAAGTCAGCGAGCAAAGTGGAAGCAGGCCTTGGAAAAGGGAAGCTGACGGCGATGAATGGAGATAGCCGCAGCGGTCGGCACGCTCGGCTCTTACCTCAGCTGGTGCTCCCGGAGGTTGGACAGAGCCTCCATTCCATGGAGATACGAGTACACAACTTCCAAGTCCTGAAAAATAGCAAAGACACTGCTTAGAAGACGTCTCACCACCAAAATGACATTTTCTAAACCAGTTTCCCAACCCAGTCCTTGGGGACCACCAGACAGTCCACACATTTATGCTCCCTTCCAGACAGTCCACACATTGATGCTCCCTTCCAGACAGTCCACACATATATGCTCCCTTCCAGACAGTCCACACATATATGCTCCCTTCCAGACAGTCCACACATTTATGCTCCCTTCCAGACAGTCCACACATATATGCTCCCTCCTTGCTCCCTTCCAGACAGTCCATAATTACAGCGGTGTTGTGAAGCAACTCCACAAACAGGCAACAAACTCAAAAGAGAAACCACCAAACTAGGAGACAACAGGCAGATTTCAGAGCAATAGCGTAGCAACAAATTTAAGAGCAGCATCTCCACGGATGGATGCAGGACAAACTAGGGGTGGGTAATCTTCCCAAAAAATCATATCATGATCTAACACACAATCTCAATCCATCTAAATTGTGGTCTCCTTTTCCAATTTTGAAATGTACTGTCAAGAATATGCTCAAACAAGTCTATAGAAATATCAATTAGCACCATTTGAAACACATTGCATTATAGACACTATTTTCAGAATGGTTATTAAAAACATTTTAAACATTAAACCAAGTCGTAATAACCCATCAGTAGATAACACCATTACACAACACAGATTTGTCACATACTCAGAACTGATGTTGAATCCTTCCTCAGCACCAGGTCCTCCTCCGCCATGCGATAACATTGGATTGTTTTTCAAATACATCACACAAAAGACCCTGTGACAGAGGCACGTGATATAAAGTCCATGCCGCGCCCCTACTAGCCACCTTGCAGGGCGGCATTCCATTGGTTTGAGAATGTAGCACCAATCAGCCTTATTACTGGCCATCGAAGTTTTATGAGAAGTTTGGAAACATTAGTGGGAGGACGTAAAAGGTCACGACCTCTATGATTCACATGAAAAAGTAGACTGCTGACATCTTCAAGATCGATCACAATATAACATCGTCAGATCGCCCGCCACTACGTCTATCTTCAGAGCAGATGCCCTCGGGCAACAAAGCCGGGCTCTGGCCCCACCCTCGAGCCCCCACATTCCTTGCCACGCTCTGGCAGAACAGAACACTTTGAGGAAACATGCAGATTTAAAGTCACGTCAGCTTTTTATTACACCACTAAAATATTTTTTACTGTCACCCTCCAACTTAGGAGGAGTCTCTTTACAGAAATGAAGATGATTTGTGTGTCACTTTAAGACCAAATGAAATGTTCAGATCGCCACGCTTTCTCTGTGCCAAACGAGGGGGCTGTCCGCAGCCAGGCCACACAGCGGCGTGGTGCAGCCGGTCTGTCCCTGGCATAGAGTGGGAGAACTGCGGCATGGATTAGAGCGCGACCCAGGCTGTGTGGGCGTGGCTTAAGGAAAGCAGGCTGGGGGCTCTATAGCGAAAAACGGGCCTTGTGTAAACTCCCTCCCCATCTTCCTCTGCCACTTACTAGTGCACATTAGACAGATGTTTAACGGGAACGAGAGAAGAATAAACCAGAGGGGGGAAAAAAAGCTTCTTTTTCAATTATTTTCTAAGCCTTTGTACTGTCATTCACCCGAACCACGCTGGCGAACTGCAGCTTCTGGAAGCGGCACGTGGTGCCCTGCATGGGCCCTAATGCTATCAGCCCACACAGATTTATACTATGTGCAGGAAACACACAGAGTTTCCCAAATGCAATAAAAATGACGCCGTCTCATTATCCCACCTAAAGCGTTGCTCAGCCCTCCATACTCTGGCCTGCACTGCCTCCCGCTGTCAGCATTCAGTACTTCCAGAGGAGCATCACTGATTCACAAGCACAGCAGGCCCCTAGCCATGAGCTCTGCCTAAACCCCGACACCATATGGCGGCTAAGAGACTCCGGGATGCCAGGGCCAGGCCATCCAGCAACTAGGGGGCAGTAAATGCAGGAGGTGGAGGATTCTTTAAGGAGCTGCGGGATCGGTCCTGGGGTCCAGCTGCAGCTGCGAGATCAGAGAGCAGCACAGACTGTCCCAGAAAACCAGACGTGACCGATTGGTTCAATGCATTCACTGCCCACTTGCACACTCGCATTTCTAACTGTATTCTGTATTGGTCTACCTTATGTCCACTTCTCAGTGTGTCATGTTTAAAAAGTATTGCCTATTTATATTCATTACAGTTTATTCAATGTATACAGTGTATTCATTACGGTTTTTTCACACTACGACCAACAAGCCAGAAATTTCATCTCAGTGTGACCCATGGATCATGCAGCTGAAGATAGCACTGACTTTGATAGCACCGGCTAAGTATTCCCATATGGAGAAGACTGGCTAACTCAGATCACTCTCCTGTCCGTCACAGTGAGTGATAGACGTTCCTTCCTTAACTAAGTGACAGCCATTCTTCGGTGACTGGCAACTCCCTCAACTGACCACAAGGCGTCTCACAGATCCACTCTGCGTTCACAGAGGCAGCCCTTGACGAGGGTCTTGGCAGCAGCAACTTTCCAGCCACAGACTCGGCCCGACGCCGCCAACATTACGTAAACCAGAAGTACCCCCCCCCCCCCAAAAGTGGGAGCAGCTCTGCGTTCAGCATGGAAGGAATGTGAGGGACCCTCGTTCTTCTGGGTCTCACACGTCTTATGAAAAGTGGGGGTTACACTGTAACAGCGCCGCATCTGCGATTCAACTCATCTCATGAGGGACGGCGGTGCTGGCAACGGGGGTCAGCGGATTCGCAGGATACCACCGGCAGCACATGACGCAAACTCATCCCTTCCCTGGATTCACGGTGGTCCCGGGGGTTAGGGGGGCTCAGAATCAGAGCATATTCCCGGCACTCGCGGCGGAAAGGAGAGCGTTGACCGAATGATGACCGCTCGAGTGCCACGAGGCATCCAATACCCCCACCTAGGGAGAACATCTGACAGCTCTGCCCAGAGTCAGTAGGCCAGACATGAGAGTCTCGTGAGGGAAGGAGTCACTGAGGCTGCCTGTGAGGAAGTCAGGGTACGAGCCTTCGGGCTGTGACCTCACAAACTGACAGACCTAAGCTGTGATAACCAGCACACTCCGGAAGGTCATCGGTTCAAATCTCGATGGCAGAGTAATGGGACCACTGGGTCCCTGAGCACGGCCCCTAACCCCCAACCGCACCGAAGACTGCCCGACCTTGCATTCTGAAATGGACATCGACTGGGATGAATGTGGCTGCTAAATAAGTAACGTAAAGACTCCTCACCCGAAGGCACCGTGAGAATCAGCTCAAGACTCCTTAGAGAGCTCACACTGTCAGTTTGCCCAGATCCAAATCACAGAGAAAAGCTGGATGCGAATGAAAAGCGTCGTGGGGCCATTTCAGTGTGCGAGTCAGCAAGGAAAAATGAGAAGACCACAGTCGTATACCCGAGTCAAAGTAGTGGCTGTGCGCTCGCATTGACTCAGTCAGAGGCTGTAAATGCAGCCAGCGTATTACAGCCAGGGAAATTAGGGGTCTCATGAAACAAAGCAGGCTTAGAAGGCCTCTGCTTGCGGCTTTTTCCGAGTTTATGTGAAATGGAAAGCATGGAGGAGGAGCCACATTTTTGACTCCATCCACAACTGCTTGAAAAACTGATTTGGTAATATATATCGGTAAGGTACAGTTTACCATTAACCCATTGGGGGCTGCATCACTTAAGGGACAGTTTAGGTTGCGTTTTTCCCACCAGTCAAGCTCAGTCCCAGAGCGTCAGTTCCCAATGAGCTCCTGCAGGTGGCAGTACCGCCCACGACTTCAAGGGTTACTGGGGGGGAACATGATGGGTCACAAGCTTCAATCAGGTAAGGAAGGTGGACTGGGAACGTGGCGTGAGGAGCTACGGAGGACCGAAGCTCCTCCGAGGGCTGGAATATATACCCGCTCCCACACACACACACACACACACACACACACACACACACACACACACACACACACACACACACACACACACACA
>JAODKF010000018.1:4489530-4501184 GCA_026779585.1 Mormyrus proboscirostris
GGCCTTGTTTTCAGTTCTCCCAGGTAGTTAGTTTAATAATTACTGATTCTGATTGGTCAGAGGCTTCACACCTGACACACAGGTAAAGGAAGGCTGGAAAACCAGCAGTGCTCGGACCTCGAGGACCGTGAGTTGAGTAGCCGTGGTTTAGGAGATGCGAAAGCAGCTTTTTTTGCTAACCAGCTAGCTAGCAATGATCTACTAACTATGCTTACTAGTTAACGTTCACATTATACACAACCATGAAGCGATCTTATCCCAGCAGTGTCACGGGAAACAAATAAAATCAAAGATAGGGAGTCTCTGAAAGAACATTTACCTAAGCTGACCAGTTTCTGCACCACAAACAATGAGACACCTGATAAGGACGCAGCAGACCTTGTAAACACCGACTGCGGGCAGGAGGAGGGAGGAGGGGGGAGGAGGGAGGAGGGGCACACTGACACACGTACCGACCATTTCAGCGGCGGTGCCAAGATGCTACTCGGCCAGGCGGAACATGCCACAGGGCGGGGTCACTATCCGCCCGCCTCTGTCACACCCCCCACACAGGTAGCTCCCGGGGGTGCCCGCCTCCAGGAGGGCATGGGCTCTGCAGTGCTGACCGCCTGGCACTAACATTTGCACAGGGGAGAGAGGGTTCAGCCACGTGGTCTGGGCATGGGGCGATTTTCCTGAAGTCAGGCAAAAACAGCTCTGCAGATCAAAAAGGTCAAACAGGCCCTTCAAAAGAACATCCCTTTAATTTGGACAAAGGCTCCAAAATCCCTTTAATTACTGACATTCAGGACGAGTCTCCCTAATACATTATACTGTGGGAGATATTTAGCCCCGTTTAAGAACAGCCTTAATTACCCCGGCTAACACTCCGCTGCCTGCCCACCCCCAGCTCCGAGGGCGTGGCCTTCATGCGGGGGACACGTGTGCTGCGTTTACACACTCTGCAAAGATAACAGGACACGCGGCAACAGGTTCGCACGCAGCGTGACACGCCGTGCAGAATCACACGGCCCCCGCAGAGGTCCTGTGCTCATTTTCCACCTCGCGGGCGACACGCTCGCTCTACTGGGACAGCGGCGTGGAAATTTTACCTGATACCAATACATTTTTGTCTAATATTACTGATAACTGATCAGCAGTGAAACTGATGGCGGAGATGATACGACTTGCGGAGATGAGGAATGTGTGTCACGTCAGCAAAGCAGCGCCGGCTTGGGAGACTGTAGCGAAGTTCAAAGTGACGAATGAGACGGCGAAATCCCTCGTCCTCCTCTGTGGAAAATGGCCGATTGTCCAATGCGATCAACTCCTTTATTTTACTAGTTACGTCTTTGGCTCTGGTGTTGCCGACTCTCAAAATTGATTAAATACTGGCCAGCAATATCATCCAGGAATGATACATCGGACCGAAACTGATATCTTAACTGACATGTAACACACCTCTAGCTCAACATTTGAACGTTGAAGCCAAATAAAAGTCTGAGGCTGAGTGGGGCAGAACACCATCAGGCCGCATGTCAGTGCGCAACGACGAAATGTGTCCTCTGCATTTAACCCATATGTGACTTTCGTGACACAGCAGGGGGCAGCTAATTCAGCGCCCGGGGAGCAGTGCTTGGGGATGTCAGCGCAGCAGGCTGGGAGTCGCATCGTGAGCGACATTCATGGGTGAAGAATTACTGTGCAGATTACATGCGATGCCCAGCTCCAGCGCTTACGGAGCCATCTACTTATGCGGGGACAAAGTTCAGCCCCCTTCAGGGTAAAGCCTGTGCCATCTGTCGGGCACAGGGGTGCGTGCCAGGCTCGAAGGGCACATGTGCGCGTCCTCGGAGGGTATTTTTAACCCAGTGTCCAGTCAGGAGCACTTAGCAGGGCACTGGCATATCGAAGGCATCTCCAAGGTCACAGGACAGCCAATGGGGGCTTCTGCTGAGCTTGGGGGGAAAAAATCCATATGTACGTATAAATTTAAGGGCTCAGGGTGTAGTGCTGTGCACTCACACGCTGTTCTTTGTGGCGGGGGGGGGGCAGGTTCCCACGTCGGTTCCCTGGGTTCCTCCCATCCAAGATGTCCTCTGAGAGGCCTGACACCCCCATAACACACTGGGATAGGCAGTTAAAACCAGGGGGGAAAAATTTTATTTTTATTTAAATAACAGTGTTAATACACAGCACTTGTCACCATCCGCAGGTCTTCAGCCCCCCCTGCCCCCCCCCCCACCTCGGTGCCAGTTCCCTCTCCTAAATGACCGTGATACCTGCTAAAATCTGCTTCAGCGAGCTCGTTTCCCTCCTGGCTGCCAAACAGCCACGGGCAGCCGAGTCGCCCGCCTACATTAGCGCGGCTACCCGCCGACCTGCCGCGGCACGGCCATCCGGGCGGAACGTCTCCCCCCGGCCCCCATGTTCACGGGCATGGAGCGTGAACCGTGCGCCTGGCAGGGGAAACGGGGGGAAAAAAATAATCAGGCCGACGCCCGCAGAGGCCGACTGGCAGGCCGCCGCTAGAGGGCGCCAGCCTTGGCATGCTTACAAAGCCGGGATTGTTTGAACTCCATCACACATGGTGCAGCAGGATAAATGTGCAGCTGTCACAGATTAAAGGGTTAAGAAAAGAAAGCACCAGGCGAGCAGCTCTGTTTACACGGTAAAATATAAATGCATACGGATCTCCACAAAGAGACTCTGTCGGAGAGCTGCAGAGCTGATCAGCGGGCCCTCGTGTGACAGGCAGGGCACAGAAGGCTCACCGGTGACTACAGCAAGACAGGAGGACCCCACCCAGGGCCTACGGGGAACCGCAGTAATAAAACCCAGACGACTGTGGTGAGTCTGGGTCTATTTAGAGGCTCAGTTTGGTGAAGGGGGGACGGGGAGACCCCGAGGAGGGAGACCCGAGGAGGGCTTTCCTGGGCATGTGACGAGCGTCTCTCTCTGCCGGAGAGGCTTTAGCTGTTCGCCGCTCTTACAAAGGCCCTCGCCCCCATTCTGCGTTTTGCTAGATTTCCGACTCTAGAACATTTGCATATTGATGGCCTGGTATCAGGAACTGCAGTGCACAGAAAGAGCCGAAGCGGCTGACGCTTCCTGCCTGATCCCGCCGGCATAAGCAGCTCTGTTAATGAACGCGCCTTGCGACCACGGCAACGGGGGCCGTCCGCCAGCGTGACCGCTCGGCCGCAGCATGCCGTCTCTTCACTGCCACATGGTGAGGTTTTCGCAGAAAGTGTGGGATGGAGTCAGTGGTCCCTACATGCCCAAAGCTATGATTACACCAGAAAGTAAAAGGAGGTGATCGTTTCCAGAGCGAATGCAAGTCCGGCCCCCCCCTCCCCCCCCGTGATGAGAGCAGCTTAAGTAGCAATGCAATAAAAAAAAAAAGATGTTTTTCCTTTTTAGATAAGCAAATTTAATAAAACATTAAACACACTATGCAGAATGCCGTTATTAGAATGCCTACAGTGTTAAAGGGTACAGCGCAGATATTCCCACCCCCCAGCAGAAAGCAGCATCTACATCAGTATCTATAGTACTATCATCAGTATCTAAGCTATGTCTGGTGTAGTGAAGAAATATTATATTCAATCTCCGTCTTCCAGTAATCATCAGAAAGGTGCAGCCTGGTGTGTGTGGTGATTCTCGGTCTGGCCTGAGTGATGATCTGTTAATGGTCTGATGAAGGACCATTATACACACACACAACCCCCCCCCCCCAAAAAAAAACACCACTAACACACAGAACAAATCCCACAGGAGATGGGAAAGACCAAGCCCCGCCCTTAACCCGAGACACACGAATCAAGTATCGTATGAACCCTAATAATTTGTACAGCAAATTGAATTACTATACAATCCACGACCACTGCCTTTTATCTCCGGATCTATGTGAACCATCCAGCTACTCATCGGTGCTCTGAGAAGGTCCCAGAACGACGGGTAAGTGAGCAAGTTCGGAACAAACAATGTCCTTATGCTCACTTTGGGGATAAAAGGAGGACACTTTTACATTTCAGTGAGGTCAGCGGGCAGTAAGCTGAGCGGCAGCACGACACAGCTGGGGGGGGGGGAGGCACCCGGCTGTGCTGCACCTCCACGGCAGCGCGCGCGTTCCAGCCAGATGGCGCGATGCGCGCCGCGTGACACCCTCCGCATGACACCGCGGCCCCCCAGCCACATGCCATCATCAGGCTTTCACAAGGTTCCCCTTTCCCTCCCAGGACAGTCTAAACCCTAAAGGAGAACAGCGGGGGGGGCACCATTATTTCTGAACAAAATCTACTGTCAGTTTCAGGGATCGCTGCAGACACAGATGTGCCCGCTTACGGCCTGGGCCGCTGATGGTTCCGCGTTCCCTGGGACAGGAAGCCACAAAAAAAATCATAATAAAATAAAAACACAAGTCACTGAGAGCCACCCGCTCCGCACGGCCACAAACAGACGTCTAGGACCACATTTTTATTCATATTCAACATATTATATTCAATACTGTGGAGGCAATGCCTTGGTGATATTGGCAGGATCTGAACAACCATATTATGGAGTCTTTTTGCACATGAATGCAGTAAATGCCAAATGTTTCAATGATGATGTCTTTACGTCGTCCAGCATGTAATTCCTGGACGACCTCCCCGCTTCACCCAGTCACATTTTAAGGGCCTTGCTCAAGGAGGTACGGCTGTTCTGCTGAGCACGGGATTCAAACCGGCAACCTCGTGATCGCAGGGATAGAGGCTTAACCCAGTGAGCCACATAACACCCCCTTAAAAAAGCCACCTGAAGATCAACTGCAAATGAATCCCCTTATTGTCAGACGTGCAGAGACAGGGGAAGGACAGTGTGTCATTGTTCATGTGCTCCGTGATTGTGCTTTCATCGTTACAGCACTCAGGAATGTTTCTGACCAGCGCAGAGACACACTCCCCAACCGCAAATACATAGTTTGTTGAATGACAGAACACTGAGCAGATCACTATATTATTAAAGTCATCAAAGTATATACATAAAAAAATAAACAACCTTTACTGTCTGGCATCTTCGTCTCACCGCACAGAAACACATCAAAAGAACAACGTGTAATTACGTTATATTAATCTGTGACTTTTAGCAGCTCAGCCGGAGATATGACGAGCCCTGTCACCCTGACAGCCAGCGTCACACAGGTTTAAACCTCATGTTCCGGTGCGAGTCTGCCGGCCTGTTCTTGTAGGAATCCCGGCCCAGCTGGCTGGGTTCTGAAAGGAAGGTCCGGGGATGCAAAGACAAAAAGTTCCCTTCCTCAAAAGACCAGCCCTGGTCGCCGGGGGTGATATGACATATTTTATTGTCTGTACCATCTGCACGTACTTCCAGTCTCACAAAGACGACGTCTCCGGAAAACAGCTGGCTGCCGTCGTTTGAGGCAAAGCTGACAGTGTTAAACTGTGTTAGCAGACAAGTACAAAGCCATCAAAGAGTAAAACCGCACACTCTGTAACTCTACCCTGAGAAAGATAACTTAAAGAGATAGATGCACAACCAGCAGGTGGCGTGCTGGTCAACATCACTGACATCTCAGGTAAGAGGCAATGCAAGCAAACGTGTTTAAGAGAAACTTTTCTACCTTTTTTAACCTCTAGACAAAAGTTGGAAGTTCTTCAAGAAAAACAAAAAAAAAGTTCAGTTATTGATTAATGTTTCATTCAGATGAATTCTACTGGATGGAGCGGACCCTTGACCTCGAGACGGGTGCCATTACAAGAGAAAAACTTCTACCATATAAAAACACGTGGGGTGGGGCACTACATGAGCCTCATGCACCCCGGAGATCTCATTACCGATGGCCATGAAGCCGTTTCTGTAACGCCAGAGCGATGACGCAGTTTCTCTGAAGACTGCAGCATCTGCAAACAGTGAATCAAAGCCTGCAGATCCCTGTACAAAGCGTGCAATACTGATCACTACCTTATGTTCACTTACTCAGCTGACCTTTTCAATTGAGAGACATATTTCACATATGGACGAAAGAAATCACACTTACAGAGGCAGGGAGAGGGGCTCAAGAACTTATCTCCTGAGACAGCAAGCTTCAGAATGCGACCCTATTGTTAAGTTCCATTTACCTACTGCACCAAACCTTTTGTTCCGTTTCCCCTTTGAAAGCAGCACCTAGCAGGCTGAGAATGGCATTTCCCTAAAAGCTACTGTTCTGCTGCGTGTACTTCCTGGAGAAGGGAGCATTACCATCAATCAGGCCAGTGACTGTCACACGCTCTGATATCTCATGCTAGCTCAGCCCTTCTTGTCACAACAGCAAAAAAAAAGAAAAAAGAAAAAAGAAAAAAAAAAAAAAAAGTCTCTGAAGAGGGAATTTCACGTTACCGGCCCAGAAAATGCAAGCACAACACACACATGGTCTTTAAATAATTGAGATGCTCTCACTGCAAAGAAAGAAACGTTTGATGCATTATCCAGTGATATAAAGTGTTTAATTACATGGATTTTCCCATTGGTTCATTTAAAATAAGTCAAGTAAAACACAAATGCTGATTTTAATGATGCGTTTTATTCCAAATCTGAAAATTATAGGCTATTGGAATAACGAGACGGGTCTCACATGACCTTAAATCAGGGCGGCTTGTGTACAAAAGGACACCTTGGCAAACTGGATTTAGGATCATTTACAGCCAGCGATCCTGTCTGAAAAGCGCGTGCGGGGATCGATCCGCAGAACCCCTTGAAAAAGGGAGGATGGTGCATTGTCAGGAGGGCACAGGGCGGAATTGTGCTGACGCTACCCTCCTTTGTTAACCTAATGAGCCCCCAGCCAAACACGCCCACCCGAATCAATGTGGGGGCCCATCAGGAGCACCTAGAAGAGCATTATGAAACCTCCAGGATCAGCATTACTGTCTGTAATGTCTTACAAGAGGAGGGAGTGCACCTGCGCTCCATTACGCGGCTCCACCGCCTCACGTCAAGCTCCAGGGACGTCGACCTCCTTCAAACCTTTCGGGGGGGGGGGGGGGTTGCTCCATCCGTCTTCTTTTCCACAAGCCTCTTAATATCATGCCGGCCCAGCAGGTAGTCCCACTGCTAAGAATGCATGCTTTTAACCCCAAGGCTGCCAGCTTCAGGTCCGAGTGAGAGGCCCAGCTGCAGCACTCAGAGCAAAGACCTCAATGCTACACTAAGGACATCCAGATGTTTCCGAGGATAAAAAAAAGCTGCCAGCTAAGCACAGAAAGAACAACAATCGGGGGAGCACTTGCTCTTTTAACACAAATATTTGATCGAGGCAGAGCTGAGGGGTTAAGAGATGGAACGGAGTCACCTGACCTGCGGCGGTGACTCACGCGGCATGCAGCCATATCCCTTGCCTGACTTGCGGCGCTAGTTGCAAGCATTTCTGCGGGATTCCAGCGAGATGGTGTCGAAGCCGACCTTGCAGGCAAACCTGAAACCAAGAGTAAATCGCAGGGCACGGGCAATCGGGGGACACACCTACCATAGTAAATCGCAGGGCACGGGCAATCGGGGGACGCTCTTGCAATTCTCTCACAGTCAGGCATGCGCAGTCCTAAAAAGCGTCATTGACGCCTGCTTAAAAACCCACATCGTGTCCCGTGACATGCGGTCTATCTAGGCTACAGAATGTCACCTTGGCCCCTAGCCAGCAGTGGGACAGCAGTGCCATCGTTTTCTTATAAAAAGGTGCGCGACATTTGCATATCAATATGTGTACATTTAAACTGGCTCTGCTCCAAACTGCAAGGTGGCCAAGAACAGCGACGCGACTAGCAGTTCCTGTAAGATGCCTTCCTCAAACAAACATTCAGGTTGCAGACGCCAAACCGCGAGAGTAATCACAACCTCTGGTGGTACTACATACAGGACAGTCACTAAGGGCTTGAGACTTCACAAGAGACTGACGTATGTCGTGATCTGAAAGATGACAGCAACCTCATTCCCCCTATTTGAGGCGTCATGACGATACTGGGACCTCAAACATGCATTCCTAACCTCGCGGCCTCACCTTGTCCATCTACGGGGCCAATTTCTCTGCCAGCGTGACCAATAAATGCATCCATCATTCATACATCTCTGGCATCTCATTCCATTCTCAATAATTCTCAAACAATGGAGGCGAGCCGCATTCCTGCATTCCAGGCTAAAATTAAGCATGTAGGCACTCTCGATGCGCATCCTCCCATACCGGCCCTTTCGTCTGGCCATTTCGGCTGTCAGGCACGAAGGCGGAAACCGAGCAGGGGGGGGCAGGAGACCTCCTTCAGTTTCCAGTCATGTTTACTTTCCTCCTAGACGGCTGTGTACTTCTGCCAGGCTGTAATATGTGGGAGGCCACGGTGGCTTCTGTCAAGGGAAAAATGGCTTCCTGGAGGGTGCCAGGGGGAGCCGGGAGACAAACAGTAGAGTGCCACAAACAAACAGCTCAGCTTGATCCACTCAGTAAAGGCAACATATTACAATATATAAATAACATATAGCACGAATATATTAAATATCCAAATTTGTTAATGTTAGGGTTACTAGACATGCTTTGGAGAATTACCCACAAAAGCTTAAAGGAGTTTGAAACTTCAGACTCTTCACCCTGGCCGTATTGATGAAGAGAGCTCATTCATCCTGCGGACACATTACTCCGCTCTTGGGTCTTTTGTTGCAGTCACGGGTCTTGTAAAACAGGATGCTATTTCAGGGAAGCCGTACTGAAGACACTATTCTTCCAAAGAGCCTAGTGTGCGGTCGTTTGGTTTCAAAGGCAGAAAGAGACGGTGTGTTTGAATGGTGCCGGCAGTATTCCGGCGATGCTTTGCGGAGCGTGATAAGACAACGTGCTTCACCGTCCAGTGAACAATTAGCCCTTTAAGCAGCACAACAGGAGGAATGGGAGATGGTCCAATCAATAAAAAGACAGGCATAAATACATTTAATTTTTGTGGATTATGTTCCCAGGCTGCATGATATTGGAAAAAATTTCAAATATTGAGATGCAATTTTTATGCAGTGAATACTGCAATATTTATAAAGCAAAAATAGCAGTTTAAAATGTACTCAAAACAAACTATAGCTAAACATAACCTGTGAATTCAGACTGTCCCCAACTTAATACTCGCACACACTATTTATCTTTATTTTAAATATAAGTAAACGTATGTAAAAATAAAATTTCGTACAGCTGTAGGCCTGTCAAAATACCTTATACCGCAGTATAATGGCCAGATGGTAGAACTTTATAAAAATAAACAAGGTACTTGATATGAAATGAAAAATGAAAATAGCCCCACAAGCAACCGAAAGTGCTGGGAAATTCTCATGCAGTGATAACAGTGCCTCGCAGGGTGCATGCAGGCATTCCCAGCCGTTCAACTTCCTCACAGCAACCGCATCCGGCTCATCCGGCTTCTAACTCCACACGGAATCACTGCCCTTAATACACGCCACACTTGACGTCACATGCAGTGCGGGAGTTCCAGCTAAATTCCTCCCACGGCCAAACCCATACGATGGCAGGCGGCAGGACGCGCGCGGTATCCAGGCGACGGCCGCTTGCATGTGCACATCACTATGGCATCAGACAGTTGTGCGGAGCCTGTAGAATCTGCGACATGGTGCTCATGACAGTGAAGGAATGTCAAGTGACATGAGCGTTGCACATGCTTGGTACATTCAGTGAATGTGGACTTTCCGCTGCCAGCATCACGACGCTTACGTTTCCAGCCATGTCCAGCCAGCAGAGCACACAGCAAGGACCAGCACCAAGATAGGCAATGCAAGCCAGCCACAGATGATATTTAAGTCTGTATTTGCACTCAATAAATAGCAGAAACTGAAGGTACATCCCGTTTCTGGCAAATATCCCAGCAGGTACTTAAGTGACCGTGAAAATTTCCCCAAATCTGCACTCGCAGTCCAAAGAATCAGGCAGCGATCGTTGATTTTGGAACAGCTATGGTTTACAGCTGTTATTCCCAGGTTATGAAAAGGACCAACAATAACAGTGAACTTTCTGCACTTAAACATGCAGCACGGCCTTTCACTGGCCCACGCCTGACCGTGCAGATATGTTTGTATTGGTCGCTATACTCTCTGCAGGGCTTTTCATTCAGATATGATCTATTATTTATTTCAGGAACATAAGAATGTATGCACTGGGAATTCACTGCAGATATTTCACAGATCTGCAGAAAGTTCAAGAGTTTACTTACTTATAACAAATGCTGTAAATCTGCAGTTTAGGTTTCACAGAATACTACAGGAATACAATGTAAATGCAGGAGTCCAGAGTATACCTAGAAATGATATAATGGGCTTTTTATAATCCACCAGAACAGCACTTGTGTATTTATCTGCTACATCTGAAATTGCACAGTAGGGCATGGTGACAGAAAGCAGACCTTGGACCTGTGAAGGATTTGCTTTGTTGAGGCAGCGGTGGAGATGCACAATATATCAGCGTCAGGCCGATGTATCAATCTTGGTTGATATTGCCTGTCGATATTTATACTTCATTCAATATTCCGTCAGCAGCCTCAGAGCTAAAGATATAACTAGTAAAATAATGGCGATGATAGCATTAGACGGCTGGGAACTTTTCACGGTGGAGAACGAGGGATTTCGCCGGCTTATTCGTCACTTAGAACCTCACTACACAGTCTCGGCGCTGCTTTGCTGACGTCTCACTGCCTGCGTTACATGATGTGGTCGCTACACACATTCACAGCATCTTAAGAAGCAACCTGACCGACATCAGTTCCCCTGCAGTTCTTTGGAGCTCAGAAATTACCTGGTTATGTTAGACAAAAATACATTGGTCTCGACCAAAATTTCCATACTACCACAGCACTAGACAGATACACAACACCATATGTGTGTACAAGACCGGTTAGCTGACGGAGCACAGACACCTCGCACGTGTGGATGCCGTCACCTTGCATTTTCACAGCAAATTAAATCCAAGGTGCGATCACACTAATTACAGAGCACTGGCGAGGCCCTGAATCAATCAAGGTGGCGGCAGATTCTTCCAAGAAGAGCAAATAAAATGCACTTTGGGTTGAAAGGGAAGAAATTAACTGCAATGGTGCACTGGATCACCAGGGTACCGACACAGTGACGGCACTGGCAAATGAAAGACCAGGCTCCCAACAAAATTAATTACAGAGATTCTAGATCAAATGGAAAGAGGTGCGGCACAGGGAGATTGTTCTTGGACGAAAGACTATATAAGTACTAGCAAGACCATGAGGGAGGCCGGGATGTCTGAGACGTCTGCTGATGACAGTTCAGGGGAGAGCGATTAGGAGCCTTTGCCAAATCGGTTGGGCTTCTTGTTTAAAATGATGTCCGAATGCTGTTTGAAAATAACATTTCAGCTGAGCAGAAACCCTATTCCACAATTTTGATTTGCAAATCTAAGGACACAAAGGCTAAAGAACCTCTTGGATCAATTTGCATGAGATTCACTGCACTTGCTGGCAGGACATACAGTTGGTCTCAACTCCATGACTGAAGAAAAACTCTGAGAAATCAATTTTGATGGCAAAGGACAGAGAAGACCAGACTGGTTCAAGCTGATAGAAAGGCAACAGTAACTGAAATAACCACTCAATACAACCAAGGTATGCAGAAGAGCATCTGAACGCACAACACGT
>JAODKF010000018.1:4501666-4513069 GCA_026779585.1 Mormyrus proboscirostris
AAGCAGATGGGCTACAGCAGCTGAAGACCACACTGGGTGCTACTCCTGTCAGCAGGAAGCTGAGGCTACAGTGGGAACTGGAGAATGGAAAACTGGAAAAACAATGCCTGGTGGGATGCCTCATATCAACAATTCATCCTGGTGCAGTGGTGTAATGGTGTGGAGGGTATTTTCTACACTTTGGGCCCCTTAGTGCCAACTGAGCATCGTTTAAATGTCACAGCCCACCCGACTATCGCTGCTGACCATGTCCATCCCCAGCTTCTGATGGCTACTTCCCACAGGATAACACACCGTGACACACGGCTTATATCCTCTCAGACTGGTTTCTTGAAGGTGACGGTGAGCACACTGCGCACAAATGGCCTCCAGAGTCACCAGATCTCAATCCAATAGAGCAGCTGTGGGCTGTGGTGGACGGGAGATTCGCATCATGAAGGTGCAGCCAATAAATCTGCAGTAACTGCGTGATGCTCTGTCAACATTGATCAGAGTCTCTGGGGAATGTTTCAAGCACCTTCCTGAATATACCACAAAGAAAGGTAAAAGGGGGTCCGACTTGGGTATTGGGTCATGGAAAGGGCTATAACAGGCTACTGGATCAGGCTGCAGGGATTGGCCGTGTTTTATGGGTTTGCAAGAGAACAACACAGAATTAGTCATTATAACACGGAAGACACAGATGAGGGTGCTTGTCACCTAACGTCACCTCAGCCAGTTTAATGAGCTGCACCGTAACCTTATCGCACAGAAGGAGCCCTTACAGCAAGCCAGATAACAGGAATTTCCCCATGATACGATACTGAAAACGTATATGCAGCCACCTGCATGACGACCTGGAAAGCAGCCAGCTTGCATGACTGACTCATAACTGTTATTAAAATCAATAAATGAACAAGTGGCCATCTGTGTCAATGAAACAAGCACTCATTTAGCCAGATCCCTCACCAACACACATCTCAGAAATAGCACTGAGCTATACGACAGGCCTGTGATCCCAAAGGACCAAGCAACAGAGGGAGAAAGACGAGAGAGAGAGAGAGGATTCTGAAAGAGAGAAGGTTGAGTAAAGGCTTGGGTTTGACTTCAACACTGATCGGGACCAAATCAGCCCCGAAACCCCCACCCTCCCCCAAACACACACTCCTACGACACTGGTAGAGACATGGTCCCCCCTCACCATAAGTCAAAGAAAGTGTGGGACAAATCACTGCATCTCAGACAGGGAACCCATACCGGGATAAGGTCGGGTACTTGTTACCATGTAGCAACACACATGCAATAGTCATGAACAGATCCAGGCTTACAGTTCTAACTATTAGTCTTATTTGGACAGGTAGTTAAGAGTGGGGAGGCACCAATTGTATTTGGCCGATACAGCAATAATCGGCTATTGGGTGATGGTTAAAAATGGGCCAATATTTACAGCCAAAAATTCCTTTTAAAATGGTAAAACATATCGCTTTGCACACACGCGTACTAAACAATTAGAAAAATCACTGCCGGGAGGAATTATTTTAATGTTTAATGTCCAAAACAAAAACCCCTTCATTCCTCCTCCTCCCCACCTGCCACTAACAATTTGCCATCAGCTCACCTCTATACAGGTACAATGCTTATAAATTGTCATTTATTTCATGTGTATTGCTGTTGTATGTGTGCTTTTTCATGTGCGCATTGGCTTTATATTGATTGTTAATACTTTCTATGATTAGTTAGGTAGGTAAATTGCCTATTTAAATTTGGGGGTCTGGAACAGATTTAATTTATTTACATTATTTCTTATGGGGAAATTCGACTTGGACCTCAACCAAATCGCAACAGAACCAGCCTTCTGGAATGAATTAAGTTGAATTAAGGTACCACTGTATGTAAGATACATACAGCTATAAAATTTAGTGCTCTGGGACTGTTATATGCCAAAGAGGTGGTGTTTTTTTACCAAAAAAATATATACATTCCAAAAATATGAAAAAAGAAATTAAATTATTTTTTATTTATTTGAGTGGACTGTCCCTTTAAACGTATTTAAGCACAACCTCCCAAATAAATCAGTATCAGTTTTCGAAGTAACTGGTATTGGCCAGACATTTCCTTATTAGTGCACTACTTAGACTTCTGGGGGGCAAGTAGGTCACATTTTCAATACTTTATTGTAAAGTATCAGTGTAAAATACTGTGAAATGCATAATAAAGTATTACTACACCACAAGATGACTGCATCTATACACTAAAAAGCTTTGGAAAGCAACAGCACCAACAGCAGACATTACAAACCACATTATAGCAAATGGTATCCTAACCCTGCCTGGAAAACGAGTGAATCCACTGTTTATAGTCTGTGGCTTCGCCGCTGATAATGCACACGTGCTTGTGGTCACAGCAGCACCTTTGTGGCGGGAGGTGGTGCAGGAGGTCTGCAGACCGGCGGGAATTCCTACGTTTTGTTTCGTCATGCTCTGCACGCTTCGTAACGGGCACCACTGGAAAGAACAGGGCTAGGCCTGGGCCCCACCACCTGGCAACAGCCCACAGCCAGGCACTGTCCCCTGCCAATTCACCACAAGCCCCTCCTGCAGCTGACTTTTAAATTTAATGGGCGGTCTGAGCCGTTAAGGGTTTTTTTTGAACCGAGAACCGGATGTTATGTTCTAAACTTGCACATTTTTCTTTTACCGTTTTTCCCTAAATTGAGAGATATTAATCTGTATACATTTGAATTTGTTTCATCAGTTTAATTACGCTTTACTGCCATGCCAATGGGAATTACACCACTTTATTCCCATACAAAAACTGGTTGCAACTCCAGGACAAACGTACTACTTATGAAAATCTTGATAAAACATATCATTACTGGAACAATTAAGACTGAAAAAGAATAAGGGACCCAGAGCATGTTCCTTAACGGGTCCAAACCCACCCCCTGGTACAGGAAACCATTTGCCACAAGCTACAAAAGGGTGCCATGGACATGCTGAGAGACATTCTGTTTTGTAAGCACATGACAGGAGACCAATCCACGGTGCACACGTGAAGGCACGGCAGACCTGAATTAACACCCAGGGTGATGGTCTCACTCTCACTCACTATAGAACAGACCCCGGTCACCCAGTCACCCAAATTCCAAGTCAGAGCCAAAATCCTGACGGCCAAAGCCATAAATTACCCATTTCCACACAAGCTTACATGTCCTTCCTACTTCCCCTTCATCACCAACATGAGCTCCACATCCACAAACAGGACCAAGGCTACAGAGCTTCCATGACAATAAAGAATGATGACAGAAGCTGTCATGAAGCAAACAGATACACTGTTTTTATTTGACAATTTTAAAACACTATGCAATCTGGAATGACAAAACAGCTTTAACAACTAGCATTCATACATGTTACTTTAAAGTGTATTCCTATATCCTCATATTAACCATTTAACTCACTCTCTCCCAGAGAAAAACAGGTGTCAATATCCATTTGTCTACATGTAATCTGGACATAATCAGCACAGAATCCCCTCTCACTGATCATACACTAACACGGTTCTACACGGTGACTGGATACACAAATCATTAGAAACAGACTGATGTCATTAGAACCAGGTGAAGGTCTGTCATCGATAAATGACAAACAGCATAGCGATGTTTATGGAGAAGCGTCCAAGAAGGGCTTGTGGGCATATATAGAGAAAAGAGGACCGTGAAAACCACAGGGACACCTTAGTCATTTACTGAGCTATGTGAATGGCTTCTCTGTTCTGAAAATTATACTGTTTGCTCTGTGGATTTCAGTCTTTCCAGCACAAGTTTCCATCATAACATATGCAGGAGCTTAACTAAAAAAAAAAAAAAAAAAAAAAAAAAAATTTAAAATGGTATTGATAAATATACTAACAAGGTCCCAGAATTATTATGTGAAAGGTCACCTGAAATTACTCATTCCACGGCTACAAAGTGGACAATACATTCTAATAATTTCTAATCTGATCTATATTTAACAGGAGAACCGAATCACAACGATGTACATTATTTGTGAGAGTGACATTCATATCGTACCGCTTTGGGTTTCCCGAAATTAACCTCACTAATCAAGTATTCCCAACTTAACTTTTACTAGTTAACTAGTATCCACATTTCCACGCCTAACTTAAGTTGCTTCCATTGTAATTAAATATATGGTACACTATACAGAAATCTACGGCTGTCATATTGAGTTACAAGGAGCCGGCTATTATGTAACTTAGTTAATGTTTAACTTGGCTGTAAGTATAACTAACTACCTACCTACCTACCCTCGAACAATATAAAACTTAAAATATAACTCATGTGTTTCACGCTAAAGCTACAAAGCAAAGCTGGTTGCATATTAAATAGATAAAAATTTTCGCCACGTTAAAAACGCGGCCACAGTCCTGGATGCACCACTTTTATTTAGATCTTCTTTTATTTTTTAATATTTCTGCGGGAAGTTGCGCGCTGACCTGTTGCGTCCTCTCCGCCGGATTCATCATCACCGCCTGCCGAAAGCGCTGGTCCACGTAGGAAGCCATTTTCTCCCGTTTCAGCCAAACCGGCGCAAAAAACACCAAAGATCGCTGTCTCCTCAGGCAAACATCGGGGGAATGATGGAGCTAAAGTCTCAGCACTTTTCCGACCGTCCTGCCGCCGGTACTTCCCAAAACGGAGGCGGCGTTCCCAGGCCGCAGCGGAGCCTCGGGCTCTGGTTCCTCTTCGATGCCGGCCCCCGGCGCACTTACCCCTAAGGTGCGCCGAGCTCTCGCCGCCCACTCCGTCCTTGGTTCTCTGTGAACGCCGACCTTTATTCTGCCGCAGACAGGGAGCTGCTAACGGTTCGGTGGGGCGACTTTTTAAAGTGGCTTCACCATTTGTCCGGGGCCGGCTATTCCAGTTAGCTAGCCAGCTTGCTCTGCCTTTAGCACAAACTCAAGAATCCTTTAGGCCAATATATGTATAAATAAATAATAAAAAAAACAATACTGGCTAAAATGTCGCTGCCGCACAGCTGCTCATCCCGCTGATTTAGGTTCAGCTGGCTTTCATGTAACTGTACACGGAGGTATTGTGTTTAATATTTCTCCATTGGGGGGTGGAGGGGGAATGACAGGATCAAAAGGGATTACTGGACTGCGGCGCCATGGCGACGGCGAAACGCGGCTCCGTCGCCCCCTAGCGACAGGCGATGGACGCTCGCTCTTCGCCACCCCTTTGGGGGCGCGTCGCGTGGATCCGGGACGGATGTATTGTCATTTGTTTTGTGTTACATATACATATACATATACGTATACATATTATTTTTTTATTAAATAAGTAATGGCAATGTAAGCGAAGCAACAGGATAGTTTAAAGGAAGCGTATCTGCCGTTTGTTTTGTGAAAAGCTGAGTTACATAGCTTCTTAAATAATATGCTGTAAAATTGTAAGAATGGACAATGTAATAACAAAACAACAATAATATTTATTATTAATATTTTAAATATAGAACTGGGACAAAATCAACTGAGAAATGTATTAATTTGTTATTAAATTAAAATATACATGAGTTTTACTTGGAATACTGCCTAAATTCAACATTTGTGCATTTATTCAACGTTTCTTTGTTTTGTTTTTTTTTCCTTTTTTGCGCACGATGCTCAAAAATGATTTTTTTGCAGAAAAAAATACGCACGGCATGCATTATTGATGCGCCTAAAAATGAATGACCATTCCGCGCGTTGTGCCTAGCGATTGTCCTCGGGCGTCAAACGAGTCTGATTACGCGACTGCCGCCGATGGGTACCTAATCAGCATACAATGGAAAGGGAAGAGACTGAAAAGAATTGCACAATGACGGGAAGCCGTAGAGGAAATAAGCCATTGCTTACAGACAGAGGGAATCAACAAATATTCGGCTTTTGACGTCTGTGTGGATGCAAAACAAATCTTTCACATATGGTCACTAAAACTAGTGCTTGATTTGTATTATACCACTGGTAGGTACGGTACTATTATTTAGAACGCGCAAATAAACAACAATGCAATCGTGGTAGTACATCCATAATTCAGTTTTATATCTTCAGACATTCATCTGCACAGACAGTTGTGTCTTTTATATTGTATTGTTATTAATCTTCTGTCATTTTCATGCAATAATGAATGAAGGCGTGTCACTGCCTTCCTTTTCGCGTCGGGGGGGGGAGGGGAGGCGTGCTCCGATGGGACAGAATAGCCAGATGGGAGGTAACGCTTGGGTGGCTGGATCCACACACACACACACACACACACACACACACACGAGTACCAATTACCAGTGATCATGTTAGGGCTGCATTTCACCGGCTTATTATTCAGTCAATATGAATGGTACTTTCGAGGCGCTTTTGCTGACGAAATTGAGGACTGCAGAGTGAAACTGGCTCACCTCGCCCGGTGTAACGGTGTGTGACCCCTGTCTCTGAGCGCATCCTGACATGGGCTAAGCGTGACGTCAACTGTGGGGGAGAGCCCCTACTCCTGCAAAGGAGTGACTATAATAATACATTTTCAGTGCGTTTTGGGTGCGTTCGCACCCCCTATTTAGCGCCGTCCACTGGCATGTTAATGTAAAGTGAGAACAGGGCCTATGACTCTGAGGAATTCAACCAGTCCAAGATAGTCCTTTACAAGACATGTTTTTTTTTGTATATATATATATATCTATATATAGGCCTATATGAAGAGCATATTGGCTAGCTAGCTGGCTAGGTTAGCCGACATGGACAAATAGGAAAGCGACTTTATAATACGTGTGGATTACATTGTGGGGACCAAATGCCTCCCGCAATGTAACTAAAACATTTATTTATTTATTTATTTTTTTTTTTGCTGTTTAGGGTACCATTTTTCAGGTTCCCACAAATATCCGTGAATGCAATCAAAAAACAAAAAATGCCCAAACCCCCTTGGTTACTTATGGCTAAAGTTAGGGCTGGGTAGGGGTTAAGCTTGTCATTGTTGGGATCAAGGTTTTCCCATAAAGTGAGTACTCTTTGGACTAAAGAGAAAGTATGTCGGTAAGCCTAAAAAGTCAGAACGGCTAACCGATACTAAACGTCACAGCAAGCTAATCTTTAAATCAGACCTTTGTTCCTTTTTTAAGAAAGGAATTAGATTGAGTAGTATCTATTTTCCGTCACGACTAAAGCGCAATTGATTACGGACATCCGTGAAACCCCCGCGACTGTAGACTGCCACCTCCCCACTATTCATACTTCGGACAAGCAGCCGGCAAGACCGTGTGCCAGACAAGCGTATAATGATTCTAATAGGGAAAATGGTCCCTATTAAAGAGGCTGCCTTATTGAAGTTTGAAGTGCACGATGCAGCACAAATACAGTATTTATTTACTTTATTTTAAATTAGTTGGTATAGTTTTAACACTTGGCCAAATATCAGAGATAGCAACCGCATTTAGGTCAAACGTATCCACGACTAAATGCAGTTCGCCCCAAAGCCAAACAGCGCCACCTGCTGTCAGCGGAAAGCATCGTAGCGGTTCGTCAACGCTTCTCCTGCTATTTGCCGTGTCCCACGCGTGTTAATTGCACTTCTGCAATATCCGGTTACAGAGAGACCAAAATAATGTGCATCTGCTCAGGTACCGAATATCCAAATGAAAGACGTTTTTTAAAATTGTTTCATATCGGGGGAATACAATTTAATAATTTACATATAAAGGTCAATTTATTTGAGGTGATTAATGGGTCCAAATTAAGTACTGGAGGGGGGGGGAGGGGCTGCTCCTCCAAAGCTCTGCTGTACCCTTCGCTGTAGGTAATTGTACCTTTCAGTGTAATTTAAGGTACAGAAAGCGGTTCTAAGGAACATCCACAAGGTATGAACAGCATTTATGGACCCCCAATGTACAAATCCTTCCTCATAGTCCATCTACTTACAGCTAGTGTACAACTGGTATACCCTTCAGGGTACGGCCCCAGTTACAAACTAAGGCACAGGTTGGTACTCTATTCTCAATAAATGATAGGAAAAGCCCCATATCTCTATGCCAAGCAGCACAGGTTTGCCTGAATTTATCAACACCACAAAGGAACACGGCGCTAACGTCATGGAAATGCATAGCTATGTCTGGCACCCAGTCTCAAGTTGTTGAATACGTTGTTAGACATTGTGATGGTGAACATCCATCAGCCGTATAACGAAGGGCGATTTATAGATCCCAGTTAGCTTGGCTGCGCAGATTTGAACTGCAGTGGGAATCTGGAGGAGCACCGGGAAGTCCGTGTGTCTCGCTGTACAGGGCACCAAGCGCAGACGAAAGAGCAGGACGCCAGGAATCGGGAAGACACGGGGTTTTAATGAAAGGCACCGCAAACGCAGACTGACAATACGATGATCTGACTCTGGAAACAAACTGGAACGCGGACGAAATACAGAGGACTAATGGCAACAAGCAGGAACAGTTGATCACACGGGGATCCCACGCAAGGTCAATGAGGGGGGGGGGCTGGCACAAGGGAGGAGCGGACGATCGGGGCAGGACGCCATGTGACACATGCGGTGAGGAGGGGTGGGACGAGAGCGCCCACCCCTGGAGGTTTCAGGCATAGCACATACGCCACCATATTACAAATAATGTTTAAACTGATGGGGATTCCTAGGGTCATAAATATTTGCATGCGACCATTATGCAGAAACCGTTTTTGGGATTCATTCTAACATATAGATGCCTCTTTATGTTGTTATTATAGATAAACACAAATGCAGTTATACACAAAACCAGAAGCACATGGTAGAAGCTTCAAATGGGGCTGGAATGAAGTATTACCTCAGAATATTATATACAGGACTTCTATGAAAGGTTTTCTTAAGTTCAAACGTCGCCGTAAGGTAGTAGCTGTCAGCCTGATTCCATCTGAATGCTGTAATCATCATTTATGCTTAATTAACGGACAAACAGCCTTGATTCACAGAGTGGCGTGAGAGGCACTAAAGGCTCAGATCGAGCACGCTGTGTAGAATTCTGTCCCGGCCCGTTTGTTGCCTGCCGGCCTGACAGCGGCTCCAGAACCACCTGAGGCCCCTTCACCTCATTGGTTCTCGTGAAGCCTCAGCCAACAGCCAATCAGCAGTGCTCCAGGAAAGGAGGGGTTGGTGATGTACCAAAAATTGGTGTTAAAGCTCAGAAGATGGCATCCTTAGACTGGCCTAGTATCGAGGTTCTGCGTGTACCTGGAATCTTCCCTTCCCGTAATGGTTCTGGTGCTCCAACATCAGGGTCACAGATGATGGATGATGTTTCCACCACCTATCTCCCAGATCCACCTGCCACACCAGGTGTGATGCATTTTCAACACACACTTTCCATCTGCTTTTGCCTAGAGTAAGACTCATTTCATTAACACCCAACATGTGACTGTCACGCCCAGCTCCGTCCGATCCTCCTGTGTGCCACGCCCACCTCATTACCTCGTGTTTATGCCTGATTGTTCTCACCTGTTGCTCGTTAAACTCAGCTAGTCTTGTGTATTTAGTCCGCGTCTCGGTTAGTTTTCCCCAGATCTGTCATCGTCAATGCCTGGTGTGAGTACCTGGCCTGTCTGTACGGCCTGTCTATACGGCCTGTCTGTACTCCTAATAAACCCTGTTCCTCCATCAACCTCTCACCTCCCTTGCCTGCTCGCGCCGTGTAACAGTGACTTACTATGAATCTAAATGCCACCGACAGGTAATCGAGATTCATCCATAACTCATAAAACATGTGACAAATAAATCTCATCTATAGCAAATAATCCTTAATACAGGTATAATATTTTAGACCTAGTAGGACCCTCTATTGTCCTTGTATCTTCCGTGAACTTTGTCCTACTTGCAGGAAGATAAAGTACCACACGGGGGCGCTGTTGTTTACTGTCAATTTCTCGTTCACCATCTTTCATGCGCTACAACTTAAAATATTCACATAATTAAACACATACAGACTTCGGCTGGTGTTTCATACAGCCTGAGCGCTGCACGTAGAATAGTTAATTCCAGGTATCTGACAGTATGTGAAGAGGCAATCATTTGATTTAACTATGCTGTTTCTTTAATATGCTTCTTACCTCATTTCCATAGGCTTGATAACATTTGCAATTATTCTCTTTACACTTAACATTTAAATCTTTTCCAGTTATAACAACAAATACAACTGTACATTCCTTTGACACAAAACATAACTTTTTAAAATAATATTCTCAGCCAAAAAAAAACTGTAAATTCAGTATTTTCCCAAGCAAAGGCTGAGCGTTTTCTTAAAAAAGAAAAATCAAAAAGATCAACATACGAAAATCAACTTCATAAATGAAAAGGGATCTGATGCCTGTGATGAGCTTAGGGTAATCTTTCCCAATCCAGTCCTCGGGGACCCACAGCCAGTCCACGTTTTTCTCCCTCCCAGCTCCTGCTAGGGAGCAAAAATGCAGACTGTCTGTGGGTCCCCGAGGACTGGGCTCAGAAACACTGCCCTAAGGTCATCACAGCAGACACTTGGTTTGGGGTGATAACTATCATCAAGAGGACAAACAAACAGATCAGGGGAAACTATTCTATTATGTGGGAATCTTGGGAGAGAGAGAAATGTCTCACAAAAAAACACACCTGTAAACATTTAAAAACATGAAGCGTTCAGGTAGTCAGAGTTGGACTGTATGACTTTATGGACAGCATGAGTGGATTCTTCGCAGATCTTTTCAGCATTTCCATCTCTACACGCCACCGGAAGAAAGCGCCAACTCCCACACCCTGGCAATAACCTTTGGGACTGAATAGCTGAAATAATCTACTTGGTTTATATGTACACCGTCTTTAGGAATGGCAGTAATTGATGAGAGTCATTTCCGTCACATGTCAGCTACACTGTCACGCCACTTGAACAGATAGACACACGCTCCGTTCCTGCTCTTTTCTGGAAGATGTCGAGGTGCTTCAAAGGTGTCGGTGGGGTTGGCCAGATCCTCGGGAGGAGATGACGGGATCTGGAGATCTGCCTGCAGGGAGCACATCCCCATCCAGGTGGACGGCGGCACGTGCTGAGGATGCCTGCTGGACAGAGGCCCCCGCTGTCTGTAGCTACGCCACACCTGAAGGATGGTCTCCTTGAACGGACGTGTCGTCAACGTGTAGAGTATGGGGTTGAGGGCGCTGTTGATCGGCAAGATGAATATCACCACCCAGGAACTGATTGTGCCTGTGGACAATTAAGCGTCTTTGATATCTGTTCAGAAGTTACTCAGAATGAAAAACCTTACCAATACATATTAGTCTATTCGAATCAGGATCAGAATAAGAATCAAGCACAAACATGGAATTACAAGGAATGATTATTAAATCCTTAATAAAGGACCCATCTGCAGCAGGAACAGCTCTGCCAGTCTGAT
>JAODKF010000018.1:4528941-4542399 GCA_026779585.1 Mormyrus proboscirostris
CCCATGTCATGACACTCCCCATTGTCCCCCCACCTCTCGCAAGTTCAAGCTTCCTGACAGGATCCAATCTGTACCGTAGCACAGAGTTAGATTAACAGATCAACAGCCAAATAAACCAGAAGTACTATACGCTATGTACGCTTGTACCTTTGGGATGTTCCTCAGAGTCCAATTCTGTACCTTACAGCCACAGTGACAAGCAAAGGTACACATTTTCACCCTTTTCTGAGAGCATACTGACTCTGTGTTATACTAAGAATTCCCCTGTAAATTCATAATGGGTTCTTACTCGGACTACCAGTTAATTTCAGATGGTTTTAGGTGGCATAAATCAGTTATGAATCATGAAGAGTAAAGAAAACCTACTGCGTCTAAGAAAATCCAGCAGACCAGTTCGACTACCTAAAAATGTTTTGAAACCAGTATTTCTTTTTAAAATTTACACTGGTGCATGAATAATTTGAAAGGATTTCAAACACCAGAATAAGCAGACGCGTAAAAGACATATATAGAAGTAGTCTATGAAAAATTCATATAGCAGAGTAACGTTACAATATTTGCTATAAGACGTATCATGAAGTTTTACGTTAGTTTACAGACGTAAGTTAAATGTAGTACTTGTACTGTACACACGACACAAGTGACGGTGCCGATGTAACAGAGATTTTAACTCTTGGGGAGCCTCCCCGCCCCAGTTTTTCTACGAAACTATACCAGTAGCTTATGAATAATGACCAATATCTTTGATTAATTCGTATCAGATGAGACACTATTTGCTGGTTTCAGCTGGGTTTAAAACGGAACATTGATTTAAATTACAACACGTTAACGACACAGACTCCTTCATTCATAAAATATGACTACATTTTACACTTTAAAGTCTTAAATGCGCGGCCTTTTATGTACACATGCTCGTTAATTGTTAAAATGTCATTCAAAACACAACTTACTTTCCAGGTGGAAATTCCAGTGGGGACCAATAAAATAAAGCTATCGATCTGAATTACTGTGAATCGATCTGCATTACCCAGCAATAAATACACAGCCTGGTGCACTAAAATGGCTAAATCAACCTAACAGACAAATTCTTCAGCCTTAAAACCCTCGTTAAAAATAAAACCGCTGGAATTTCAACAAGCGTTGCAAAGGATTTGCACATAATAAAGTCAAATGATTCCCAGCTGGAAAACTGCGAGACGGCTTTAGTCCAAGCGCATGTTGAGTACAAATGATTGGTTAGCGGGATATTTTCCGACTGGGATGAATGCAGGATAACCTAACCCAACCTTTAATCCGACCCCTTTACCTGTAATCCCATACAGAATAACTCCTACAAAGGGAGCTTTCATCGTGCCCGGGACCTGAAATGGAAGGTGCTCCTCATCGGCGGCGCCTATGGCGATGTGGTGGAAACTTCCAAACCCCGCAGTTACTTCGATCAGGCTCCTGCGGGAAGCTCCTGCAGCCCGCGATGCTCCTCGGCGATCTGCTCCAGGTTGCCGTTACTCACCAGCGAAGGGGCTGAAGTAGGAAAGTGGACACCTGTCGGTCTCAGGTGTTGCAGGAAAACCGGATTTTATGAGCAGAGAAATCGGGGCGTCTCAGTCCATCAGCCAGCTGTTATGCACATGGCATGTAAGATCCCCCAGTGCTGAGCCCCCCCGATCGCGTCTCCGGCATATTACCCAGTGTCACTTCGCATTCTCCTCACGAAAGAAAAAGGAAACATCTTTAAATTATATGAAACTAATATCATTAGGAGGGAGACAATAAGCGTGGCGCTTACAGGTTTCCCGGAAAGATTTTTTTTTTCCAGCTAGGTGCTTGATCTGAATACCTCCAAATGAAAACCGTCCCTGTAAGTGGATACGAAAAAATGAAGCCTTTGAATCAAAGTGTCAGGCGAACAACAATATAATAAGACTACATATTAATGTGTAGCTCTTGAGAAATACTTACAGTGCTTCATAGAGGGGGATATTACTCTGGGCTTTGAGTTAGCGCAGCCCCCGTCAACTGGGTTCGCTTTTGGTGGAATCTGATAAATTGGTCCATAAAGATGATTGAATAGTTATGCGGGGTTTAGTCTGAAACCGCCCCATAATCAGCGGGGACACGCAATGACCCACAGTCCACTTCCGAAAGACTCATGTACCACCAGAAATATGCTGCATTTGTTAATTTGTTGGGAATTTCAGGTCCGTGTCACTGAAAAAAAATGTCAGACGTGACGAATGACTGACCAGAGCTTATTTTCTTTGGCTAAACCACACCAGCAATATTATCACCAATGAATCAAAACACCATTTCATATCTGCCTGGACCATCGGGCTATTTTTATTTTCAAACCAGCCAGGCAATCGGTTTCACAGCTGCATATACATATTGTATGTTATTTGTATCGCATTCCATGAGTAACAACATAGACATATATTGCATAATTATGCGCCTTTATAAAACTGTTTTCTGAAGCACAAGTGTTTCTACAGGCATTATAAAACCGTGTTGGAGTGTTACAGCATGGAGCGTTTCACAGCCCTCAGCGGCTGCAGCGGCTTCAGCTTTCGGGATTACCTTGTGGAGACATTATTATCTTTCCGAGTTCCTGATTGAAAACGGGCCAGTCTTGAAAGCAATGCTTTGATTGAAGTAGGAATAACGATTAGACCTAACAGAAACATAATTATGTCAGATGTAGCAGAGATAAATTTTCTACACATTAATCAAACGACTTCTTTTGTGATTCTAAGATTAGATTTAGACTTGATTACTTTAAAAGGCCAATAATATTTTATTTATTAAATCAAATTATGTTTATTGTATTGTGTAAAAAAATACAATATAGAGTTGAAACCCCATAAAATGACATTTTAAGGATCTTGTAAAGGTCACCTGTCCCTATAAGGACTCCTGCTTAATTTAGGGTGTTTTCTTCCTTATTTGACTCTGGTGGCTCAGATACATTATATGGACAAAGGTACCGTGAAACATGGCCATTACACCTACAGGAACTTTTATGACGTCCCATTATAAGTTTTGCCCATACATCCAGAAGAGCATTTGTGAGGTCAGACATTTATGTAGCACGTAAAAGCCTGGTTCGCAAAATCCTGGAGTTGAGGTCAGGGCTCTGTGCAGGACAGTTAAGTTCTTCCACACCAAACTCACCCAACCATGTCTTTATGTACCATTCTTTGTGCACTGGGCCACAGCCATGCTGGAACAGAAAGGGGCCTTCCCCAAACTGTTCCCATAAAGTGCCATTGTCCAAAATGTCTTGGTATGCTGAAGCATTAAGAGTTCCCTTCACTGGAGCTACGGAGTAAAGCCCAACTCCTGAGTAACACCCCCATACCATTATCCCTCCCCACCAAACCTTACAGTTTGCACAGTGCAGTCCGGCAGGTAACGTTCTCCTGGCATCTGCCAAACCCAGACTTATCTATCAGACTGTCAGACAGAGGAGCGTGATTCATCCCTCCACAGAGCACATTTCCAGTGGCAGTGTGCTTCACATCACTCTATCCAACGCTTGTTATCACGCTTGGTGATGTGAGGCTTGCATGCAGCTGCTCGGCCATGGAAGCCCATTCCATGAAGCTCCTAGTGCAGTGATTTTGTGCTGCAGTTAATGCCAGAGGAAGTTAGGAATTGCAGTTACTGAGTCAATAGAGCGTTGGTGACTTTCACACACTAAGCACCTCAGCACTCAGCGACCCGCTCAGTTACTTTACATGGTCTGTCACTTTGTCACTGAGTTTCTGTTGTTCCTAAATGCTTCCACTTTGAGGGTCATTCTACAGATTTGGTGCCATTTCTGTAGGTTCAGTGTCCCAAGATGTAATGCTGCTACAACTTTTCATAACATTCATAAATCTTCATTTGAACTGCATCATTTCAAATTATGACATGTTTTTTTTTTTAATAATTAGCAGAGAAAAAAAGTTATAATGACATTTATTTCAACTTTTATATTTGTGTTTTTCCAAAGAGTACGAAGAATGTTGCCTGTCCCAATTGTCCATCATACCAACAGCATGGTCAAATTTGAGTTAATAATGTTAATAATGAAGTTTTTTTTGCAAAATTAGGCACTGCTAACCCCTTCGCATGTATAATATATTTTCTTTGGAAAAGAGATTGAATTTAAAGGAAATGTAAGTATTTTTCTCAGTCCCTGTGTTTAATTCAACCCCGTAACGAAACCACCACCACCCCCATTTAATAAAATAATGGTTTGATCCTGTGACATCAGTTATGAGGAATTGGAATCATCAGAGTATCTTGAACAGCAAGGTGTGACTTTCTCAATTCTCATAAATATTTTATGTTTTTTATGAACATATAGGTTCCGTCAGGCTTAGGTGTTCAACACTGTTGGGGGGAAAACACATAGTTTCGAAGGTTTTATCAAAAAGTAATTTTTATAGCTATAAAATAGAACAATATCTAAGCCAAAGAATGCTGTCATCCTGCTAGCTGCTAGCATTAAGAATTAGCATCAGATTAAGACAAAATCTTCAACCCCATCGCATTCAACCACGTTACATTTTTCAGTGTCATGTGGTTGAATGACTGATATAGGGTTGAATATCTTTGCAATATTTAATGTATATTCATATACACATGATATTTTGGAACTTATGTGGATGTTTGTCATTAGTGGCTGTCAGTGGTTTGCATTAGCAACTAAAAAAAAGATTTTTTTAAAGTTGTACAAGTGACTGTGATCTTGCCTCTCATTCCCATATGAGAAATTTTCAGTATTGCTTTAAAGTTCATGTTCATTTTACCAGTTACTTATAAAAAGGACACTGACTTACTTTCAGATTAAATGATGGCAAAAACAGCAGCAGAAAGGCAAAGAGAGTACAGGGCAAGAATAAATGCTGATCCAGAATGAAGAGCAAGATACCTCACTAATGAACGGCAGAGATGGAAAAGAGATGTTGAGGCAGGGAAGAAGAACAGTATATGAGATCTAGATGAGAGAGGGCAAAGGATGTGGAGAAAGATGTGGAGAAAGACAAAGGAGCAGCAAATGAAAAGGCAACAAGCTGTAAACAGTATTGCAACCCCTCCACAAAATCCTGAAAGAGATGAGCTGATGTCGCATCAGGCTTCAAGGTTAGGAAAAGATATTTCAAGTGTGGAATCAGTAGTAAGGTGTATGTACATGTTAGAGAAAGTGTAGGTTTGCGTGTGTGTGTGTGTGTGTGTGTGTGTGTACGAGTGAGTGAGGGGGAGAGAGAGGGACACTGATTGGCTTCTACTGAGTTGTTATGAACCTGGTTGTGAATTTATTTTCTGTTTTAGACAATCTGTACAGGGGAAGAAAAGATCTAGAAAAACAAGAGAGAAGTTGAAAAGGCAGATAGCAGAACTAGAGAAATTACTTCAACAAGAGAGGAAACTTAAAGAGAAATACAAAAAAAGCCTTCGACGTGTAAGCAGCTTCAAGCAGTGCTGTGTTAGAAATGAGTTGAAATTAGTTCACACTACAACTTGTTTTAAAATAGACAACATGCATGCAGACTCCTAAAATTGATGACAAAGTGGTGATTGATCCTTGGGCGATCAACCCTGTTACAACATGTTAAACCCTGTTCTAAAGCATTCAATCCTGTTATGAGATATATATTTTACCTTTTTGTCATAAATAAACAAAATAAAGCTTCAAGATGTTTTTATTGTTTGTATTATGTTATGACAAATATATAAGTATATAAGTCTAAATATATAATGTAAATATATAAGTTTTTGTAAGCATTACATGATATTATTGCACTTTTCTAGCAAAAATACAAAGTTCAACGACAAACAGTCATGCTTTTGCAGATTATGATGTAGAAATTCAGGGGTTTCCTTTATTTTCTATCTAATAAAAATATATTATTAATTACAAGGGACACATAAACTGCTAGGCCATGCTTGTGGCAGCTCATAAGCCTATTGTAAAAAATAATAATGGAATTACAAAATGGCTGTAACGGGGTTGAATTAAAATGTGACTTGTGTCAGACAAATATGCAAAAAATAACTTAATTTTCTATGTTTCGGTGGGAAAAAGTATTTTTATACAGTACTGACATTATTAGGTATTATCAAATAAAAAAAAAAAATCTAAATTTGTATTGTACTATTTTACCATCCTTCTCAATCACAAATGGCACCGTATCTGTAGAATCACCCTTGCAATAACACCGCTTACAGTTGACCATGGAATATCTAGCATAGAAGAATTTTCACAAACTGACATATTGCAAAGTTGGCATCGTATGACAGTACCATTCTCAAATCCACTAAGTTCTTCAGAAGGACCCATTCTTTCACAAATGTTTGTTGGTGCTTGATATTATTCACCTGTGGCACTGGGTTTGAAACACATTAATTCAGTAATTAAGAAGTGTGTCTAGTGTATATACAGGCAAGAGAAGTTTGGTGTCAGTCACCCAGTCAGCAGAGCATTGCAGGTGGTTAGGGGCTTTGCTGAAGATTGACACCCCAGGTGGGACACAATCCCTGGCTTAGGAGGCCAGTGCCTTATCCATTAGGCCACTGGGGCTTTGATTATCCCTAAATGCTTTGCAATAATACCACTTACAGCTGACTATAGAATATCTAGTAGGGAAGAAATTTCACAAACGGACATATTGCAAAGGTAGCATTCTATGACAGGACCACTCTTGAATTCACTGAGCTCTTCAGAACAATCCATTCATTCACAAATGTTTGTAAACCTGAACGCATGGCTTGGTGCATGATATTATTCACCTGTGGCACTGGGTCTGAATGAAACACCTGAATTCCGTAATTAGGAGTCGTGTCGCATCACCTTTGTCCATATAGGGTAGCAGCTGCCTGGAGTCCAGCCTCAGGACCTGTAACCTCCCACGCATTCCTCGCTCCTGCTCCGCCCAACACCCCCTCCCACCCGCCGTCTTCATTCCACCTTCTCCATGATCGTGCCTCTGAGTCACGCTATTTCCATTTGTGCGGCGCTCGCTCAGCTCCGCCTCGTCCGTCAGTCGCCGCCAAGCCCCCAGGGTCACGCGCTTCTTACACATGGTCATTCTCACGGTATCCTTACATCAACGGGATAAAGAAAAGCTTCACGCCGTCACTGGAAAGGCACAAACTGGTGAATTTGCGATGGTGAGATTTGTGGGTAGACACCCCAGTGTGCAGGTGGCGTCGTTCAGTACGTCTGGCTGCAGCTATGTTATCTAAGAGACCAGCCAGACTTCGGCTCTGAAGCCCTGGACCTCGGACAAGCTCTGCCTGCTCAGGACTCATTCTGTCCACTTTAATCTGGGGATTCAGTATGCCAGTCAGGCACAAATCTATAACAACTGTCGTATATAGAGTGCCAGGAAATACCCATCCAGCCATTCTCCAGAATGGCTTCTCTTTGCTGCATACGAACACATTTAGTATAGGTGAATGAGTCTCTCCAAAGTCCATAGAGTGTGATGGTGTGTGTGTGTGTCCCAGTCCTGTTCTGGGTAAGTGGTTGGATGGATGGATGGGTGACTGATTAGTTTAAATGTATTAATTCCACATTATTTTGTGAAATGATCTACTGTTTGTCACATCCAGCTCCATCCGATCCTCCTGTGTGCCACGCCCACCTCGTTACCGCGTGTTTATGCCTGATTGTTCTCACATGTTGCTCGTTAAACTCAGCTTGTCTTGTGTATTTACCACTCCGCGCACAAAAAACTTTGTCGGCACAGAGGCTACCCCACCGTCTCCTCGGGGAACGCTGACCCCGGATGGACTGGAAGAGCTCCGCCCGCGGCAGATGCAACCTCCATGCCCACAGCTCCGCCCGCGGCATATGCAGCTGCATCGCCCGAGCTCCCGGCTACGCCCGCAGCTGCCTCGCCGGAGGTGCCCGCAAAGGCGCCTCCTGCTGGCCGCACACCCAAGCCCGGCTCTCCCGTCCTGCCTGTCCAGCCCGACTCTCCCGTCCTGCCTGTCCAGCCCGGCTCTCCCGTCCTGCCCTCACGCGCCTTGGCTGTGTCTCCGGGGCCACCTGCGGTTCCTCCAGCTTGGGGTTGGCGGTCGCCTCCGGGTCCCCCCCTGGTGCCTCGGTGCCGGTCTGAGGTGCTGCCTCCGGCTCCGTGTCGGCCGCCTCCGGGCCCCCCTGCTTCAGCGGGGTGTCGGATGGCGCCTTCTCCGGCTCCGGCTGCCTCGTCGCCTGCCGCAGCATCCCCCTCCTGCCTGCCTTCGCTGGTGTTCCCTCCTGCTCCCTCTGTGTCCCCTTCGTCGCTCCTCGTCCCATTCCCTTGGCCCCTGTGTAGCTCCCTCCTGCTCCCTTCTCCCTCTCACCTGTGGCCCCTCCAGCCACTGCCCGTCACCCGCCTGGGCTCCCTCGGGCTCCCCTTTGTCCCCCGTCCGTTCCTGTCTGGTCTCCCCTGTCTGCTCCTTGTCCCTCCTGTTCCTACTCCTCCTCCTCCTGTGGGTCCTGTGTTCACTCTTGGCCCTTTTGTTCTGCCTGCCTGTGTTCCCCCGGTGTCTCCCTTCGTGGTCTGTCTGTCCGCGTTCCCCGTCCTTTGTCAAATCCTGTCATGGCTTTTGCCCTTGTGCCTGTTTTGTGTTTCCGTCCTATTTCCGGTTCCCTGTTAATGGTTTTGTTTTTCAGGTTGTTCCCTCGTCTCATCCGTCACCTCCCCTCGGGCACGCCTGGTGTGCGCGTCTTTGGGGGGGGGGGTTCTGTCATGCCCAGCTCTGTCCAATCCTCCTGTGTGCCACGCCCACCTCGTTACCTCGTGTTTATGCCTGATTGTTCTCACCTGTTGCTCGTTAAACTCAGCTTGTCTTGTGTATTTAGTCCGCGTCTCGGTTAGTTTCCCCCATATCTGTCATCGTCAATGCCCGTCGATACCTGGTGTGAGTACCCGTCCTGTCTGTTATCCCTTCAATAAACTGTGTTCCTCTCGTCAACCTGGCTGATCTCCCCTCCTTTGCCTGCTCGTCGCTCACGCCATGTGACACTGTTGATATTATGTTTCATTGGAAAGAACAAAAATAAAAAATGTAGGTCTTTATATACATGTATTCTCATAAAATAAAAATACAAAATACGTCTGGCAAACACAAAATCACAAATCACGTTCAATATCGCCATCTTGTGGATGAAGTGAATCCCCTGTGGTGGATTAGCGCGGGTGCTTTAGCGTGACTGTGCCAGACCAATCACAGAAAGGTCTTACTGCCAGTTTCCCAGTGAAAAAACAGCTTCATAGAAATTGGACAGAACGAGATGTTTTATACGTTTTCCACAATGAACCTACCAGCCAAAGTGATGTTAACAAAAATTAAGGTATTAAGATTTATGAATTAGATAGGCCTATATGAATTCTACCTGCACATTATTTATAGGTCTATAAATTATATAATTTCGTGTACAGCCCTCGTTATGGATGACGTCCGTATTTTAAAGGAGTCGTCCCTCTACTTTTAGCTCTCAACCCACACTTGTCTGACTAATACCTTTCGGTGGCTTGCAAACTGATCTTCGGAACATTAGAGAGAGCGTCTCGGCTAACAGCCTAAACACTACTCAGGATTGACCGGCCCTGCACGACTGCTAAATTAGAAAAGTGTACCCCTCATAAGTTACTGCACTACCAAAGTGGCAATATATCAATCTGGACTGTATAGACATACCAAGAATCCAACAAGCTCTGCAGTTAGTATTGAAAAATGCACCAGTATACACAAGCGATAAAAACCTAGAAACTCAGGTCTTAGCAGCAGCAGCGGGAGTTATGCGGAGATTTTGTTTTGCCCTGATTCTAGTTACCATGTTGTACATTAATACAAATCCTACTTGTAACTGAATTCCGTTTCTATGCTCTAACATTTATGAAAGTATATTAAAAACTGGTGCATTCTCATGGAGTGTCTTACTCACAAAGTGACAAAACAGGCACCAGAATTATGCGGATGAAATCAAAACTGTATTCCAGGTGAATTAGCAATTCACTGGGGTCAGCATGTTCGGACGGAAGATTACCGCTGCCCCGCATTTCTTTCATACTAAACAGCAGTTTGTTTTCAGCATTACATTAAGTCCAGTGGAAAACGCTGCCTTTTCAGGGAGGATACCATATGAATAATTACGGTATATTCTTACTATTCAAAGACTTCACGACGGATTCAAATAACTTTTTAAACAATTTAGTCATCAAATAAACCCATTTCAACAAAACCAAATATATTTTCAGCAACAAGTCCCATTGCATCCCATTTTTGTTGCTTTTGGGACGAAGCCAAACAGGAAAACTTGACAAGATATGTGGCTTCTTTCTGATGCGTGCCTGGACATCCTGAATGGATATGGGGGCTTAATGTCTAATGTGAAGGGCCACTGTTTGCAGCTTCCTGTTTTCCCCTTAAAATTCCTGCGGGTCGCCTTTTCCGCCAAGAGCTATGCCGAGTGAGAATACGGTATTTTGGGCAGCGCCTGCCGGATCACCGCGTTTCCTTTATACTGTACTGATTACGGTAGGAACACCACCGAGGACAACATTGATGTGCAGTTAATCAGGCAGCATGTTCAGCCGCACACGTGCAGGCACCAATCACGGCCGACAGGGGTCGCAAATCGGGGATCGAGCACTTTGAATGATTTACAACGCGGACTGACAAGCGCAAACACGTAGCCAGTGTAAAAACGCCGGCTAAGTTCAGAAACCAGTCCAAGGCAACATAAATGGAAAGTCCAACTCAGGTTCAGCAAACTGGGTTAGAAAACACATCAACGGCAAACGATTAACAGAACGGCAAGTCGACAGTTGTGCCAGTACCTTACAAACGGCCTCAATTGGAGGAGTTCCTAGGGTTAATTAAGGAATGAGAAACTGTTATGTCTGTATGTCTTCAGCTTAAGTGACCTGAGGGGCGTGGCCAAAGGGACCGCAGAAGTCAAAAGGGCGATCGGCTGTAATTTCGGAATCACTCAAATAAAATTATGCTTGTAAGTTATTGTAACACTTGGTCTAATTACAAATACAACTTTATTATTATTATTATTGTTGTTGTTGTTCAGCCTATTATTATTAATGCTACTAATCTACATGTATCTGCTTTGCTAGTGTATAAATGAAACACGATTGCTTTATATGCTTTTATAATAGTTTATTAGCTGTAGTTTTGTGTAGCCTATATCCGTCTGAAAATGCGGTATCTTTCATGGTGCTACATATTTCACCAACTATCTTAAATAGAAATATCCAATGGAATTTACTTTATAATGAAGTACTGCTTATTAAAATGAAAGCGCAGCAGAAAATGTAGGCTTTATGTGACATTTCATTCATCATGACACTGTAGTTTGCAAAATAGGCTGCAGAGGCTGTATTACGTTCAGTTAGTGACACTGGGGGAGCCGACTTCACACGTATGCTTTGTGCTCATTCTGCATAGGATGACAAAGACTCCGCTTCTATTTTCCTGTGATGAAGTTACTGGGTCTCTGATATCGCCCAGTATCGCCGGTCGGGTTTTCCCAACTCCTCCGTAATAACAACAGGGACCAGCATGAGAAATGTCACTATAACGTTGCTGTGGAAAAACTCACCATGCTGGAATATAAATTAAAGTAGAAATGCGGTCCATTCGCCCTGGGGAAATAAAAGACGCCTTACTGGCGTGTCCCCGCGTATCTTTGCTCAGGTTATGGAAGTGCATCAGGAAAGCGCCTGCTTGGAAGACCACCTCTCTCATCGCCGCCGCTTGCTTTATTTACTTGTTTTTTGTTGTTTCCCGGCTGGAAGAAGTTGCGTCCCGGGACAAGCATAAATACCGGAGGAAGACGGGTGCCAGCAAGTTAGAGCCGGATCTGCGGGACTTTCCGACGGCGCAGAATGCGGACTTATCCGGCGCCACCCCAAAATCCAACGTGGTCTATATCACGCTTAAAGCTAAGCGTCTCAAGCCGGCACTTCTCAGGGGCACAGTGAGGCCAAAATCAAGGAAGAAAATCACTGTGATTGACAACCACATCCAGCATGACGCGTTCAACGCGTTTGACAAAACCAATGAAGACGAATGGAAACCGAGAACTGCCCTGGACAATGAGATACATATCATACCAGGAGTAAACATCCACTATACATTGAAGAACACTGGACATGAAGACAGTCCTAAGGGGCCACATTATAGCCATATCAGGATATACAGCGAGAGAGCGCCGCCTTGGTTCAGTAAGGAAGACATCCAAGCGCTGCGCTTCCTCGCCGACAGTACAATGATTGGCATTAAGGAGGTTTCATCTGCGACTTATGGGCGCTTGCTGCTGTTTGAGGGCGCGACAGGTGGCACTTTAAGGTCCCCAGATAAAGTTGCGGGGATCGACGGCGGTCCCGTCTGCCAAGGGCGCTGTGGGTTGCTCAAAAGAGCCGTGGATATGAGCGAGGTGTTCGCCTTTCATTTAGACCGGATCCTGGGTCTGAACCGGAGCATCCCGACTGTCTGCAGGAAGATTGGCTCTAGAGGTATTTTAACCAAACCGACAATGACTGCGCTTAACATGTCGCATAGCTGGCCGCTGCAGCTTTATTCACTTTAACATGCAAAGGAGTATGACAGACGCTACCCGTGACACAGATACACGGAGCCCATGAACGTTAAACCCGTGA
Organism: Mormyrus proboscirostris; assembly: GCA_026779585.1. Classification (NCBI taxonomy): domain Eukaryota; kingdom Metazoa; phylum Chordata; class Actinopteri; order Osteoglossiformes; family Mormyridae; genus Mormyrus; species Mormyrus proboscirostris. Next base: position 4,541,592 of record JAODKF010000018.1, read on the forward strand.
TTTGCATAGAAATCTGCAGGCAGTATCTGATAAACTCAAAAAGTCGAGGGTTATGTACAATATTTAATATTTAAACAATAAATATTGTTGTACCTGATAAACTGTAGAGAGAATTAGACAGATCCGAGAGAAAAATTTTATTATCCATCTTATGAAACTACTTTCAGGGTCACGGGAGGGGGGTCTAGGCTCTATCCCAGAGGCTATGGGTGCGAGGTGGGGAACAGCCCAGGATGGGGCACCAACCTATCGTAGGGTACACTCACTCACCTATGGGCAGTTTGGCAACTCCAATTAGCCTCAGCATGTTTTGGATTGGGGAGGGGGGGGACCAGAGTACCTGGAAAAAACCCACCAATAACACTGGGAGAACACTGGGGGCCTTGGGAGAGACGCCAATTCTGCTCTCAGAAGCGGAAGGTGACAGTGCCCCCTATAATAATAATAATAATAATAATAATCATAATTATTATTATTATTATTATTGTGATGATGATGTTTTATATGTTATAGAGGATGATAAGCTGACGTAATCCCGCTGGGGCAGTGACATCACCCCTGGTGGGAATTTGCCCACTGAGCCCACCCTGTACCTTAACGGGGGCACTGGGGGCTTTTCTTGTCGACATTACGGCCCCCTCGAGATCTTCTTAAAACCGTGATTAGCATGATACCTGCAGCAGAGCTCACGATGGGTATTGGAGGCGTGGACGTAAATTAGAGTGGGGATTCATAAGAACATAAGAAATATACAAACGAGAGGAGGCCATTCAGCCCATCAAGCTCGCTTGGGGAGAACTTAACTAAT
>JAODKF010000018.1:4585182-4592682 GCA_026779585.1 Mormyrus proboscirostris
GATGTGACTAAGACTAATAATAACTAAAATGACAGCTTGATGCAAAGACTAGACTAAAACTAAAATTAAGACAGGCCACCAAAAACAACTATACTCATACTGTAAATCTGCTTCCATGCCAAATTCCATGACCCCACTAGTCGGGCAGTTTACTATTTTTCCTTTGTCTGTGTTTTAATGTCCATGTCTTAGAATGTAATGTTCATATTTATTACTTTCTCATTCGCACAATAACAGACAGGAACGAAATTTTGCCTACCTTTGCACTTCATATATGTGCAGAGATGAAAAGTTCTGGTTCAGAAAGTACAAATCCATACCGAGGTTTTGTTTCAATCAACCAGTTGAGTATAAAGAGTCACAGTCTCTGCAGAGCACTCAGCTGGTTAATAGAAACAAATTCTTGGTCTGGATTTTTACTTTCTGAACCTGAATTTCTGAACTTTCCACCTCTGCATATGTGAAGTTCACAATGAAGGTACCTTGACTTATTAGACCCAGCAGGAGCAGAAGCAAACTGAGCTTCCCACAGAGGGTGTCAGCTGGTCGTGCATGCGGAGCACACAGACACACTGCAGAGCACACTGATACACTGCAAAGCACACTGACACACTGCAGAGCACACTGATACACTGCAGAGCACACTGACACACTGCAGGGCACACTGACAGCCTGCCTAAGCCTGGTCACAGGTCATTCCCCTAAACCATTTAACTGAAATAATTCATAGGCTCACAGAAAACTCAAAAACATACATTATTTCAAACATATTCGTGTTTCCTGGGCCTGCCATTTCATTGTAACTGGATTCTGCACCTTAAAAAGCTAAAGCTCTTATTTTGAAATCAATGTTAGCTTAGTGAAACTGTATTATGTTCACAGCATTCCCAGTAGACTGTCTGTTGTGACACACCATCCCAGGAGCTGATTGAAGTTTCCATGGCAACTAAAAAAAATTTTCATGCTCCAACAAGAGGGTTCAGATCATTTAATTCATTTCCTCTTTAGTAAAGACGTGATCCTTGTTATTCTGTCGTATCTTTTTATTTCCGAATAACTATTACTGCCATTCACTGCATTTCATTGTAACACATTAAGGAGGTAAATTAAAATGCAATTTGAACAGTGCTTTTCATATTGTTTGGAAAATTCTTTTTTGCTCCTTTCAACTGCTGAACTGTTCCACCTGTGCATGATAATATGCATCAATTTAGTTAAGAAATGTAAAGGAAGCCAGGTTGAGAAAAATAGCATTTGTTATCAGCATAAATGATCGCATGTCATTTTCAGGTCAGCACACTGTAGATGAAGAGGAATAACGCATTTTGGCTGTAATAAACTCAGCTTGCGTCATTCTATTCATGCTACTCAGTGCTGACGTCTCGTTTCGGTACCAGAGCAGTGCCGCTGTTTTCATAACGGTTGGCGTCACTTTAAAAAGCAGGTGTGCTGCTTTTCAGACTGTAACGAGGTCACTGAAGTGAACTCTCAGGTCTGCTGTAGGCTAGAATGATTGGGGAGGACAGATATTAACAAGATGAAACTGACGGGAGAGACTCACGCGCGTCCTCTTAGCATTAGCGTGTTAGCACGTCGGGAAGATGCAGTCGTGGTTTTTTTTCACTTGGAGGGGTTTCTGTCAACTGCAGTGCAGTGACCAGACACCAAACATCTCCTGCATGGTGCTTCCAGCACAGACCATCTACCTGACTTTAACATCCCATAATTAACCTCTAGGTGAAATGGGAAATGTCCGCCTCAGGAAGTGCTCGATCGGCTCATGGCTTGAATGTGAGATTATCTCTGAGGGTCTGAGGCCGGTCTCTGCGTGCGCAGTAATCTTTAGCGGGTGTGACATTCATTAACACTCGCAGACCGAAAACTTCCCCCGCACAGGTGCCAGATCTCATTTCCGGCGGGTCAAACAGCATGCAAACTCGCGCTAAATGTGTAATCGGCAATCATACTGAGTCATGGTACCAAAAATACTCCTGCAAGTATTGCACAAGGTGTTTTGCCTTGATTTTCTCCCTCGAACAATCCCCACTAAAGCGAATGTAAATAAAAACCGATCACCTACATTCATTCTCAGTTATTTGGAGTATGTGTATATATGTATATACATACATTTTTTTATTCTTTGCGCAGAAACTGTGCAAAAAATGTATCACCAAAATCAATGTCAACAACAAAAACAAGAAGAGCATTAATAATTTAATTCACCGCACTCAGAGGTTTGTGAACAGTGTCTCACAGCACTGGCCTCGCTTTTCAGAGGCGGCCTCATGTGCTGGTGAGTAAAGGCCCAGACATTAACCTGCGCTACTGACATTCTTTACTTTTTCCCATCTTTATGTGTCTTGGCTGGTAATACTGTAAGTGCCGGCATCTTGAGACAAATAAGGCCGACCGATGCGGAAATTACAATACCCCAACATCCTGTAATCGCTTTGCTCTGGACTGGGTCACGGAAGGCTTGGGGCCCGTCCCCGGCAGCACCGGGCACATGGCGGGGGGGGGGGACCAGTCCAGCCAAATAGCCTGACTGCATGTTCCTGACCCGAGAGAGGAAAGCGGAGCAGCGAGACGAGACCAGTGTGACGCGGGGAGAACTCCACACACACAGAGGCGGGATTCAAACCCCCAACCCTTGAGGTGTCATGTTATAGCGCCACCTACTGGACCACCGTGAAAATAATACATGCAGTATTAATTCTAAAGCAGAAGATCCATGGGTTTAGATTAAATGATCCCAGAGCGGGTGTATGATAGAGGACACTAATGCTGACCCCCCTAATAATTCAAATAATTAAGTGCTCGCCGTGTTCAGGACGACATTACTTAGTCAAATCATATGGCTGGTTGCTGTTTTTGTCTTGGTTATAAGCAACCACTGGATAAGTGTCCATGAAAGCAGTGATTAAGCACCATGGTCATAGGCTTTAAAAATCACATTCCGTGGAAGTTTTAAAGTGCACAAATATCCAGGCTCATCAATGTCAACACACAAGTAAATCATTTTAAGAAATATGAATACCTTTGTCTAAACAGTTCAGAACTATAAGAATCTTAACATAATAATATTTTGAATATCGGCTGCTCGCCACATGACTACCTTATCCATCATCCATCATTCATCCATCCATCCATCCATCTTCCAAATACTCATCACCAAAGAACAAGGAATTTATTTTATTTACAGTTTTCATTAGAGCTGAAGCCTTATACCTCAAAGGAGATGGACGGTTGTGCATCAGTTTTTTGATGACAAAAAGAGACTTGTAACAGTGTGAGAGGCAGTATGAAGGATCACTGCAGAGATCTGAGACGGGTCACTTCTCAAGGGTCAAGCAAGTAACTGCTATGAATGGAAGCAGACAGCCTACAGAGAATATTTAATCATGTCATCAGCATACTCACACCTCAGGTCAAGGAAGTGACATGAAGATGATTTTTTGAACAGCTGAACTTGTACAATCTATGTGTTTGACACTGCCGTACAGACAGGATAAAGCAGACATGATGTCAGCTGAAATTCTCCTCTAGCCAAAGTATGATTAGCAAAATGGCACAGAATGAAATGTCACCACTGACAGAAGCATCAGTCACTACAAAAAAAAAAAAAAAATCAATCGGCATTAGTGTAGGGTATTGGCATCAGACTTTGGGAAGCAAACATTGTTTTTCTCAGCCTGAAGAGAGGAATCCTTTCGTGAATTCCATTCTCATGAATGCACAATAATTATTTTAATTTTGCTTTTATGCAGAAAGAGAGGCATATCACCATTTTAACCCAACAGCTGAGAAGGTAACAGGAAACATTTTGCAGAAATGTTCTCAGTGAAATTTGCTTGGGGGATTAATGGCATTTCTCTACCTCTTGGCTGCTCAGCAGCGTGTGGAGTGTTAAACAATTAACAGGAATTTGAAACACCCTAAGTCTGAAAGAAAATGTTTCTCCAGATATTTCCAAGACTTCAGGCCAACTGATAACAATTTGTTAACATAGAGTCTGGCCAGGAAACACAAGGTCTCCGAGCGTTAATGCATAAAAGCTGAAAGGTCCCATTTGTACGAAACCATTTCTTCTGGTAGAATATTCATTTTATCATTCCAATCATTCATATACTGCCCTTCGTAGTAAACATATCAGCTGTATCTAGTAGCAGAAGATCAACAATCAGGAAAAGAAAACTCAGAAGAGAAGAGCTTCTAACACAATATTTGGACTCACATAATATTTTATTAGAAAGACATAGAAAAGAAGCAGAATCACAGAGCAACGGAATGTATCGTCAAATCATTTAGCCACAAAATTGTGCATGTAGTGCGGATGAGGGCTTCCGTTGTCTTAAAGTGACGTGATCACCTTGTCTCAGTAGACAAGGTTCTCACTCCGGAGGTGAGTGAGACACACACCAGGAAACATCTTATTCGACACAGAAAGAGAAGCGTGGCAAAGGCAGAACAAACAGTTCCATTAATCAGCCAATGGAAGGCAGTGGGCGGCATTGCTACAGTGTCAATCTACATTCAGATGAAAATGTAGCTATTTGTAGCTGTGGTCCTTTAATTGGTGACAGCAGCAGCTGATTGGATGGGAGCAGCAACAAGTGAAAATGCGGGAAAGTTAGTCTAAAATTAGTTAAAATTTTTTGCATTTTGCCGTTTTTTTACAGGTGATTATTTTGTGACTTTCAGCTGTTTTCGTTGTAATTACATACGAGTTAAAGGTTTGCCGAGGAAAACACTCACAGCCACAATCTCATACAAATACACTAAACATCATATCTTACACTTAGACATATTAAAGTCAGTATGTTCATATAAGTAACGTGGCTATATCGATAATATTCTCCTCTTAACATTGATCCCAGTATAATTATAGCTTCTATCTTATCTTAACTGATTACAGATTTGATCTTAATTGAAGAACTGGAGGCACAAATGGTTTAAAATCCATTTTTGCATCTGAAGAACATTTGGTATTCAATGAAAAACACCAAAATCACCTCAATCAACATGTATGCATGTGCAGATCAAAGTATGTACTCATCCGGTTAATTTAAATATACTGCAAACTGTTAAAATGTGCGAAAGATTACAGTGTGTTTTGGGTGTTTCGCAATAGCCATGAAATGAAAAAGACGGCATGCAAAACAAGCACAAAATAGGGATGATAAAAACTAAAGAACATAATAGTGATATTTTCATTGCATTTTATTCAGAAAGAGTCCCCAAAAATAAACCACACGTATCACAGATTTCATTTACAATATTTCAGGAATTGCTCTGAATTTCAGTCAAACACCTGTTTGTAATTTATAACAAGACAGTAAACGCTAAAATTAGTACGTTTATGCCACCCTTCGTATATCTGCAATTCAGCCATGTGGTTTATTTACTGTAGATACAAAATGATTATGCAAGTCCTAAACAGCCTTTTAAAAGTGTTAAGTGTCGTCGACTGTTTTTAAAACTCAAGACATAATTAAAGAAGTACGTTTCACAAATTTAGAAATATCTAAGCATTTTATTTTTCCATTCCAGGTTGAAATAGCCGTCTGTGTCCATCTCTAACCATTCATTTAAACTTCCGATAACAGCAGCATAATAGACCCATTACTGGTCAAACAGATACAAAAATAGGCTGGGTGGCGTGACTTTGTCCTCAAAGTGGCAGTATATTTCAAACACTTCCTGTTTGTGGTACCAATAACCATATCTTGAGAGCTAAATTAAAGGAAATGTGTGTTAGGGAACATCATGCTTCTCATGGCAATTCATAAATATATATATATATTTATGTCAAATCAGAGGATGAAGCTGTGTTTGCTTCAAAATAGTCGTATATGATGTATGCATATACTTATAAAAATAGGGAATATTTAAACTATGTTCACTTGGATGGTGGTGACATATCTTTCGACCTAAACCTCGATGTAAATTTATATGCCTTATCCGGCATCTTGGAACAAGCTTTGAGCCGTCATTTTAATCCGTTTGCCTTATTCCAAAAGAGAGCGTGCCCATTTGTGTTCGCCTGCATTTACACGCAAATTGCTGTTAGAATACAGTTTGTGAAGCTGTTACCCTGATCTTTGCCCAGAAAATTGAAATATAAGGACAACACACCGCACACTTCCTAAAAACTAACAAAATAAAAGAAAAGGTTATAACAGCATCACAATATAAAGAACTTACACTTTTACAAATAAAACCATGAGAAAAGAACTTATTTCAAATGTCAAGCATTGAGTACCTCTTATATCAACACCATATGTTAAAGAATAAGATACACAGGAAGATTATAACAGGAATAAATTACACGATTTAAACATTATACCTCAATTAGCATGAACATATTTGGAATAATACCAATATGAATTTGGTAAAACCTAAAGCCTTTTTTACATCCTCACAGATCATATAGTCAACTAATATGGAAGCAGGTTTATTTAAAAGCCGTTCTGTTTGTGAAAATACATAAAAATATTTTTGGGTATTTTTATTTGAATTTTATTAGAAAAAAGAAAAAAAAACACATCTCGATGCAAATGAAGTCAAGTGTGCTTAAGTCAGTATGGGTCCTGAATTTAACGACGATGGCCACACAAAAAAACGGACGCACTGCCTCAACAATGATTTTTTTTCAGCTGAGACTCATGGTACTTCCAAAAACAGCTGCGCATGTCGATTGGAGTAGACAGAAAAGGCGGGACGATGTCATCAGCTGTGCATGTCGATTGGAGTAGACAGACTAGGCCGGATGATGTCATCAGCTGTGCATGTCGATTGGAGTAGACAGACTAGACCGGATGATGTCATCAGCTGTGCATGTCGATTGGAGTAGACAGACTAGACGGGACAATGTCATCAGCTGTGCACCCTCACCCCCACCCCTCCCCCGTTGGTATAAAGGTGTAAAGAGAGACTTAAAGGAAGGGAATGATGTCCTTACGACTGTAGTAGTGAACGTTCCCTCTAGCGGTATGGCCAGACAACGCACGATTAAAACCACTGTGTAAGGCACTCGATAGGTCCGTTTCGATCAGGAGAGATCGGTCATACTGACATTCATTCCCATACCAGGTCTCACGTAAGGTACAGCATGCACTGCATCCGGGAAGTCTGGCGTTATCACACGGCCGTTCTCTCCAGTGCTTCCTGTTATCGACAGCCTCGCTTTATTCCTCATGGCGTCCGTGAACGTCACCTGCGGCACACAGAGGGGCAGCCGTCAAAGCATGTCCCCACCGCACCATTTCTATTTTTATATTAGATATACAGTATATACATACAAATACACTGACATACAAACACAGATATGTTCTTATGACAAGCAAATGGGACAAAAGTAGCACAAAACTGGGATGCAGATGCTAACATGTTGTTCTTGGTTTTTTTTTTTTTTTGCAAACTAATGACTAGAAATTGACGAAGATGGAAAAAAAACAAATAAATGGAAGAGGAAAGCTAAGAACACTAAGGTTGCAGCTA
>JAODKF010000018.1:4597682-4607539 GCA_026779585.1 Mormyrus proboscirostris
CGTATGACTTTCTCCAGAGAACTTTCTTATAAAGATTTACAAAGTTGACCCAAGGTGTGGGTGCCCTGATCTAACACCGCGGTCTGAGCGAGCAGCTGTGTGATGATGATCTCTAGAGGCAAACCGAGGACTTATCCGACGTAGTCATTTTACACTGGTTTAAACGCCGCTACTGTCACATCGACTTTTATGTTTAAGCTTGCATAGTGCAGAGAAATACGAGGAATGCGCTGATAAAGTTCCTTTCAGCATAGGTGTAGTGACTGCAGGGTTCATGTGAACAAACAAACAATGAACCACTTGGAAACTGCTTCTTCATTCCAGTCACACATTCGACGATGAATCAGCACCTGAGAATCCCCCCCCTCCCCAATGCAAAACGCCCCCTAAGGTGGTTAAAGAATATACATAGGGGAGCAAAATAAATCTGTATGTCTATATGTAGATGTGTGTGCATGATATATGTTAATTACAAATCATACAAAATGCAGGTTGTCGAAATCAGTGGTCACTTTTTTTTTTTTGGGGGGGGAGGGGGTGTTTGTCCTTTAACACCACACAAGGGCATAACTTGAGCATTGGTGGGGGTGTTGAGGTCTCCACCCATTTAAAAGGGTCCAAGGGGGTGTATTTGCTTGTTTTGATTATTTGATTATTATTATTATATGTCTATGACACTACACATAAACACTACATATAGATAACAGAGATAGTATCTGCCATGGGGGGGCTACTTATCTGTCCATGTTCATAACCATTCATTCAGCACAGAGTTTCAGGTTTGTTTGCTAATATTGTTATCAAATCATTTTCAGTAATGCTTTCCGTTGACTGCACCTTCGTAATGCATTCGTAGAACATTCAATGCACCTTCATAATGCATTCGTAGAACATTCAATGCACCTTCATAATGCATTCATAAGCATCATGTAATTAAGATATGACAGCTGCAATATACGTTATCAAACATCATAATCTTGTATATTACAGCTGTCTTATCTTGTTCATTGAAAGTATTATGAATGCAATGCTTTATGGCATATTAAGGTGTACTTACATGCTGCTTATGGATGGTCTATGCATTATGAAGGTTCACTGAATGTTCTATGAAATCATTATACAGGCATCATAAAGGTACAATTAATGTAACCCTATCTCAGATAGGCCTATAGGTCAGATTTGAAATAAAAATTTAAAATGTTGAATATAACACAATAAACAGGCTCTTTTCTCATTGCTGTTATTATTATTATTATTATTTTATATTATTTTGTTATTAGCAACAGTACAAGTAGTAGCTGTAGTAGTACACAGTGTTACTGATTAATCCAACCACCTGATTTCTCGCTGCTTACAGTGGTCAGGATCAATGAAGATCTTCATTAAATCGGTTTATGAGATGACTTCAGCCACCATCACTGGCATTTTTCACTGGTGCTGCTGACTGATTAATAGCAGCATCCCCACTGCTTCTCCAGCTCCTCTGGTGCAGTCACCCCCCATCCCCCCAGTCAGTAATAAGCTAATCTTGTCTTTTTTGTTGTTTTTCATTATTGCACGCTGACTGTCCCTGGATTCGTGCTGTTTCTTCCCTTTGCTAATGGACCCTCATTTATTTCCAGGTTTCCTGGAAAGCTGTTGGCTTCATTGTGATCAATCAAAGACTGAGTGCCTTGGTCATGGTGGACGGAGAACATGCGTATATCTCCTCAATTTTAAATTCAATCACATTCGCTATGATTTAACAAGTGACTCCTTTAAAAATCCTATCCGCATTTTCTTTGAGTTGGATCTCCGCCGATCTTGATCCAGGCATCCCACAAAGAGCACAAAAACAACATACAAACCGCACAAAGCCAACACGCAACATTCATACCACAGAAATGTGCCGTAGCATTAGCAAACTCGCAACTCCTATGATTTTCACATTCTTCTTAAGAAGAACCTCATGTTCACAAAGTCTCCTTACCCGGAAAAACTCTTTGGTCGAGCCGGAATCCAGAGTTCCATAAGCAATTTCAGTTTGCTTAGCTAGGTCCTCTGCACTTTCGATGGGCGACACCATCCGCTCGACGGTCAGGAAGGCAGCTAAGTTAGCCGTGTAGGACGATATTATGATCAAGGTAAAGAACCACCACACCCCACCAACAATGCGGCCAGAGAGGGATCTATTAACAAGTGTGAAATGGAACCATAGAAGTCAAACGAGAGCCAGAGGGTTAGAGGTTTCAGGCAGTACAAGTCATTCTTCAACTTCAAAAGAAACAGGCAGAGGACATTTATTTGCTGTTCTAACAAAATATATAAAAATGATTAAGAGAAAAAATGCTGAATAATCAAGGTAGAATCTCCCATATCACAGAACTGAAGTGTTAATCTTGTAAACCTGAGTTCTTATCTAAGGCCAAATGAAAAGCAAGTTGTTGGGGAAAAAGGTCCAGAATCGATGTGACAGAAGTATAGAGTCATACATAGTCAAGCGACTGACACCAAATAATGGAAGAATGACCTACATGACTACAGGTCCTCAAATAACAGATGTGACTGGACACAGGTCATGTGACGAAACTGAACTGCTTCTGCATGATTATGGGACAGCAGACGTTACAGGACAGACAGCGGAGTACAACATCGGTACAGAGAAATGGGATGATTTCAGGCTGTTACTGTAGCATGTTGACATTTCTGTGTTTTTTCAGTGTTGACCTCTAGAGGATGAAAGAACAGCATATTAATCTGAAAGATGGAAGCTGCCACAAACAAACAAAATATATATCGCTAAATGGATCATGACAAATCTCTAAAAGCTAGAGCATTCATGTTAGAAATTTAGGCAGAAATAAATAAGTAATCAATTCAGGTTAAATCACGCATTTCTGAGAACAAACGTATTGTTGGATAAAAACACAGTATCTGCACCCTTAAAATTAGCAAAAAAAACATCAACAATCCTACAATATTAGTATGGTGACGAGGTCACAGCTGTATACTGTATGGCTTAAAGAAGCCATGCATAGATTTTAAACAAACCCAACCAGTGTTTCACTCAAATCACTGCTCTCAGGTTATCTTTTGCGCATGACATAATACTGTAGTGTGACTGTTTCAGTACAGACACTGCTTGGACATCCAGTGGATCAGCTACAGCGGACACAGCCAAGCAGCTCAGCTAGAGGCCCAGTGTTGAGGCCTGTCCTCCTCATTAACGGCACCAAAACTGGTGCCGGTCAACCCATTCGGTGACATAGGCAGCCGCCTAGGGCGCCATCTTCTGAGGGGGTGCCGACTTAGCGAGCCGATTTCACTTTGCCTCAGACAGGGGGCGCCGGCGGAGAAGCTGGCCCACTGTACCACATGGGCTTTGACTGGTACTGGTTTGAGAAAAGAAGCTTAAACTTTCACTGTGTGACAGTGGATTTGGAAGCACCCAGGGGACATTAACGCACCACATTACCATGTAATGGTAATATGCAGCAAAAACACGGTACTCCTCCAAGAGGACGGGAAAGGAGGGGGCAACCTCATGCATTTACGGCCCCCACATGGCGCACACGTGCTCACAGAAGAGATACCCGACTGGCATAAACGCAATGCCACTCTGATACCTCTCATCCTGAATCTGCTCTTTGTCTCAAGAAGGAACCATGAACCCCGAGAGAACCGAGAGCTTCATCCGTGGCTGGAAAGCAGCACCAGGACCTTCAGGAGGCAAGCGCGTGCGCGCCAAGGTGCCACGCAGAACCGCAAATGCACAAAGTCGAACGGAACGACAGACCAACCTTGGCGAAATATCGCATCCTTGCTGCATAAAGGCGCCAAGGGAAAACCAGAGACTATTAAATATCCCAAACTCGTTGGTAGACTCGCTAGTTTGTATTTGTCCGTCTTCGTATTCCTCCGTGTGCCACTCGTACGGGCTGAAGCGACTGACTAAGAACAGGACCACACTGACGCCGATGTAGGCGAACACAATGCACATCCAGATCTCATACGCCAGCGGATCCAGGAAGGAGAACACGCCCGGTTTGGATTTCTGAGGCTTCTTTATCATGATGGAGATGCCCAAACTCATGAAAGGTTTGGAAAAGTCAATCACTTCTTCTCTCACCAAGGTGATCGTTAACGGTGCGACCGCTATGTCGGCTTTCTGAAAGTGAAATAAAATGGCAAATGAGGCGGGAGTCGAGGCCACGGGGAGGTGGCTTTCAACTGCGCTCAGAAACTTCCAGAAACACTTTACTGTCATCACTTCACAAAGTGAGACATTAAATAAATACATTCGCAATTTAAAGAAATCATATTCATCTATGAAGCACAGGTATTTTGTACTTGTTTTGTGCATATCCAAATATAAAACGATAAAAGCAAATATCTCAACAAGCATTCCAAAATGAAGCACGTCACCCCGTATGTACGTATGTGCGAGACAACTTAGCCCACACGTTACCCAACGGTGGGCGTCTTTAACCCTTACCCCATACACTAGTTCTCCAACCATTCCATTCCAGATTTTGGTCTCTGCATCTCTGGCTCCGTACTTTCCGTCTCCAACTATTTTCAGCTGGTACTTGAATCCACAGTGCTTTGCAATCTCAGCAGCAAGGTCCACACAATAACCCTCATACCTGTCGTTGTCCACAAAGAGGTCAGAGTTCTTCTTCAGCATCACGTACGGCGCTTCCTGGAGACGAAACGCAAATGAAAAACGCACCTGGACGAACACGCGGGCCGTCGTAAATAACGCAAGACAAGCCGAGCCGACATGCAAGACAGGTAAACGGCATAAATCACATTCAAAGTGTGAAGAGGGAAGCCACTACCAAAATTGTCGTCACTATAACGGTTTTATTTTCCATTCCCAGTGATTCATTTTGTAAGATATCAGGATTAGTCACAGCCATTTTATCAGCCTCAGTCCAATAACCGATCTGAAAAAAAATAAAAATATGGAATCATTCTAGGACATATGCAAATAACTGCTGATTTAAGGTAGTAAAAATTACATCTGCGTCAGTATAGCACCAAGCACAGAATACTTCACAGGGCCTCAATAAATGTACTGCATATTCCTGTCTTTATTTAAAATGTGCTTTTATCCAAACACAGATTTGTTTTTTGAAGAGAAAGCAGGTCAGACAGTTGCTAGAAAAGGCTGAAGGTCTTTTCTCTAGGGCCCTATGATGACATCATTCTGTGACTCAGAGATCTGAACCAGCAACCTTCCGATCAACATAATGGCAACTCAGGCCGCTGAGCCACACTGCCCCATTTTCTTCTGTGCTGTACTGCTTGTACTGCGCGTAAGTGAGAATCCAACATCCCAGCTATTAAAGTTTTGTTCTAGGAACATTTACTGAATGTTTCAATTAGCGCATAGTTTCCAGTTTTCTTGATGTTTCCAGCATGTTGTTCCACTACTATAACTAAGAATAGTAATCATGGAGCAGGCAAACGGCACGATAGAGCAGTGGTCAGCACTGCTGCTCTGTACGTGGATGGATGCTGTGTGACACTTGTGCCACTTTTATAAAATAGTTGGTTTTTTATACCGCTATATATTTTCAGCTTGAGTTATATTAAAAATATATTCAGGTAATAATGTTTCGAGCAAACACTGACAAAATGTATAACATAGAAATAACTTTCCACTGACGTTGGAAATGGGGACCTTTAAGCGTTAAATAGCTAACATTCCGGGAACATTTACCGTTGGCTGGCATTTTGTTGTTGACCAACTCTTGATATGTATGTGTTGGCCTCTGCTGGGTGATTTAGGAAGGGGGCGGAGGTGTACATTGTTCTGTGTTAAGGCAAACTAAAGCACTCTGCTTCATTCAGGTGTACCGGGGAGCTTACCTTTACTGGACCACTGTTTTTCAGTTCCATGATATTAACAGAATAGTTGACCCTCCTGCCATTTTGATCAAACTGTATGTTCCCCGTCAGACCCTCCACACGAACCTAATCGACAGAACAAACACAGTCATGGCGGATCCAGAAGAGACGACCCTTGTAACTGCTCTGGTTCAGGGCCTCACAGCTGTGATTACAGACTCCAGGGTCATTAAGGCAACTAGACTACATCTCCCACCAGCCACTGCTGCCGTTTTCATGGTAATGTGCATGTCACCTGTTTCAGGGCCCGTTCTATCTCCAAGCCCTGTGCCCACGGCACGGCTGGGTTGGCCAGGCAGTCGCCGTTGTTGCCCCGTCTCGTGATGTCGATCCGCTGCTTGTGCAGGTAGCGGAACGCTTCCGTCATCACCTGCACGGCATCGTACGTCAGGGCCGAGGTGTACTGCGGTGTGAAAGGAGGCGGAGCGGTCAGGAATCGGCCGGGAAGGCGGAGTCAGCAAGGCGGACGGGCCCTGAGGGCATCTCACCCGGATTTTACTGTCGGCCCCAGGGTACTCCTTCTCCTCCAGTGCCTCCCACCGTTGGTCAAATTTGGACACCAGCGGGTCGTCAAAATCCACAATCTGGAAGCCAGATACGTTGGCTCCCCCGTACTGGATTTTTGACAAGTCTCCATCAATAAAACCCTTCAGGGGGAAAATACAGCAATAAAAATGTGGAGGCAAAGAGAAAGGAGTCGTACTGGGAGTATTTATACCCTGTAGTGAGGGGAAGGGGCTGCGTGTCGGCGGTACGGACAGCGCCGGTATTTCTAGGGTATTATAGACGATAATGTAAGTATAATGTGTTTGTAATACAGAAGTGTGAAATAACGCTTGTTTCGGTAATAAGTGCACAAATCACAGCTTAAAAGGACATTAAAGACAAACCAAGTTGGCAATGATGTAGTGATATCCTTTGACATGTCTGCCAATTGTGATGACCTAAGAAGGAAAGAGAAACACATGAACAACCATCAGTAAAATACAGCAACATTCTGCAGCCTCACAGCAGCGCGACGCTCAGACACAATCCCGTGTATGATATGTGTAATAAGGACGTCCCCCCCCACTGGCCTTCGGAGGTTATTGTCCTCTTTTTGAGATCTATAAAATCACTAACAAAATCACTATTTCACAAAATTGAAATAAACAGTGTTAACGCTGGCGTGTACAGGGTAGGATCTGAATGACAATGTTATAGGATTAAGGCTCCAACCAGGACGGGTCTGCTTGCTTCGGACGATAAGGGACCTCAGATCCAGGTATTGATTCCGGATTTAAATATCAATCAATTCCCCTCCATCCCCAGCAGACTCATACCTTTACAAGAATAGCAAGTCTCTTTGCTTAATTCTGAGCCTCTAATTGTAATTCAGTCGGGCAGATAAAGTAAATACTTTGTGTTGAAATTGTGAGATTTACTCCCATTAAAAAAAATCTAATATGTTACAAACATTACTTATTAGTCAGATTTATACAGTACTTGTAAACAAAGTAATCCATTTATCACATATCCTGTTAGAATATGATTTATTTATTCCTGTGATTCACAAAGAATCACAGTGATAGTTTTCAAGCGATTCTGAAAAACAGACGATAACACGCGTGAATAACTGCAGCGTAAATGTCACCGGCCTGAATTTAACTTGCCGACAAACTTTGGAATGATGTTTGAGCACGATGCAGTGGAGGCCTAACGGTGATTCAAAGGTTGCTGGTTCAAATCCCTGACCAGCAAGGTACAGCCCCCACACCCTGCTCCCCTGGTACTAAATAATATCTGCCCACTGCCCTGTCAGATATGGGTTAAATACAAAGGACATGTTATGCTGTGGTGTTTCATCAATGACAGTCAATCGCTTTCACTATGAATCTTAACTACTCAATATGGAGAAAACACACAGATACTGTATAAAAAAGTTCTTGCAAAATGGACTCAATATTAATCAATCCTTTAATGTCACCATGGGGAAATTCTTTTTTTTACAGCTCGCTCAGCATTCTCTTTGTACAGTAAGCTGTCCACGAAAGGCAGCCACCTGTGGGGGTGCCCAGGGAGCTAGGGGTCAAAGATCTTGCTGAAGGACCTGCAGATACACTGAGGCTGGGTTTGAACCGGCGAGCTTGCAATTACAGGTGCACAGGATTAGCCCACTGAGCCACACGCTGCTCTCCATTTGACCATTTATCACTGGACTTATTACACCATGTTTGGCAAACTAACGAATAACAGAACCTCACCTCAGTCAGAAATGCTACACCATGACCGTCACATTGCACATCGTATAGCGTGTGACGTGTTCAGCGTCGCACACATCATCACCAGTGTGACGCTCACCTGCTCCATGATATCTTTGACTTTGTCCTGCTCACAGTCTAGGATGACTCTCCTCTCCTTCTTGTTCTCCAGGTCCTGGAAAAGCGAGCGGTAGGCCTCATCCTTCTTCTCGTCCTTGAGGTTGCCGACATTGATGGCCGTCACCTGCCACTTCCTCTCTGCCGCAGTGTCCAGAACCACCTGCAGCGTGGACAAGCCTGTGTGGCACAAACAAACAAACGAACAAACAAACAAACATAGGACGTTATTTCCAAGGCCACCGTTTGAGAAGGACATTAACATCCTGGCTATTGAGCGTACTTCATGGTTTACGGTTTTTCAAATGCAAAGTGAAAAATAATTGCAGAATTTAGCGTAAAAATGTAAACATTCCATCATACTCGAGTCCATATATGGACACATCATCTTGGCAATGGGCACCAAATCGATGGCAATAATAGGACCGGCACCTTCTTAACAGGAAATAATTCTGAGAGTTTTGTGCCATTTATTTCAGCGATTGCCAAGCTGGCGCTCAGGGACCCCCAGACACTCCGCGTTTCTGTTCTCTCCCAGCTCCTGATTGCTTTGAGAAACACTGATTTATTTAAAATACACCCAAGTAGCCATGGATTAAAATAAGAGGTTTAACTCCACCTGAAAAGTCTCTGTTAAACATGTAGTCAGACTGTACTAAACCCCTACTGGTAATAAGGCACAGATAGTACTAACCCCCATATGAAACCCCCTACTAGTACTAAACCCCTACTGGTACTAAACACCAGGTAGTCCCCCTAATAACCACTACAGGTAGTGCTAAATCTACAGAGGGCCCCCCGGTCAGTATTGTAGCCCAAGCCCCATGGATCTCTGGTTACGGACCTGAACACAGCTGCTCCAGTTTAAGATCATAAGTACAGCGCTCCCATCGTATCCAGAGGGGAAACGTTACAAAACCTACAGCGGACTTTTCCGTGTACATACATGCAGAATTTATAAATTATACACAGTAATAACTAACGATGAAATAAAACAATTGCAACAATACACTGTAATAAAAATGATGTGAATGTGGTCTCTCTAGAATGAACGGGATTGTGACGTTTTTGCTTAGCCATCAGTGGATGGTGGAGCAATATCTTGTGCGTATCATTTTTACTTTAGTGTGGAGTTTTATCTATTTTCAGAATTTTCCACGTAATATTTCCGGGTTGCAGGTAAAGACGGACAGTGCTGTTACTGTTCTGTTGAAGTATAACCTTGGTCAGAGAGTCTGATATCTCACATAGCATCACGGAGCAGTGGCTCACGTCTGACGGTCGTCCCGCAGGAGAGTAGCGACCCCGGTGGCGACGGCGTCAGCAGGAGGCGCTGCCGGCGAGTCACAACACCGCAGATTCATCTATCGCGGTCACAAACGTCGGGGTTTTCGTTATTTATGAGTGACTGCTGCAGTTACATGTGACCTCTAACTCCACACGCCTGCCTCAGTAATGAGCCAAAGTTTGTTTAGTGCATAAATAAAAATAATTCATTAACGCTCATACATTTTCATATCGCTAACAAAGGTGCACCCCCCCCTCCCCCCCCCCGGGCTTCTCCCCGTTGCTGTGCGTGCGTCGCGTTCACACGCCCCATACTCC
>JAODKF010000018.1:4607639-4618278 GCA_026779585.1 Mormyrus proboscirostris
CCCATGTTGTGTGGGTAAAGGCAGTTCTAGGACCACAGGAGGCCTTTGGCAAAAAAATATACCATGGGGCTCCAACTCACTCGGCATGGGAAAATTTATTACTGTTATTTTAGCGTGACGTCTAAATTAATAATATCGACAAAGAGACATTAGGTCCTTTATTTTCATGCAAATAAAGCTGATATATCATTTGCGATGTGCTACGTAATCAGCCATTGCTGCCCCCCCTTCCAGCTCGCGGCCCAAGACCACTGCCTGTGCTGTTGCTACATCTCTGCGTACAGCTATCCTTTGGGGATTCTGGGTAATTCCCACGTCCAAAGACATACAGCTAGGCTAACTGACATCTCTGAATTTCCCATAGCATGGGAGTGTAAGCATGTGATAGGCTGCCAGTCCAGGGTGTCCCCTGCCTCCTGCCGTATGCTGTCTAGGATAGGCTCCAGGATGGCAAACACAGAAGATAAGTATTACGCCCCAAGGGCAGCAGGGATTGTACCTGGGTCATGTGACTTGGAAGCTGCCAGGTCACATGACTTCAGGGCTTCACCTTTACTTCCCGTCAGCCTCGGCTGCCCTAGTGTAAAGTCCCGCTGCGAAAGCGTTACGCGGCTTTGAATAAACGCATCAGTTGAGCAGCTGAATGCGACATCCCCTGAGCACATGTGTGAACCGTCCATGAACCGTGACTGTGAGCTGCATCTGCAAATCGCCACACAGGGCATCTTTAGCGAACGGCTGAGGCTGCCCTACCACACAATAACAGCAAGTAAAAAATTTTACATTTACATCAAGCGAGTGGTGAGAGGGTTCAAAGTTATGTGGCTCCCTATAGCACTGTAGCGTCTGTGTTTTTAAAAAATAAATGAATAAATGACTCATCGGACTCACAAAGCCAAGAAGAAAATGATATTCACAAATCAGTGTTATGTTCCTGGCAAAAAACATTTTACAGATTCATATCAAGGTCCTGAAAACTGTGCCTGGAAATGACATAATAATATCCCAAGGTTTTTATGTGTGTGTGTGTGTGTGTGTGTGTGTGTGTGTGCGTGCATTATGTGCATAATATTACATTGTGGGGACCGAATCTCCCCCCACAATATGATAGAGGAGGTAAGGATCATGCACTGATTTCAGTGCCTTGCTGCACCCACCACATGACAAACCACTTCAAGGATGAGAACCTGAGTGCAGCCATATGGCAGGCGATACCTCAGCACCACACGACTCGGCCAGAGTTTTTTTTCCTGCCACTATCCCCCAAGTTGGAGGACCTCCTTTTGGGGCTGGATGTAGATTATCATCATACCCAGGATGAAGCAATTGCAGGTTAAGGGCCCAACAGAGTAGAATCATTCTGACAAACTTTATATTTTGTTTGTTGCAGCTCAAACACAACATGTCACCAGCATATTTTGTTGTACAACCAAAATTTTGTATAGTTCTAGAAGTGGCAAAGTATATATTTTGAATCATTTATCTTGACCTTGATTAGTAATAATGTTCAATTTTTATAAACGCTTGACCATCTGTTTAAAGTAAATGCGCGTCGCAAACACAAAGCTGTACATAAAAGGAACCATCACAGCAACAACACAGGGATCCAGAAATTGAGTCACTACACACTCTAATGTTCAATGGCTGGGCGTCTTTATTGTAAGCTGGAGCTGCACTTAAGCTTGGCTCACATTCAGTTTCAGTTTAAGCTCTACAATAGTTATAAACAGCACACAATGCACACAAAACACAATTTAGCTGCACACAAGTAAGCAAAACAACATATGCCAGGTGGAGAAGGTCGCATACATCCTGCATGATCACACGTGGAAAAACATTCGTTTCCGTGAAGAATAACCAATCAGGAAATGAGACACTGAAAGCGAATCAGGAGAGGGTCACAAGTTAACTACAAACCAAAAGGAGCTGACTGATGTAGGCGTAACAAAAATTTTACTTTTACGAGCATCCGCACCAATGCGTTTATAGAAAGGTTAGGTGTTGGACGGCAGGCTAAATCGGAAGAAGATTTTTACATTACTAAACTTAAAAGCATTAGTGCGGACGTACCCGTAGCGCTGAATCCAGAATCACAGTCATCCTGTGTTTGGATTCACGCCGGTATGAAGATAAATGAATTATTCTAACTTTGCTCTCTTGAAACAAAAAAATCTATATCTGACGAGATTAGAATTTCATATGGTGCATCATTCTATTCAAGGAAGAAAAAATGTCTTAAATAACAATTTAAACCTGAATGAAATAGATTTGATAAAATGACATGACAATGATTATGTCTGAATAGCAAAAAAGGCATCCTTAAGGAGCTTACGCAAGCCCTTCTGGTCACACTGGCTTCCAGGTGTGAGATTTCACAGCCCAATCCGGGAACATGACGTTCCTGCTGAGTGATTCACATCACGCTGAAGTGCTTTCGCGTGAACGTGGGAGTGGACAGTCGCCGTGGTTCCTTCACAGAGGAAGAGGATGGCAAGCCATCTGCACGGAGAGGTCAGGCCAGGTTGTACGGTCGCCCTCTGCACGCGGCCCAGGCTGCCTTCCAGGCAAGGTAAACGGCTTTGAAATAAATAGGTTGCATTGGTCCCTTTTAAAAAATTCTTTCATAAGAAAATCCTTCCATTTCTGGAATTGAAACCAACCGGGACTGATCATGAACCTCAGCTGATCAGCTGATTATTAACTGAGCATGGGCTGATTGTGGAGTAATCATTGACGCCGGGTGTCTTACTCCACTACAGATACAGATGGTTTTTTAGTAATCCCTGTATGCTTGAAAATATTTGCCATGATTGTTGTGTAAATGAGCTGTTACTTTATCATACTATTATTGCTAATTTGAACTTTATTTTATTACAGCATGATCCTTCTCGGTGTTTGTAATATCAGTCACTGTGGTAACTATTATACTACCCAATACCAGCTCCGTAAAACAGGGTACAAAATAACACGGTAACCAGGCTGAAACTCAACTAATTTGAATTCATGAACATATTTTTCTTTGCTTTCTTTTGCTTTGAGCAAGCAGGAAATACCATAACGCTTTCCTCTGTACGCCCAGCTGTGAGACATCTCTCTTTTGTGTGCATTTAGCATTCGATCGATAATCAAGCAAAGTGAACTGATTGTAGCAGAATAATCAATTTTCACTTGCATAATGAAAAATGACCCTTGGTAAACATACAATCATTGAAAGAACTATTCGCATTTAGAATATATGTTTATAAGTTAAATAATTATTTATTTGCTGCCCCCACACACTCAGCATGGACTTGCTTCAAAAGTGTCAAACGGGAGCCTGACAAGTACTTTGTCACCTTTAGATTTTATAGTACAATGTATCCTTGTAAACCTGAATTGTCATATTAAATAATGCTTTCATTAATGAATTCCATGTTGTGCAGCTCAGCACGCATTAAAAAGGCGACTTATGAATCAGATAAACGGCAAGTGCTCACCTCTATCGCTGTCGTACAGATAGGCAAACTTGTCCCACTTGTAGTATTCAATCAGGCTCAGTAGGGGTCCTTTGATGTCCGGCCTCATCTGGATGATAAACTGATGCGACCCATCCAGAGGAAAACTCGGCGTTATAAAAGACACGTGTAGAGTTTTGCAGAAGGATGTTATCGTGTTCACGGACTTCTTATCGTAAAATCCAAAAATAGCGTAGACCCCTCTCGAGAACTGCGAACAGACTGAAAAAAGGAGGAAAGACGGTAAATATCTATTAGTTGCATAATGTCCAGGACTATTAACTATACCTTCAATCAACTGACGGGAACTATAGCAACAGACGTCCATCAATCGAATTCTTAAATCAATAACCTAAATCACGATCACGATAAAGGATGTATAGTCCAACAAAAAACATATCAACTGAAAGCAAATATAACAATTTAAATTACAAAGTATGTTTTGAGAATATGAATTCTCAATGATGAAAAGAAAATAAATTGAATTTTAATGAATACACCTGAATCTTCTCCATGTCACCTCAGAGAGACATAGGGAAGTTCTCGATGATGGATGCATGTAAGCTGAATGATCAACAGCGCCACCTGGAGCTACATCCACTTTACTGCAATTATTGGTGTTGGTGTTGGTGATGGTGTTGGGCAGCTGATGTTGGTGTTGGTGATGGTACGGGTCAGATGATGTTGGTGATCAGGGCAAACACCCACCCCACCCCTGTCAGCATAACTACCTTGCTGCCCCCACCCCCCAACAACAAACTGTACCGCTGTTCAAAGTGCAGCCGTGCCAGACATTGGTTAGTTTTAGCTTATGAGAATCCTGCAAAATTGCCCATTTTCGATATATATGTGCGACACTGTATTCTGTGACTTTGGGACAGCAGTGTTGTCATTTTATAAACTCTTCTGGTTGTCGGAGGTTTTCACTGGCATTTCCAAAAGGCAGCTGTCTGATGATCATCCAGGGAATGTTCAGCCCATGAGTTCATGTTCCTTTTTGGCCACAGCAGAATTGTGAAGACAAATGGGCATTTCACTAAAATAAAGCCTGCATGATCACTTGCAGATCCAGCGAAACACTCAAAATAGAGTTTTACACTATGGTGAACCAAAGCCATACATGAGGCTGTCAGCACATCAGCACAAGGTTGTTTTGAGTGGTTCGTCTTCAGCAACAATTTCAAGAAGACAAGAACATAACATCAAAATGAGTTGGACCTCAAAATCCTGCGTATACTGTACATATATTCTGTCTTTCAGAAGAATACTATAGTGTGTATTCATGCATCAAAATGAAAAGATTTAATATTTGTTGACTAGGTTATTAGTGGTTTGAGCTGTTCCAAAGGTGTTACTGGGGCAGACTGGAACCAGCTGGCGTCTGTGGTCTGGACAGAGAGATCTTGCCTGACCGTCACCAGCAGAAGCGACATGAAGATGAATCGATGACTGATCTACATTCATAACCATATACAAGATGACTAAAACCATTTGCCTGCAAAGTAATGAAAAAAATGAGAACAAGAAGAATTCTTGTAGGTGCGTATTATCTTGAGTATAATGATTAATATGACCATGAAAATTAAGAATCTGATTAGCTACACAGGATCAGCTCTGACCTAGGAAAATGTTTATTAACAAAAAACATCACATACAGAAAAAGTAAAATATATATCAGTGTGATACTGGCCTATATGGGGCATATATAAAATCCTGGAAAAAAAACGCAAAAAGACAATATGGAAGGAATAGTCAATGGATCATTTTCCATCTAAACAAGGTGTGGAAAGAAACATTCAGATTACGATAACACAATGGGATTTCGGGTCTGCATTCCTCAGATTTAAACACTCGTTTGCATTCTCCTTTAATCTAATTTGCATATTTCACAACTATGTACACAAATTCTAACTTATATAAATATCCAAAAGTTGCCAACACTGCAGACGATTTTCAGCTGTTACATGCCTCCAAGTACAAAACGTACGAAACAGCGACACCTTAAAATGACTAAACCAGAACCAACTAAAAAATAAGGGACAGGAAATCTGGATTGCTACACACCTCAGCACACACCCACACATGCCGGATGATGCATTATCGCCTCATAATGCTGACTAATCCAGTATTTTCTGACAGTATATAATGGTGGCGTCCACTGCTGTTTCTTCATTTTTTCATACGCGAAAAATTGAAGTTCTCAGTTCTAGTTGTGAGTCACTGTTCACTGTACTACTCTCAAAGTTAATATAATGTGACATTTTCTGAACCCACATGCTTTCCAGAGAAGGCTGTGAATTTGCCCTTCCGTTTCCATGTCAACAGCCCAGAGTACCGTGCCAGTTACCTGCAATAAGCTTCGCATTTTCTTCGACGCTCCTCCTGATTGGTCACCAACAGTGTTGCTTAGTTACCCGCTTTTAATCAGCCCAGATTTACCCGCTGCTGCTGCGCCCAGGTCCTCGCGCATTATTTGCTGGCCAAAGGTGATGCTCCCTGAGTTTGTGAACCTCGTCTGGCACCTGAGCCGTGACGGTGAGAAATGACAACGGGTAGCTGCATCTGTTCATACAGCGCCAGCGGGCGTCCGAGGAGCCGGTTTAACCTTTTGTTAATTCTCAAGTTAAAAAAAGGCCCCAAAGAAGTATACTTAGCCGTCCTAGTTTGATGCCCTGGTTTTCTCAGTCATGGACAGAACCTCAGACTGTATGTGCTTAAACTTTTCATGTAACAGTGACTTGACAATGGACATAGATTTGCTAATATGTTATTGCGGCTAATTCTTTGAGGCAGGCAGCTGCATGACCTTAATGAGCGATTTGCTAGCTAACATCCCTCCTGCCTTCCCAGGCTTTTGTTCTAAAGCTGACATCGGTCCCACTGGCCGAGAATGATGCTAATGTCGCTTCCCCTCGTCACACCTGTCGATGCTTCTTTTTATTTCACCTTGTAGAAAAATGTGAGCTACCCTGCTGCTGGAATATTTCACATATACATGGCATTTTATTTATTTTGCAAGGCAGAGTCAGATGTGGGGGTTAAGGAACTTGTACAAGGGCCCAACAGTGAAATGGCTCTGCCAAAGCCCACCCCCTGAATCACACGCTGACCATTTCTATGTAATACTCTTAGCAACACGTGAACTGCCCTATGGATTTAATATTTCATATATGCAATTCCAAAGTTCATTTAAATTCACCTCTTCTCAATATCTGCTTATTTGTAAATGAGTTTGTTTTGAAAATTGTTGGTAATACATTCCAGCATAAAACTAAAAATAACCCATGACTGTCAGATGGTGACAATGTAACACACTGGTCTCCTCTGAGCTGTGCTCCTGTGTCTCCCAATCGGGGGAATTATTAGCCCCCTGGGGGCCACATGATGACATGGCTAGGCTGACAAGCAGGCCACTTGAGCTATTTTTTGAGCCGAAAGAAAAACGAGAAAGAATTAAAAATGATGCAATGTCAATATTCTGGTGATTGGCACCGTAGCACTAGCCGAATTGCTAGCAGCAAAATTAGCCGAATCTCTAGTGGCAAAATTTGATGAATTTCTGGCAGTAAAATTTGCCAAGAGAGTATACATGGTGTTTTTCCCAAACTGGGGCCCCTGTTTTTGCCCTTGTATAGGCTGCCCCTGCTCTGGACATTAGACGTTTAATGAAATCTGCAATCCGACACGTCGCATTTTTCGTACATAGTGACGAGCGGCTTTCACTGTCGGTCACCTCACCTAATACCACTCGCAGCTGCTCTGCAGGCGTACAGAGGAACCCAGTCTCTCCACGCCGCTCTTTTACTCAGCACCGGATGCGCATATCAAAGGCACGACCCGCACATTCTGAGAAAAGGGGGCTTTCAAGGGATGCTCACCGAAAAAGCCCTTTGTGCGAAATGGATGCGAGACTATTCATTCGTTTGAAATGAATCACCGTTTGGTTTGACCAGCATGTTTGCTTGTACTGGCTGTCGCAATTAACCTCATGAAAAACAGCACATTTTAATTGTTCTCTTGCTTTCTTTGCTCAAAACTGGTGCAGTTTTCTGCAGATGAAGTAAAGCCACGAGTATTCAAATATACATTAGTAATGTAGCATTTTCTGGACATACACCAAAGGTAAACATACTGTACCACGTTACTAATTATGAATGCTGTCAGAATCGCTTTGTATTAAATCGGACTACTTTTGCACACTGGGGATATAGTCGCATTTAAGTGCTGTTTTGTTACTGGACTTGGTTCCAGACTTTGTCTGCGGCCAGCCGTAAAATTAAGGAACAACGATGAAATAGAATTGCCTTCCTTCACGTTCAAATGCAAGAGCGTTTTTTAATGTGTCATCATATACCGTTAATGAAAAGGCTTTCGCATTGCCTCTTAAAACATCTCAGTAAGTGTGCTTTATACGTTCCACTCCTTCTATAATTAAGAAGGTAATTTGGTTGGCCGGCTCGACCTCGATCCCAGCGCCACACCTGCTGAAGCCAGACATGACTGTAGGGCAGCACAATCCGGGCGGTTTTTACTTTATTTCATTTTCCCCTGTATTACTTTTGTGTTTTAGGTTTGAAGACAAACTGTGGCCGTCAACACGTGATGCTCTGATCAGAAGGCCGTCAGGTCTTTCAAGAAATCGAAGAATTCTCAGTACGGAAAGGTCATTCTTCATTCTTTAAGAGTGCAAAGAGGATTAATTTAAAGTGTTTCAAAGACTTTGCTTCAATACGTTATTGCAAGACTAGGTTGTGTGAGAAGGTGCTTCACAGACCGACTCGTTAAATCAAGATGACATCATTGGTGTTTCATTCTGTGGCTGCATAGAAATGTAAATGACAATAATTGTGGGAGATCCGTGGGTTCAAAGCCTACTGTGAATCAGACTAAAGTCTGCTGTCAATCACCGCAGCAAAACTAATCAACTAGCCAATGTGAAGGCGAGTTAGACCCGCCTCTGAGTGACAGCGGACTCCTGTAACTCCCTCCCACTTAAGGCTGCCTAACTTCTCTCATCACTAACGATAACCACCATGACGGTGATGTGTTACGCGCTCAGAATAGAAGAATTCTGTGACACACTGGCACTGTGGTAGCCTGGCGATTAATTAAAGCTCAAGGCCGAGATCAAAATGTGACGCTTAAGAGGCTGGTGAGGCTGATGGAAGACGCAGGAAAAGCAGCTACTGACGGCTGAAAAGAGCGCCGGGAAAATGGCAGTCGAGTCCAATTGAACTTATTGCGAAATATAAGCACAAAGATACAACGGCTACCAAAATGTATGTCTAAAAACTGCACATCTGAAACGCACGCTCTGTCCTCTATCTGCTCATCCTGCCGGCTCATGGGTACGTCTGACACCACATTACATCAATATAATATACACTTCAAAACAGATTTTAGTTTTAGCATTAATCACAATTTCGCTATTACTGTTATTGCTTATTTGGATGGGATATTAAATATAATAACTATCAAGAACTATCAAGAAATATAAGAACATAAATGGCTGCATTAGAGGATTTTAAGCAGGGTAACGAGTTCCAGTTTGGTTACATCAAACTGGGGAAGTCTATAACTGTTCCTGGTTTATACCATTTGTCAGACAGACTGCAAATGCACAGGTTTCTATGACGACCTGACAGCCCACCTTGAGCCAGCACTGCGACAGACGCTAAGGTAGCCTGACCTGCACGTCTCCTTCCCTCCCTCCTCCTCTCGGCATCTTACAGCTGGAGAGCAAGAACTGTTGCTATAGCAACGGTTAACATTGCTAAAAAAAAAAAATAATAAAAACGCCAGCGTAGTCCATTCAATTAGCATGCTAAATACAACGAATGCCAGCCAGTATCAAGATAAGGAAATTAATATCTTGTAAAAAGGAAGACTAAATATTCTGTTTACTTGCAATAAATGTAAGTTTCACAAAGTGATTTCTGTTTGCATTAAATGGATACATGTGTTCTCGGTGAATTATGCCATTCCTGCAGACACTTCAACAGGCTGCAAATCTTATATTTATTTGTGTGTGTGTGTGTGTGTGTGTGTGTGTGTGTGTGTGTGTGTGCCACGTCTTAGTAAATGTATCTAATCAGGTAAAGTAGCTTAAACATTTTTCAGCCCTCGCTCTTTCCTTTGTGTATCACGTGAGTCTCACCTTTCACAGCTAAATCCCTCAGGCTACCAAACAACAAACAGATCAAAGCAGACCCCCCCCCCCCCCCACCACCAGCAACCTTACAGAGACCTGCTGCAGAGACCCGGGGTCTGCTTCAACGAGCACGAATTATCCAGGAAACCATGCCGAAACACGGTTCCGTGACCCGGAAACTTCTTTGCGTTGCCGCCCATGGCGTGAAATATGATTTTGGGAGGAAATGAACCTCACCCAGTGTATTCTGAAGGCAAAAACTGTCCTGCGGAAATCAACGTCTGCTCAATAGCTTGCCAGGCTTCACTGTTTTTGGGGTCGGGGGGGTCTTTGTAACTCGTTCCCACCGCCGCTGTAGTTGGTCGGCCATGACAAGGAAGCGTTTCAGCTCGACATGAAGACATACTGACAATCATACTATGTGTTCCCGTGAAATACGAGAAAAAGTTGCAGCCAGTTAGAATTTGGGCGCGTAGATGGAGTATAAGCTAACATAGAAATCATTACGTTTTTAGCCGATATGTACCAAGGTGAGCTATCTTGCCTGCATCAGCTGAATATTCTGTTAAGGTCTAAATACTAAACAGTGACTTAACACAGCAGAGCTGTTCTGGGTGCGGTGCTGACAGCCCAGGTGTCTCTCATCCATACACCGGCGACCGGCCATCCCGAAACAAACAAGCCAGAAAGACTGAGTATAACAGCCGGGGTCGGCCGGGATGTGATGGAGGCTACAGGGACTGACGAACCAGAGAAGCGAACGTTCTTCCAGATGTTATCCTTCTACGGCGTTCCCCACACCACACCTTACACCGTCTGGCCACTCTTTGTGTGCCAGACACTCGTTGCATTGACCAATGCGTGCTGGGCATCTAGAACATTCTGTACTTTGCCAGTCAACATATCGACTACATGCACAGCTGGGGGGGGGGGGGGGGGGGGGGGGGGGGGGGGGGGGGGGGGGGGGGGGGGGGGGGGGGGGGGGGGGGGGGGG
>JAODKF010000018.1:4618591-4637673 GCA_026779585.1 Mormyrus proboscirostris
TGCCAGTGT
The DNA here is from genome assembly GCA_026779585.1 of Mormyrus proboscirostris. Classification (NCBI taxonomy): domain Eukaryota; kingdom Metazoa; phylum Chordata; class Actinopteri; order Osteoglossiformes; family Mormyridae; genus Mormyrus; species Mormyrus proboscirostris. The sequence goes on from JAODKF010000018.1 coordinate 4,618,601, forward strand.
AGCTAAGCCATTCAGGCGTTGCATGTATGTGTTTATCAGCCAGCGGTAGACATCACCGAAAGCAGGGCTGCAGCTGTTGGTTGTGCAGCGTTATTATAAAATGCCATTAGGTCTCCCGGCAACACGATCCAATTTCGGCGTTGGGTTAGGGCTTTAATGATACATCGTAAGGTTTTTATAAAGAGAAATATTTCCTTTCATACCCGTGCGCCAGGTTCACATTCACATCACGGATCTATCAGCGCAAGCGGCGGATTTCGTGCTGTAACCTCCCCGCCACACACACACACTCCTCCCCGGGGCCGTCTGTCCATTTCTAACCGCCCTGGTTTTCCTTGACCTCTCTCCCAGCGTGAGACAAGGCTCACTCAGTAACAAGAGGCTGTCTCTATAGTAGGGGGGAGAAATAATTTACACCTAGAGCAGAGAATGAGTGTGTGAGGAACGAGCCGTCTGTTTTGGCACTGCGGGGACATCCCCTGTCTGTCCATCATCTCCTGTCTGTCCATCATCCCCTGTCTGTCCATCATCTCCTGTCTGTCCATCATCCTCTGTCTGTCCATCATCTCCTGTCTGTCCATCATCTCCTGTCTGTCTATGATCCTCTGTCTGTCCATCATCTCCTGTCTGTCCATCATCCTCTGTCTGTCCATCATCTCCTGTCTGTCCATCATCCTCTGTCTGTCCATCATCCTCTGTCTGTCCATCATCCCCTGTCTGTCCATCATCCCCTGTCTGTCCATTATCGCATCTCTTAGGTCGATATTGACGAGTTCTACATTTACAAACATTATTGTTCGAATGGATGCCATTAGGAGAGCAGTCAGTGCCCGGTTTTACAAACAGCCGGCACTTCATTGATTGAAAGCGCATCTACACCCAGTTTTGGCAGAATGAAAAATAAAGCCTGAATGAAAAAAAAACATGCTGTTTGGGTTTCTGCAGAAGAGCTATTGAACAAAGGCTTCAGAAAAGATATCTTTCTACAAAGGTGCGTATAATGTTTTATTCAGTCAAGTGTTTCTTTCGACTACGAATCTTCTACTGCCGTCAGCTCTTTGGTGCATGGTCACCTGGAACCCCAGACCAAAACCTCTCAATTTTTGCATGGAAATAGCTACCATCTGTAAGAGTGTGGTTTGCATGGCTACTTGCAGAGCTGCTGTCATTTCTAGCCAAATGCACCTGGGTCCCGTCACATTATGAAGACACACTTGTCGGGTGAATGGAGGTTTGTTACTGACCCGAGGCACTCGACCGTGTGGGAAGGTCTCGATGCTCGGCAGGGACCTGGGTGCGCTCTACCACACTTCATGGAATTGACTTGTCAATGCTGGACTCATTTACTGACAGTGGACTGACAGCAAATTCTGTTTTTCAGGAATATAAATTTGTTTTCCTCAGGGGTTCTTTACAAGTGCCATACAGTTCCTAAAGTGCTGTTAAGGTGCTCGTGAAGTATCTGTGCTTTCACAAGTGCTGTGATGTACCTCTTAGGATGCATTTGCTGTAACTCAGGGAACAATAACTGGCCAGTGAATCTGTTATTGCTGAAGGTTTACCGATTGCTTTTCGGAACGCTCCACAGCAAGCAATTAAAATGTAGCACCCTGTTTAATTACGCACAATGTTATCTTAAGGACTGAGCTTCAATTCATTTCTTACGAGTTAAACTTCAAACTTAATAAGCTAACCCCGGCAGCGACCAGACTTATTGCTACTCAGTTATCCATTCAATTAATATAGATATTCGGTTTCCATCTGTGAGCAAAGTGGTCCAATCAAACATTAACAAACGTGTTTGTGTGTATGTGTGTGTGTGTGTGTGCGCGTATATATATTTATATATATATAATGATTGCTTTTGAGTCAGAGTGCCATCTAGTGTTTTAATAGGAAATAAAACAGAAAGCTGTCCATCACACACAACGAGATAACCTTGTTCATTCTGACTGATTTTCACTGCGTGGGCGGATAGGAAAACGACATTTTAACAACAGAGAATAAAAGTAAATTGCGTGCTCCTTAATCCGAAGAGTGTTCCTGCTTGGAAGGACTGGTTTACTTATTAAACTGTAATGGTCACAATTATTATTTTGTCATATGTCGTAAAATAAAATATTTTGTGCCAAACATATGTGAAATTATCGCGTTTATCATTTATCTGGTTTAGCATTTAATCCAGATGGATATAGTTATATAAAATCCCAGTTTCACAACATATTTATTGATTGCACAGGATAGACATATGGCCAATTTGAACAATATCCAATATGCCATTATCCAATTCTGAATCTCTATATGCCGGGAATTACCAAACTTTTAGCGCTTTCATACTTTCAAACATGCTCTTAATACGCGTTCATCACGCACTAGACAAACGCGATTTCGCCTTGATTTAGGAAGCAGAACACAGCAGACGTGTGGCTGTATCGGTAAGCGTCGATCGCCGAAATGGGTCTCAGTCCGACGGCACAGGAGCGGCCAGCCTTGTTTAAATGCACATATGTCACCGCAATCGCTCATTCACTGTGGTCTCCCTGTGAAATAACCCACATTGTTTGTCTTTGCCGTAACGTTTAATGCGCAATACAGATAAAATACTATTAAAATTGCACGTTGTGAACGTGCACAGCGGCCGCAATCGAATAAGCAATTTATAATGGTGTAATCTATAAGTACATTACAAGCCAACCGCAATATACCAACCCGCTGATTGGCACAGCTGTCCAGGGAGAAAAATCCAGCTTTGCGTTCAACGTGTATTTATCTAAATATACCTACTTGTATTGATGTGTATTTTGTTTTTAAGATAAATCCACCCTCGCCGCGTGAATTTTCAGTGAAATAGCATGATATTTATCCTCACAAAATCATGATCAAAAGGTTTCAGCACAGTCCTTTCCCCCTTAATTCATTATATCTATCTCCAATTTCTGAAACTGTTGCCGTGGAAACCAACTGGCACTGATGCCTGAAGTTAAAGGCAAGTGTCTATTTGTGGGAATATGCATTACAACCTTCACATTTTACTATTAATGAATACTTCCATTGATAACATTTGATGTGAATGCCCCTTACATCTCCAACAGACGACGCGTTACTGAAAAGTGTGCCAAATGAGGTCGCACAAACGGCACAATAAATCAATATATTCTTGCATGCATTTGTGCGTGTGCGGTACTTACAGCAATTGGTGACCGCAAAACTGTTTGCTACTTCCAGATTGTCAATGTGGGGCGTCAGCCTGAATTCGGGCGTGCCGAACTGAACCATTCCGACGCGAAATGCGCTGTATTCCTGGTCTGCACCCCTTGGAAATAGTCCGCCTGTGGAGCATAAGCAGATAAAAACGTTTATTTGAAATAATTTTCTCAAACTGCTTTACAGTTACATTTGCATATTCCTCACAGATTTGTATGTGCCTCACATATTTAACCATCATATCCAACAAATGAGCTATCTAAGATTGTGACACATACTTGTTCACATTCATATCCATTTATTTTATTGTAGTGTATTCGCCGATTCATCGTGTTTTCTTTTAACATACCGATTTGTACGCTAGGAGAACCGCCGAACGATAGTCCCCATAAAAAAGAAAGAAGGAAGACGGATAAATTCATATTTTGTAGCATTTCCACAAGGTGCGACCACATCCACCGGCAAAAAAATCCCTCCTTGCTTCAAACAAAGTCAACCTTAGATCCTATTCATAATGAATTTATGCTATTCAGTCTGCAGGGTGATGTGTTGTATGTGGTTATTGAGCTCCAGCTCCAGTGACGAAGATAATGGTGATGCTGGTTTTCAGATCCTCTCCTTCCTCCTCGGCGGTGGTGTTGCTGCTGCTGGCGCGGCTGCTGGTGTCCCTCCGAATCGCCGCCTCGGCTCCGCACTTACATCCGCGACTCACAGCAGCTCATTTCGGCACCAAGGGGGGGCATGTTAATGAGGCCGTAAAGATACGAAGAGAGCCGAAGCCAATGCGCCCCCACCTCTCTCCACATCCGGAAAAACCTGCCGTTTAACTATTATTTAGCTGCTGCTTCTTTGCTTTCATGCACTCTTATGACAGAACGTGCCGGCGTTATGTATTATGCTTTAATAGAATCATGGGCATTTATCGACTTAATAAGCCGCCCTATACTCTTATTACCTATAATGTGTCGATTGCGTTGCTATTAATTATAACGTACGACAATAAGAGATTTCGCAGTTCTTATAATTGTTAATAGGAAGGGCCGTCTCAGCAGTGAAGGCATTACATGGTGTATTGCATGACTCCGCATGTGTATTCGGCGATGTGCGATCTCTTCAATTTGACATAATGCAATCCCTGAGTACATCTTGACCTCATTAAATGACATGGTAGGCCAGCCTCCACCGAAGCACATTAAAGCATTTGAGCGAATTATATTTTATAGGCGAGAGCTATCCGACCCCAGTTAAGTATGTTAACTTGATTCGCCCGATACCCTCATATTCATAAAATTAGCGCATCTTCTGAAGCACCAACACCGCAGCATATAACCTTATCACACTGTATGGATTAACATGGTAACGCGCCTCTAATTAATTTGGTGTCAGATTGTAAAACATTAGTTTTGTCATCAGTCTCATGCACATATTGACATTTTCAGGTTCCTAATTCTTTATTAATGCATCATTTCACACTTTATCGGCTTTGATTATTTTAATCTCACTGGGAAACAACGTTCAAGGCAGCATACATATTTGGCTAAATATTATATAGTTAAAAAATAATGATTATTGTATGGACCAGAATACCTCGTGTGTTTCCTTTTCCAGCTAATTTTATATAATTGGTAAATTTATATTATGATACAAGAAAACGATCATTAAAGTGCAGACTCTGCTGTTACACAATCACCGCTGTATGTCACTGCGAAATAAATTGGTCTTTTGGCAGACAGACGCGGGAACCATCAGAGATGCCGGGGAAGATTTGCCGTACAGTATATTTATAGCCATCTTCAATAAAGGCGTCTCTATATTAGCACTGCCTTTCTGCCGCACAGAAGACCAAAAAACACCCGTAGATTCATTACAGATAAGAGAGGAGGTCTGTACCAGACGGACTGAAGATGTCTGACAACCAAACGCAGACCTTGCGTTTTAAACGGGCTTTCTGCGCAGGTCACCTGTGTAAGTCTCAACCCCCACGACTACCTCTTGAATCATTTAATCATTTAATATCTACAAAGAAGTATATGCACCATTGCAGACGTACAACAAAAGACTGGTTGCATAACGTACATTTTTGCTCTTGCCAAGGAGGCGCGCACTCCGCGCTCTCGTCTAAGCAAGGCCACGGGCATGCTTCTCGGTCCTCTCGTCACTTTAATTAAGTACTTGTTAAGTTAAGTGCCAAATGAGATATTTTATAATACATGTCTGTGTATATGTTTATAAATATATGTTGAATGAATGAACATGTCGCAGTATATACACTTATGCATATAATTCCAGGAGGATTTAGTTTAAAATCACTTCTCCACCGGCCAGCCTATGCATTTCCGGGTCTTTCCGGGATGCCGTTGGTAAATTTCCTCATTGAGATGGCATGTGTAGTGCAGATAATCTCTACAAAGTCAAAACGAAACACCTATAATGCATGCTGTGGTAATTCAGGCTTTAGAGTCACGGACGCAGTGATGAAATGTGTGATACACAGGTGTCGCTGTGTACGTCGGGAACACTGTCCAGTAAGCGCAGACCTGTCTAGCTCTGTCAACACAAAGAGGGTCCATTAGCCAGACTGGTCTGAATCTGGGTTACATTTACCCCCAGGCAGTACATGAGATATATTTTGAGGAAACATGTAATGGATGTTACCAGAGAACGGCCGTGTAATCCTTTACACTAAGACCACTGGGAAGAGGGTTAGACTGCGGTTGATAAGCGATGAATTAACACTATGAGGATGTGTCACTTGTCACATTCAGAATGCATCACTTGCTTAAAATATTACTGTGGACAACTGACATACAGAGAAAGGCTTTTCATGTTCTTTGTCATTACATGCTGTACTTTTGTTTGCATCTACTGCACATGCGTGAGTCAATTTATGATTTAAAAACGGTATTAGATTATGTGAAGTTACGTTAAAATACCTTGCTGAACAGCTACTCAAACCAGCACCTTGGATACAGATTTGACCGAAGTCAATGTGGACACACTGTCCGTTGTCGGTTCAGATCTCATGGCCGGTGGAGCGATTTCCCCTTTGAATCCTTGAGCATGGCCAGTAGCCGCAACTGGTGCCGGTACTGGCCGAACCCTGCTGTCTTCGTCGCGTGGGTGAACCTGTCCGCAGCATAAATAAAATGCAAATGTACTATAGTGAAAAAAAAAAAACTACTACAGGAGTTATAGGGCATCTGACCAAGCAGTGAGAACCTTTTCCTGCATGTTCTGTAACCTGCAGAAATTCCCCGGATGCAGCCTGAATGCCGCGCTGGCACAGCTGCCTCCGAGTCACTCATTCTGCCTCCGATGCCACTTGACATTATGCATATTCATGCAGTGGCGCTCCGGGTCCCGCACTGTACTGATACCCACTGAGCGGCATCATCGCCTTATGCTGCACATCCCTTTAAGTATCTGTACAGTAGAAATATGTTTGTTCCCCTTACACTGCGCTTAAAAAGGAGATTTATTCTCCTTTGTTTTATTTTAGGCAGTCTTCAGTTTTTTTACAGCTCAATGGATTTATGTAGCAGGCGCTTTTATTGAGAGTGAAGTAGATTCTGGAAAGCAGGGTCAGACAGCCCCAGAAGGAACTGGGGTTTAAGGATCTCGCTCAGGGGCCCAACAGTGAAATCATACTGGAGACCGTGGAATCCGAAGCAACGACCTTCTGTTCACGGGTGCAGTGTGCTGAACGACAGAAACACGTTAAATCCCTTGAAAACATGCACGGCAGTTCGCTATATTCACTACTCGTCTTTGAGTCTTTTTTTCCCTATGAATTTAGAAGCGGGCCTTAAACCTCTGTGACATCATGACTTTCTCTTTTGTTTCAGAGTTGTTAAAATAGCCATCTCTGCCAATTTTTGGCAAATTTATGAGTATAAACCCGCGGTGAGGCCAGACACAGATGGAAGAGGCAGACAGGCAGACGTGCTTTATGCTGTCAAAGACAGACAGGAGCGGCGAGCAGAGAGAAAGCAGAGAGCTGGGCGGCTTTATGCAAAAGAAGGAGAAATCTGCTAAATGCATAAAAGAGCCTGCAAGAGAATGACCTTTCTGAGAATAACTGCTGAAGTGGAAACGACGGCACACAATGAGGGCCTGTGTAATCATCAGCAAGGTGACAGGCGGGGGGGCAGAGAGCGTCCTAATGCAATACCCACCCGGCAAGGCTTTGTGAAACCAGCAGAGTCATTTTCCTGGCATACAGGAACCAAGAGGAACTGGGACACTAAGAATGAAAACCTAACAAAGCGACTGAACCATTATGATTTACCAGCTAGAGTCATCTTTAATTTTTATCACATTGGAAAAACAGGATTTCTGTTTTTTTCTAAACCTGTCCAGAATAAGGTGTGCATTGTTTAGTGCCAATTTGTTTTGCATAAATGCATTGTACCAAATATAGTTTAATTGGTTAATTGATTTCTCAGGGGTATAATGGCTTTCTAATGGTTTGATAAGCATTAGCTATTTCTGTCTAAAATTTCAATGCCCATAGATTTTCAATTATAGACTTCAAAAGCTGTTTCTGTCCCCTTTCTGTCAGCTGATGCACGTCGTATTGGTGCCACTTCACGCTGTAGACTCAACATTGCCGTAGGTGCATTTTTTTCAGGAGCAACAGCAATTTAACAGTGTTCGGGAGCAAAACATCGTACAGAGATGGACTAGTTAACTGGATTCAAAAGTTTATTTTTCAGCTGACACTGCAGCTCTCCAGTGGAGAGGACTCTTATGAAACTGGAAAAAGCAGCACAGAGGAGTGAAAGTGATTTGAAATCCTTGGCATCAGTTGGTCACAGTAATTCATTACCATTGAATGACATCATCAGGCCTTACTTATTTAAGTTTGAAATATCTGAGAAAGATATTATTATTATTGTTGTTATTGTTGTTGATGTAACAACTTGCCCTAGACACAGCATTCAGAGAAATACTGTTGGATGCCCACATAGGACAGACATAATTATCTTAAGGACCTCCTGACAGAAGCAGGCCACCTGTTTCACCTGCATCTCGGATTGACGGCCATGTGACTCTCTCAGCCTGGGACCATTTGGTGAGGTAGAACACAGCCAACAAGGCACTGCAGTAGGCAGGCTTTGTTCCTGCCAACACGGACGCCTTAGCATAGCACTTGCCAATCTCACGAAGTTCACTCATGTTCTCTCTTTCTTGGTACACCCACCTAGAGTGGCACAGGAGTGATCGGTCATACCAGGGGCACCCTACGGGGGGGGGCAGGGCGGGGGTGGGGGTAGAGTTAGGATTATTCCAAAAATTTGGAACACAATTGGATTGTTCCGGTTTGGAGGGAAAAATTTATTTACTTTTATGGGGCTCAAGATCTCAGTTATGTGGGGGTGTTGATCCTCTGCCCGTCTGATGGAAGCCTCAGCTCAGCTTCTGCAGTGACTGGGAGATCCTGAGACGGCTCACCTCCCTTTACCATGACGTTAGTTTCCATGGTAGCAGCAGCCTTGATTCTAACTATCCAGACAGAGACACTGGCCTCCACAAGCTACTCCTGCTTGGAGCAGTTGAACTTCACCATTTGTTTAAGTAGGGCAGCAGATGTTCAGGGTGGTCACTGCCCTGCCTGCTGCCAGCCCAGGATCATCGCCAGCTCTGGATTAGTGTCTTGATCCTTCTACTGCTCCTAAGGTTTGATGCTGAGGTGCTCATCTACTACAAAGACAATGCCAGTTTTCCTGCTGTTGGGTGCAGTAAGTATAGCCATCAATGTTAGTGGAATAACAGAACAGGTGACGCCAAGCAGACACCCTGCCTACTGAAGAGCCTTCCGCCACCTGTCCCTCAGATGATATGATTAGTCCACAGCATGAACTTCACCCTGCGTAGGTTTACCACAGCTAGGAACTCCCAGTCGGTGACGCAGTTCCTCTCACGTTGGATGAGGACCCAGCTACAGGAGGTGTATCTTTTATCTGAGTAGGCCTTCCCGGGAAAATATCCCCTGCCGGGCTCCATTATCTATATCAATGATAAATAGCCTCTGTGTATCATGGGGGGTTAGTACAGGTGTCAGGCTAACAGCAAGGATGGGTTGGACACCTCCCTCTGCAATGCACATTGCCAAGGTGGATATCACCATATGTACAGACAGGTTGTCTGGGAACATGAAGCCTGTTAATAAAAACCCACACCATGAGGTCACCAGGGCATCTGAGAATCCAAACGGCATAACTATGGATCACCACAGGCCTTCCACAACGTGACTGACATTCTCCCTTGCATCCAGAGCCAGGCCAACCTGACAGTTACTGTTTTGTAAGCCCACAGAACTACCTAGAGCTGGTGATGTTATCCTGGGAATTGCCCAGAAAATACCTCACCTCCTGCTTGTTTCTAACAAGCGCAATACTTGATTGCCAGCCCAGGCCAACCTTCAGAACCATTATCTAGGGTAATGCTGAGTGCACCTATTGCTCAGGTTCTGTTCCAGATACCTGTCAGAATATGGCACTTGACATCAATGAGCAGTAGCAACTGAAACGGGCAGAGGCCCTTGCCTTATGACAGCAATTTCATTTAGGCAACCTGGTAATCAGAGACAGTTTCTGCAGAATGCCTCTGCGACCATGAGTCAGGTCTGGTATATGTATTCACATGTGTCCCTGGAGAATTAGATTTCCTTTTAGAAAGAATAAATTCTTACTTACCAAGTGGTGGTGGCCAGCAGACTGATGCCACGATTAGCCCCCAGAGCGAGGCCCTTAAACCTCACCTGGTCCAGGGACTGACTAACCCTGTCTTCTCACTTGTAAGTCATTTTGAATAAAAGCATCTGTGAAATAAATTAATGGATGGATAAAACACTTATGCTACGCATATAACAATCCAATCTCTGTATGTTTGGGGCCTCTGGTTTTAAAGATGATACTAACTCTGACGTCAGGAATGCGTCTTTGTCTTAACACCCCCCCACCCCAGGAACATTTCTGTTTCATCTCTTCAAGATAGTGGAAGAAGTGGAAGCAGCAAAAGTTTTGTGACTGATCACGTCATAGTGGTGTGTCAGTTTGCACTGGCTTCTGCTGATATTCTGCGAAGGTATCACTCTATTCCAAGTTACGTTACCAGTGACTCACCCTCTATTCACATACAGCAGCGAAGGATCCTTGACAATTCTGATGTTCCTTATGTATTATAAGAAATGACGATTATTTAACTATCATTGATAAATGATTATAATAATGACGATGATCATCATTATAGATCCGTCTGTCTTCCAACCACTTATCTAGTAGAGTGTCCTGGGGTATTTACTGATCTGAATTTGCTTTAATAAAGTACTAAAGCTTAAGGTATTTAACTAGACAAATGAATTACTTCAATATATAAAGCTGGATTTGAAGTCAGCTGGAATTAAACTGTAGTTTGAAGCCCCTTAATGTATGAATAAGAGCAGGTAACGGTTTATCTGGCAGCCCAAATGCTGTTCTGAGCATCCTTATAGACAGGGGCTACACTCTTAGCCTCCAACACCAGCACAGGATGTGGCACCCTTGTTTAGCTATTGATGTGAGAATGAGACTGATGTTTGCCAGGCGTCCATATGGAAAACTCAGCAGCAATCTCGACATGGCACCTCAAGAGCTGCTTTCTTGTTTGTAATGGTGGGTGAGTAACTCCACAGGGAAGTTTCCGAGTTCCTCAGGCAGAAATATAACCATATACGACGAATAATGTGCTAGCATTAATTGCACAATTCTGTACTGAGAATTCACTGTCCATTTTTCATGGAGATGAAGCATAAGTGATTTTGGCCTGTCCCAATCCTTCGCAGGGTCCCTTTAAGGGAACGGTTCCTGTAAAAAAAAGATCACAGAGTTAGGACAGAATTAAAAGTAGGTCTACAGAAAGCTAACATTAGCTATATTCTGACACAAGGATAAATTAGTTCCTTAGGACCTTTGACTCAACCACAGACCACCCAATCCCATTGTCCACCCCGACACCTCACAGAGACTGAAACCCAGACACCCCATTGGCCACCCGACACCACACAGAGACTGAAACCCAGACACCCCATTGGCCACCTCGACACCACACAGAGACTGAAACCCCTCCATCCCATTGGCCGCCCCGACACCACATGGAGACTGAAACCCGGCAACCCTATTGGCCACCCCGACACCACACAGAGACTGAAACTCTTCCATCCCCTTGGCCACCCTGTTGTTTTTGCATTTTGGCTAAATCAGACTTTGATTTAAAAAAAAACCTTTTGTTCCATAACTGTTTCTCTGTGTCCCTGATGATATACTGATATAGAATGAGCTCACAGTGCTGGTGAGCTAAATATGTGCCTTCAGAACAGGAGTAATGCAGAAGTTTGGGAATCTTTAGCTTGTGTTAACCTGTTAGCTTAACAGCGAGAAACCGATGTATTAAATGTTTGATAATTCCACCACAGTCTTAGTTATAAACAATGTAGAATTACATGTACGTTTTTACAACGTTTAGGTACCTAAAATATTTCCTTATTGTCTAGATGCCTTATATCCCTGTTTTGATGTATATGCCGCCTCAAATTGACCCCCAGGTCCCACCCTGTCCCCCCCCCCCGCACTGAAAATTTTCTGGCTCCGCTAATGCATGAGACTGTAGGGTGGTATTTTATATCCATCCAGCTACATGTCTATAGGGACATATAAAACATAAATGAAATTAAATATTGATTTACAAAATTGTACTTTACTACATGCCATGATTTTGTTCCATGCAGCAGCAAAACACAGTGCTAAATACGGACACTTCGATTCGGGATGTCGGCATACACGGAAAATGCACGCCTCGCATGCAGCGATGCCCAGATCTTTGTTCTCTTGCCAAGAACAGGTGTCGTCCCTTATTAACTGGGAGCCTTTCAGTTCTCCTTGCTTTGCGAATGTCTTTGATTGAATGCCGTGGCTTTGGGTCGGTGACGTGTCGATGTGCCGTGTGTCTGTATGCTCTCAATGTGACAGATCCACTCATCCATTATGTATAGCCATTCATTCGTCTCAAGGTTATGGAGAGCTTGGAGTCTATCTCAGCAAGCAGAGGCAGGATGCAGGGGGCACCGTGGACGGCACACCAGCTTCAGTACCCCTCCTCGCTCGGAGATATGTCATCCTTTATATACTCACAATATTCACTCCCTAAAATAGATTTCATAGCATCTTTGGTTACTCTCCACATTTGAAGCATGTTAGTGAAGCAGTAAGTATTTTATTTAGTAGACATATTTGTCCAAGGTGTACTTTTTATTATAATTATTATTAATAATAATAATTTTATTATTATTAATAATAATAATAATAATAATAAGAAAATTAAAGAATGCAGCGTCAGACGGTCCCTGGAGTAATTGGCAGCTAAGGGTCTTACTCATGAACCCAACATTGGAGTGACGTTGCCGACTCCGGGACTTGAAATGATAACCTTGCGATTACAGGTATAGCAGCCCGATCCATTGAGCCAAACGTCTCAATAAAAGCTCCTAACCACACAAACAGAGAAGGGTTCATATGTTTCATATGGTCATATGTAGGGTTCATATGTTTATTGCAGAACAAAGTGGGCCGTAAAGTGGCCGATTCTGACTTCCTGCTTATTTCATGCTACCGTTCCCCAATGAGGCAGCCGCAGCGAAAGCGATTCATGAGTCACAGAAGCTTGTTTGGTCAGCTCTGCCTGTTACGGTGCTCCTCCCCCAAGGATCAACCTGCTTCTCCTCTGCAGGCTTCACATGAGTGACGGACATTTATTTACATTACATTTATTTAGTAGATGCTTGTGTCCAAGAGATAGCAGCGTCAGCCAATTCCTGGAACGATCTGGGGTTAAAGGCCTTGCTAAAGAACCCAAGTGGTGACATCATTCTGTCAATGCTAGGATTTGAACCAGTGACCTTCTGATCACAAGTATAATGCCCTGAGTCACGGAGTGGCTGTTTTCATTGCTCTACATCTCCCCAGTGCTCCCAGTGGCTTAAAATGGGATTGCCTGTTACCTTGAAACATACTCAGAGGCACAGTGTACAGTATGTGTATGTATCGAGGACCCATTTTGACAATGTGCTCAATGTGAAGGTGGAGTGGGGTGAGTTATCATCAGACATGTAAGGAGCAGTGAGTCAAGTCTTCGCAGAAACAACGACCATGACTCTTGGAGCTTTGCATCTCTGGGTTCTGCGTTTTATGGCCTAAAATGGATAGTATCCAGAAACCCTGTGTAGTGCCATGTGGATCCCTAGGCCAACTTCACCTCCGGCGCCCCCTGTCTGAGACAAAGTGAAATCGACTGACTAGGTCAGAACCCCCTCAGAATACGGTGCCCTAGACGGCCACCTAAGTCTCCTAATAGGTTGACTGGCACTGATGGGTGGTGAGATTTACGCTGAAGTCTCAGTGTGGTGTCGGGTGGCCAATGGGGTGTCTGGGTTTCAGTCTCCGTGTGGTGTCGGGATGGCCAAGTTCCACCTAAAGACTGAGGAACTTGAAGAACTCATGGGTCTTTGAAGGTTCTGGGGCTCAGCTTGGTCTCTGAATGGACCTTTAATTTTTTTATTCTATTGTCCTCTTATTTATTTATATATTGATTTATCCCTTCTGGAATTGGATGGCCGAGACCGGCCGTTCCACTGCTTTGCCAAAACACCTGCCGGACGTTTGGGCTTTTGCTGCATTCAGGCAGCACAGAGAAGCCACAGCTCTGGTTTTTTTCACAATTTCACAGTTCACATGCCAGAAAAATAATAATGCAGGTGTCTGCTGGTCTGTAGGACCCAGAGGAAACCATCTGGCATGTCAGTGCAATTCACTTTTAATCAGTATAATAAAATGGACACCTAGTATCTAGATAACAAGGTCACATTAAATAATATGGTGCTTCACGCATCCATTTTGGCTCTCCAGTGAGTTGTAAGACTTCAGTCTGGGCCATTGAGCTATTTTATTGTACCCTAACTGTATTCCGTGTGTGTGTGTGTGACCTGCCATCTTCTTCTGAATTGCTACAGCACGTACGTGTCACGCGTGTGCAGCAAAACATCTGCATATCCAGACAGCCAGACACCTTTCACAGGCTTTCTGACACCCAAGCCGGCATCTGCAGAATCACATCCATTTGCCTGGTGCTGAACGTGCGTGGATTTTAAACAGACAGCTTCCATTTTTTGTTAATTGGCGGATGCCGGGGTTAGGCTTCCCGTCGTGAAATACCGTGTCACAGCGAGTGGGTCCAAAAGCAGTGATGCAGATCTGGGAACGTGCTGCCCGTAATCCTGACGGGTCTACGAAGGAGGAAGAGTGAGGTCACCTAGCGATGGCGCTGTAAACGGAGAGCGAGGCCTTGTGGGAACTAACTGACACATCGGAGCCCAGGTTGTGAATCTAGTTGGCCATATAAACTGGAAGAATCAAACTCAGACGATGAGAAGAACATGTAAGATTTGTTTTTTTTTTTAAAGAAATCTGGTCATAGAGAGTCTGAGTGGGGAAACTCCACTAGAGGGCGCTATAGTGCAGGGACATGCCTATGCCTACAGAACTCTTTAAAGATTACTCAAAACGATGTGTTTTTAACTGATATAGACTCCACACTCAGTAGGTAAGCTAAAAGTTAAATGAAAATGTACATGCTTTTTTTAACTCTTAGAGACCTTTCAGGTTTGGAATGACGTAATTCATGTTGACATTGTTTGAATGTAATTTGTTAAGTACTCCTGGCTGTATGTTTAATTAAGTTGTCGGTTTCAGCCACATTTCTTGGGTCACATTTCAGTATTCCGGATCAGTAAGAGTGACTGGCCTCCCACTGCAATCTAATCTCAGTGTCTGTTGCCATGACAGCAGGCTGGTAGTTGAGGGTGTAGTGATCCAGTGCTTGGGATGCAGGGTACTGCAGACATGCTTGGAATTTTACAGATAATAAGAGAGAACCAAGTACTCAAATAAAAGACCTCAATCCCAGTAAACTTTCCTGCCTTTATATCTCAAACATCAAAAAGCCAGTATCCATTGTTATCTGTCTGGACACGACGCTGAGAAAAAATTATGTATTGCAAGTTGATTAGCAGTTGCAAGATGGCTGGATGATTGCATGATTTTGTCGAGTGAATATGCAGTTCGACCAGGTATATTCATTCAATAATAAGTGGAATGTTTGAATACATTTTTCATCCAGTCAGCTGTGGGCAAATCAGTGAGCTGGGAAAAAAATGCACCACATGAGTGTCTGTGACGAGTGTCGTCACGAGACGGTACAGCTGCCTTCAGCGTTAAGGAAAATGCCCATTTTAAGCCTGAAGTATAATTTACTCTGTCTATAAAGCAATGAAAACAGAAAGGAAACACGCATGCAAACATATGTAACTTCTGTGAAGCAAATCCAGGCTCGGCCTTAAATGTAGCAGCTCATTAGACATCTGGTCTTTATTGGCTATGCTTACATACATGCATGTATGTACACATACATGTTCATGTTTACATAGGACCACTTTATCCGCATACTTTTAAATTCGATGCATGGGTCACATGATGGAATCTCAGCAGCATACCTGTCACAGATGTCATGGCGTCAAGCATTGTGACATCAGCGTGATGATGAGTCAATTCGATAATATCCATAATAACCATAAACAATTATCATAGCAAACTTTAGATATAGATTCTATATTAATTTCTGCGCTTTTTACATGCAAGGTAATAGAATTTTATTTGGTAATAAAATAAAAATGAAGTCGTTTCCACCCATTCTCCTCCACCCGTTATCCTTCACTCTTCGTGGTTGCTAAGCACTGAGCTGACACGCTACGCTCACGCTGTTTCAGGATTGGAGCTTTTTCATCGTAAATATAACCATTATTCCATATAGTTCATTCATTCATTTCCATACCCACTTTTCCTATGCAGGGTCGTGGGGGTCCAGAGCCTACCCTGGACAACATTCCCAATCCAATTCCCAGCCTTGCACCTGCCGTTTCCGGAATATTCCGTATAGCTGGTTCATCAAATATATTCTATCCTCTCCTGATGTAGACGGATAATATGAAAAAATAATGTGTGGTATCACCAATGGAAACAAAATGCGTGTATATAGTATATATATATATATGTGTGTATCACAAATATATAGACCAATATATAACGTTGAAGAAGAGGAAGGAGAATGGGAAGAGTGCGCGGGCGTAGAGGTCGATGCGCTTGGCAGCGGAGGGGATAACGGGTTTCGCCGGTGGCGGCTTCTTGTTGTTCTTCGCCTGCGACTTGCCGAGAGCTCCTCCCACCTCGATGGGCTTGCCGTAGCAGTCAAAGTTCGACAGCTCGAAATCCCGAGGCAGCGAGCCCACGATGCTGAAGTCATTGGAGCGCAGGTCCGACTTGGATGTGCAGACCTTTTTGCACCTCGTCTCCGCCGCCTGGAAAACGAAGGCTGTGTGATTTACCCACCGAGTCCCCGTTCAATTACAAGCCCAACACGCTCATGCAGCCACGAGTTAGAAAACAGAATCATGCAGCACTGATTTAAAAACAAACTACATTTTGCTCGTTTTCCACCAAAATCATGGTCTTTTAGGAGACAGGAATCGCAGTTTTTAGGAATATTCCACTTATATGCAAATGTAGCCTTAGGTTTTTAAAGGTAGTAATATTTATCCTCATATTTCTCAGTAGGGAACCCCAACACAAATCTCTGCTGTTCAGACCTCCAAAGAGTGCTGAATTCGCCACTTTGAATTTCGTCTTTGATGGATTATATTTGTGGTTTTTTCTTTCGCTTGGGCACGCCGGTTCACCGCAGGGGGACACACACACACACACACGTGTGTGAGCAGGGTCCACGGTCGCCACGGCGCCAGCAAGCTAACGCCACAGATGCTGGCGAACTTGCCCTAGCGAGAGACACAAAGAGCTAAATGTTTCCCTTCACTGCGGGCGCCCCGCGGTCATAAAGTCGGCCGGCGTGACCTACGGCACCAGCGACGCCCCTCATTTCCTTGAGGAAATATCGTTTCCTATTTCACGAAAGCCTCTAATTTAAACGAGCGACTCCCAGATTCCTGCTACGGTGATCAAAGTAACGCACATCCTCCAACGTTAGCCCGACTGGCTAATTACCGCTAGCCTTCATCCGGTCCTGTCAAGGCCACTCTCCCGAAATTCTTTCCAAGCCCGGTATGTTTAGCTTTAGATGGTATCATAATATTGCTGTAACTTTACAACTGTTGAATTACAAAATGAAGTCAGCTGTTAGCACATGATTTATAATGTTTTAATATTTTGGATGTCGGCCTCAAACTTAACAAGCCTACAACCTAGAAATCGACCAAAACAAAAATGGAAAAATATTGGGATAGTATAATATCTTTGTTAAACGGTGTATTTCAGGACATATACCTGGCACGGTGACTTACATCAACTTACAAATTTGATGGGGCTTCACCTTGTGTCTGTAGACTAACAAACCCAGACTGGTGGCCAATCCATCGTTTCCAAGATCTGCTTTGTGTGTGCTACCCTCATGCTTACGCTGAAATGGCTGCTCTGTGTTCATTCCACCCGAGTATTCTTGCTAAATCCGTCTCTGCTGCCCTTATTCCTTCACCACGACCCCAAGTCACATGGTTCTGTTAATCATCCCACCGTTATCTTCCTGTAATTATCCAAACTAGCTTTGTTTTTCTAAAGAAGACTTTTCAACAAAGTCATTCCCTATAAAACATATATTGGTGTGGGTTTTCCAGTCCAGGAAATTAAGCGCCTCTCCCAAAACATTGCTCTGGCATGATACAGACTTCCTCTGCAGACTAATCCCCATCTGACGCGGCCATGGTCGTCAGGAAGCACGCCTGGAGTTCCCTCCTATTTGCAAGCAGAGGGCCGTTCCCTTGTCGGGATTCCCTCATCCCTGTGGAGAGCGCGCGATGCACGCGCCATGATGTCATAAACCCAGGGTTACCGTCTGTTACTGACGACTGGCGCGCTCGCGGACGCCAGTCACGGATCAGCGCACTGACGCGCTAAAGCGGGAAGGAGCCAGTTGGGACGCGCTCACAGAGCACACGCTACGTCGGAATCCATAATGAAGTGGCACTTCGGCTCAAACTGGCATTAACGGGCAGGTTTTTACTCTTAGGCTGTTTGTGTAATATCTAGACCATCTAAAATAAATGCTGCATTACCTGCACTCATGCAAAGGGACCAGCAATTGGCACAAACCTCACCCCATTATGGAAAACATTTTTCATACTTTGATGAAAGCAGATTACATTCTCACAGTTAAGGAGGAAACTGGAAATTCAAATCATACGAGCAAGTGGTCGGTCATTCCCATATGAGATGCAGCATTTTAAGGAAACCATTAGAATCCCTATTAACCTCAACACCTTTCCGTCCTTCTTGTTGTATTTTATATGTATGTACATTATATGTGTGTATGTGTACATTTGAATGTATTTATCTTTATATATATGTATGTATATATGTTGATATGTATGCATGTGTACATATGTAGGTATCCATGTATGTATGTACAATATGTATGTGTGCAAATATTTCATCCTACTTGTACCAATGAAAATAAAGCTTCTGAATCCTTTGATTATGATTGAGATGATTACTAATTATTTACAAAGTTTGGGGAGTGGATTTGGATGTGGATAAGGAGGTGACCAAAGGGAGGAGGCTGGCGGGCGCCGTGCTGACCTGCAGCATGCTAATGTGGAGGGGGGTGCTGACCTGCAGCATGCTGACCTGCAGCGTGCTAATGTGGAGGGGCGTGCTGACCTGCAGCGTGCTGACCTGCAGCGTGCTAATGTGGAGGGGCGTGCTGACCTGCAGCGT
>JAODKF010000018.1:4656742-4672713 GCA_026779585.1 Mormyrus proboscirostris
AATAATAATAATAATAATAATAATAATAATAATAATAATAGACCATAACAGAAGTACTGAGGCACTTAGAAATGTTTTGTGTCTGACGATGTCCAATGGCATCTGAGCGATGAAGGGGAAGGAGTCAAAGATGAGAGTCTGGTTCTGCAGCCAGATGGGACAGAGTCACGACGTCCTTATATGGACGCAGAGTCGGGCCCCGACTGCATGTGTCTCAGCAGTAGGAGCTGAGTTTTTTTTAAAAAAAAAATCGTTTTTGTGGATGGTTTTCCTACAGAAATCTGTATGTCTGGCATTATTTTCCTTTAATTCTTGAATTCTTTTTAAGGAACATGTTATTATACAAGCGGTGAGGACGGAAAATGAATTAGTCTGGTGCTGGACCGTGAAAAGCCCGCTCACCATGTGGGCACGGAGCCAGCCGCTTTTGGGACAGGCCACACTCCTATTGAGGGGCACTGGTGTCCTGTAGCACTCGTCACTGCAGCATTTCGGGGGGTTAAGGGCTTTGCTAAAGGGCACAATGGACATGTGACTGTTCTGCTGCGGATGGGAATCGAACCGGCAACCTTCCGAGATCAGGTACAGAGGCCTAACCCACTGAGGCAGCTTGGGCATGACGTTAACCGGAGATAATAGTCTGTTCTCTCTTTTAAAATGATGGCAGAGGTTTGATCGATTGACTATGTGCCGTTTAACGTGTTGAAGTATTATGTTTGCAGTCATCCCACAAATGTATCTGTAAATGAAACGAATGGGATTATTAAAATGTGCTACATTCGTTGAAGGACTGAGGGTGGGTCTGGCTGAGTCAGCAACCACTGACTGAGAAACTTGTCTTCCTGCTGGCATTTACTGGCCCTCATGTCACTGTGCACGCAGACACTTTGTGGTGAAATCGTACTGTGTTTTACACATTTTTTTCAGTTTCTCGTTCGCTACCTTTCTGGCATCGTTTTGTTAGTGACGAGGAATTCAGAGCTTTCAAAAGCCTCCATAAACCACTGGAATCTCAGTTAAATGAATATTCGCACGTAGTCCCACTGTCGGACTACAGTGATGTGCTTTGTTGTCAGGCGTTCGGTGGGCAGGTGCCGAGATGTTTCACTGGGGTCATGAACCATCGGCGACATTCAGTTAGTTGAACGCCCAACTGATCTTTCAATCCAGCCGATAGCCTTTTGGAGAATCGAGTATGGCCGTGTAAATAGCAGTGACCAAAAAGCAATCCGGTCCTATGCTGTGAAATTCAATTTGCATGCATAAAAATGCCGCTGTGAGAATATGAAGTAGGTCAGAGTCACGCCGCGCGAAACTTACGGAGCTTGTCGGCCAGGAACTAATTTATTACTTGCGCACAGACGGACACTGGCAGCATCGCCTCTTCTGTGGGAAATGAGGCTTGGTGGGTGGCAGAGAATGAATATTAGGGCGTTAAAGGGGAAGGCGGAGTTAAAGGGGAAGGCGGAGTTAAAGGGGAAGGCGGAGTTAAAGGGCACACGAGGAACCGACTCAAGCAGCATTTATATCTACTAATGCGGCAGAATGTGTGGTAGTCAGCACTGGAGACAGGGTACTGCTAGTTGATGATGATCCCCCTAGACTTGTACCTATTATTTGTATTTTTTTTACAGAAGTAAACATCTGTTCAGCTGTTGCTAATTACCCCAAATGGATGGGTGCATTAAAATAGCCTGACAGACCTGCTGGCTAATGAGATTTAATTGACATAACCAATCAATCTTGCCTCCCCATTTGTCCAGTTCTTTCAGAAAAGTCCAGAAGACTTGGCAGGTTTGTTTCGCTACGCTAAAGCTTGTTTTCCACGGCAGTTTAAAGCTACAGGTTCACGGGATCTCTGTTATCGGAATTTTACAGAGACTTGTATTTTAATTTCATTTTAAGGATGAGAATCTTGTTCATTTCTAAGCTCTCACACACTCGGCACTTTGGGAAATGTTGTTTCAGAGTAAAAACCTTGAATGTTTATGTTTAGAGGCAACTATGCAGCATTATGATGTACAAAATATATCCAAAGAACCTGCAAGTGACTGTATACACTGACAAGCCAAAACACCATGTGACCACCCCATGTGACCACCCCATGTGAATCGAATACTGTTGACTGTCTCTGAAGAAATTAGTAAATTTTTCTGCTGTTTCTGTCACAGTAACCCTTCTGTTGCTTAGCATCAGA
Source organism: Mormyrus proboscirostris (assembly GCA_026779585.1). NCBI lineage: Eukaryota > Metazoa > Chordata > Actinopteri > Osteoglossiformes > Mormyridae > Mormyrus > Mormyrus proboscirostris. Next base: position 4,658,940 of record JAODKF010000018.1, read on the forward strand.
CATGACAGTCTTCATTCACATCCCCCATCAAACACCCTGTTCGCAGTTTATGGTGACCGTGAGCGACCCACAAGCCGTGTCGTCTCAGAGAGGCTCTGACCCAGTCATCTGGCCATAATGATTTGGGCCTTATCAAAGTCACTCAGATCTTCATCCCTGACCATTTCTTCTGCATTCAGCATGTTGACTACGAGCATGGAATGTTAGCTCAGCATCTAATATATCCCAGACCATGACACATACTGTTTTTACGAGACAGTCAACATGAATAGTTTCACATGGGTGAGATCATAATGTTTTGGCTCCTCGGTGTGATGTGAATACTATGCGAACTCTCAGTGATTTGAGATGTGTATGTGGATAAAATGAACGACGTTTCATTTTTGCAATTAGTTAAAACAAAAATCAATCTAGTAAGGCTGGAATCTAAAATGGGACCAAGCAAACGCTACGTGCGGCGCCTGGAAATGTCCGAGGCTCTTGGGCTGGTTCATTTCTGGGGAATGAAATTTGACATTAATGCCAAGTTGCGGAGTCGGCATGTTTTTCGGTGAGGGAGCCGCTCGCCGTGCCGCTGCGCCTGTCATGTGACACCCCTGCCAGTACGGGTGACAGCCTGGTTTTTCCACGTCATTCCCCTTACACCTGCAATCAGAAATGCTACACGATGCAGCTAATGGTCTACTGTGGGCCTCAGACTGGGGGCAGGGAGTTACGAACAAAACATTCTCTTCGTTTTCCATCGCGTCGTCGTCACTTACGCTCACCGCCCACTCCTTGACCTCCCTTGGTAGATTAAAGAGTGTATTTCACAATGTCCCAAAGTCGTTTATCTTCCTCATGCTCATTCCCCTTTAGAATGTCCCCCACCCCGTACGTATGCTGTCTCTGGGTCAGTGTTTGGGGTTAACCAACCAAAAGAAGCCATTCCGGTTCACATCAAGAGCAAAGAAAGGTTTATAAAAATCCCTTCAATTCGTTCTTTCAAGCGCCCACTCAGACGATGGTGGAAAGGCGCTGACATATGCAGTGTTCCAGTGCGAACCAGGAAACAGTCTGTGAGTGTGAATTCATAACGTTACTGTGCACTTCAGCCAAGGCCTGTACAGAGATGGGATTCTATTCCTTTGTTTATGTTAGGCGACTATTAGCGTTTTCTGTTTTATGAAAGAGAAGTCAAGAGACGATAAAGTACTTGTAGGTGCTTCTGCCTGTAAATTAGCGATAATAAAAAAAGCCGTAATAACCAAGGCAATAGGAGACCATAGTGGGTAAGCGAACATACTCAGTGGGAGAGAACTCAGAATTTATACAGGATTTAGTTTACAGGACAAGTTGGATGGATGGATTATTGTTATGATGCTATAGTTTTGATTTTAAAATGTAACATTTTTACAATGTGCAAATAAGCATCTCTTAGTCATCGTTATTCAGACCCGTCGACTGATGCATTGCTTTTGGTTTACAGTTGCTGCTAATTGTGTTTGCAGTTTAAATAATTTCAAAACAACTTTTGATTTCCCCGCTGTACTGAAATTGCATGAAACTGTAAACCCAAACACCAAGATCTGTACCTACCCATGAATCTTTTGTGCCTTTTCACCAGTATAGGAATGTTAAACTGAGTTTTGATGCGTTTGGAATATGTTTCACTGCAGCCGACTGTCTGAGTTTACAACAGGGACCCTTTTGAAAGGAAACAGGAAGTCATGTGACCCTTCCTGAAGGAAACAGAGGAAGTCATACATTTCAGGGAAATGGAGAGGACGGGATTTTTAAATAATGTGTTTCTGAGCGGGAACATAGATGCATGGCTTTTGTTTGTATTTGACCTCCTGCAATTGAGAAGAGCGTTGGCGAGATGTTTAGTCACCACAGACTTTCTAATGATTTTTGCTTACCGCCTGATTGGCGTTTTGCATGTTTCGACGTCTGTCTGCGTGATGTGAACATGTCGCATTCCTGCCGTGTGTCGGCCGCTTTGAACTGCTTTTCAGCAGCGAACCCTTCATCAATAACAACATAATAAGTCGGTGCTTTAATCACGCAGGATTAGAACGGCAGTGTTTTTTTTTCTTTCAAATTTTAAAATGTGCTCTTGGAAGACTGCTTCAGTGGGTGGGCTGATTTTCATACTGAACAGTTGGATATTTTTCATCTCTTTAGAAATTTCATACAGATGTAGCTGTAGTCAAAGTAAGTTAAGAAGTTAAACACGTATTATATGATGTGCCGGACTCCTCTTTTCTTGAGGGAAAGCTTATATTTACTGTCACTGTGCTTTCAGAGCGGCTGCAGTGTAACTTTGACTGGTATCAGGATGATGGATGAGCTGATTGACTGTGTAGGATGCCTGTAGAGCTTGAGGCCAGAGTTCATTCTGAAGTAACTGTGTCAATAACCGACTGCACACACCTTAAATGCAGACGTTATGCCGTTGTGTCACGCTAAGAACTCAATGATGCATAATTAGTTAATACCCTCACACATTCCCAACATCAATAGGTCTAACAAGACCCTCATTTGCAGAGATATAAAGAAAGTCTGACTTTGTAACATGAGCTTGTCTTCCATGTAAAAAAAAAAAAAAAAAAAAAGGATTATCCCATTGACCCAAGAAGAATGAGTCATTCTGCATGAGGTCTGGTTGCCAAGATACAAAGTTTGCTGTCAGGGACGTTAGTTACTGTGTCATTCTTGGATTTTGAAAAACTGGACCTTGACCGCTTTTAATAAAGCTACCTCTGTGTGCTTCAGGTTACGGATTGCCGATGCTTGGGCTTGATGTAAGAAGGTCTGGAGGAATATTAAGTCCATTTATTGTTTATGTTACTGTGGTTTTTGAAGTATGACACTTGACTTATGACTTAACCCTTATAAGGGCCTTGAATACGGCAAAAGAGACATTTTTACTAGCTTCAGAAGTGAAGTGAAGCCTGAGTCATGGAGTCGAAGGTGAAAAAGCCTTTTGATAGCTCAGAGTACCCATCTAGCTAAGGGGAACTGTGTAAAAAGGCCTGCTTAAGTAATAAGCCTGGAACCTGAACATGGTGTTCAGTTGCTCCCAGTGTGCTGCTTCTGCCTCTTACATCACGGCACTCTCCAGAGACCAACACAAACGTAATCCTCCAGACCAGGAAGTAAGCTGATTTTCTACGTGCGAGAGACTTCAATTTCAAGTAAGGATAACTAGAGTGTGAAAACAGATTATACATATCTGCTTTGCATATAGATATGTACATACAAAGCTAATTGGTAGTATATTAATACATTATCCACTGTCTCATCTATATATGAAGGGTACAAGAAGTAGAACCAAATTTTTTCGTATTTTAAAATATAAAGCTAGCTGTGCGGCCGGAAAAGGCCTTGTCAGGTTTGGAGAGCGACAGTGACATAAATCCTAAGAGATGCTTATTTACTGTTCAGATGGTGTACATTATGATTTACTGTATGTTAATTTTCACCAGCACGTTTGTCAGAATAATGTTAGCATCAAACGCTAGCAGAATTAGCATTTGTTTGTGTAAATTTGCTTGAGAAGTCCATTCCATTTCATTCAGCTGTCAACCCTGTTTCCAAAAAATGCTGTGCAAAATGTAAACAAAAACAGAATGCAATGACTTACAAATAATATAATCCCATATTTAACTGAAAATAGAACAAAGACAACATATCTCATAACTAACGCACAGAGTAATTCTGTGGTGAATCGCCTCATCTTAATTGCACACAGACTGACTCTCTGGGAAGCTCTTTTTATAGACAGTCATCTTACTGACCTGTTGCCAATTAACTCAATTGTGAGGTAATCAACCAGGTGTTTTGTTTTAGCATTATACAAGTTTTCCAGTCTTTTGTTGCCCTTCTGCCAAATTGAGCATATATTTGTCAAAAAACAATCAAATTTCTGTTTCAATATTTGATATGTTGTCTTTGTTCTATATTCAATTAAATATGGGTTTATATTATTTGTAAATCATTACATTCTGTTTTTGTTTACATATTACACAGCATCTCAACTTTTCTAAAAGCAGGGTTTTACCTTTAGTAAGTAGGAGGTTGGTAATTTTGAAGTTTCAAGTATTTGGGAATGCATCGCCATGTACAATACTATTAATAATGAATAATATATAGACTATACGCATTTTCCTGCAGATAATCCATGTGCAGAACACCAGTATCTCTGTGCATTTCGACCAATCAGATGGTGATGATGCAACCAGCTGGGTTTGGTGCTGTTAGTAAGCAGGACCATGCCTGCGTGGATATGGCTTGGGTACGGCGTGGGTACGGCTTGGGTATGACTTTCATACTTGAGAATGGAAAACTGCCACTCTTAGGTACAGTACATGTACAGCCGTTTTCTTGTTGGCAGCGGAAAAGTGCCAATTGAGCTCATGCAACTCTGTGCTGGGCCTCACCGACATTCCCATCAGTTTCAGCAGGACGTGTTTACGGAGGAGACCTTTTGCCGATGTCAGGGGAAAAGCAAGGTTAAGGTGCAGCCGATCCGATCGTCCCGCTCTCACCATGAGCGCAGGCAGCTCACGGGATTCCAGCCAAAATGGTCCTTCTAGCTGAAATGAGCATTTTGGTTCTCTCCTGTGCTGGATTTACGTTTCACTTGTTTAGCAGCGGCTTTTACCTGAAGCAACACCCTTTTTTAAGAAAACAGAGTTAGATGGTCCTTGGAACAATTGTGGATCAACAGTGACATCACTCTGACATCACTCTACCAGCTGTGGGATTTGAATCACTGGCCCTTGTACCACAGTCACAGTGTCCCAACTGGTTGAGCCACACGCTGCCCCCCCAAAATTATTTTGTTATCCCTCTTGTGTGGAGCGCTGAGCAAACGCGCGAGCGACACTAACACAGCGGACTGAACACCGCGGCTGCCAAGTAACATCCGTTTATTTATTAGTTTGTTGCATATGGGGTAAACTACACGTTTGGGTCATGGTTCAAGCCCATTAAGAGAGATTGCTGACATGCAACTTCATGCTGAAATAAAGGAGGAGAGTAAAAGGATGCAGTGATAGAATCGTAGAAGTTTGACAATTATTCTTAGGCAAAAAATACAAAGATACACATATCCAGTCATTCCAAGCTTGACATCAAGCGTCACAAAATCCCGTCTAAATCCCAGTCAAAGGGGACTTAAGCGTCAAGCTCAGGATATTTAACTGTATAAACATTCAACTATTTCAAGTGGCCAGGCCGTGTGTGTGTTAATGGAAAACACACAGCCGGTGTTCAGACTGTGAACCCACCAGCAATAAATATTTGAAGGCAGGCCAGGAATTTACTGCACCTGCAGCTACTACCGGATTTAATAAAGAACAGACACAGGAACAATCGCACAAACATCAAAAGCATCAGCGTTTTGGGCAACTTTAATCACTCATTGGGTTTTGTAACCGTAGTCTGGGGTATTTACCATAAGAAAGTCATTCTTCAAAAGTGATTTGAAATATGTGGAGGATAGTCATCAAGGAATAAATACAAAGTGCATAAGAATTTCGCTTAAAGATGATAAATAATAATAATAATATTAATACTATTTTATAATGGCATATGCATATGAAAATAATCCATTATGTGCATCTCCACATAACCGAGGCTTCAAAAACACATTAATTTTCATGGGATTTTTATAATAATAATTTTACAATCATTTCTACGTATTCCAGCTGTGATAAGTGAGGTCCGGTGCCCCCTGTGCTCCTGTGTGCTTCAGTAATGGAAATATTAAGCCCTTAGATAGGTTGTGGCGCACAGTTTTGTGGGCAAGCGCCTGAACTCAGTTGGCGGCCTTGCGATCACACTTCCATCTGAATAAGGGCCTTCACTTCTTCCTCAGACCAGCTCAGGGACGGCCCGGGTTTGAGGCTAATGACCGCGTCAAATAAACTGCTTCTTTCATAGGTAATATTACAGGAAATGCCAACAGCTTGCAATAAAACAGAAGACGTACAGTACAGAAACTAAAAATGGCTAAAGTTTCGATATTGTTATTGAAATTAACATTCTAGGCTATTCTAGACTGTGTTTTTTGCCATGTTTATCTCAATCAATCAATCAACATTTATTTATATAGCACTTTACAGCAACCTAAGTTGAACCAAAGTGCTTCACAGCACTAAAAATCTGGAAAGAAGCTTCTGTTCTCTGCTTGCTAAAAGCGGACTCCGGGTCGTGACTGACGGATAGTTATATGACAAATGACAGACTGACAAGTGTCCCGGCTTCTAGCTGATCATCTCCCTGCACATTTTTGTAACATTCTGCGTTTTGTTCATTGGTCAGTCCCACTGTGGACAGCCATGATCGGAGCAGCCGTCTCCTCCGTACACAACTCGCGCTGCGCGTGGAGCCATCGATCAAGAGCTCATGGGGGTTTTACTACAAAAGGTATTCTAGTAGCTCAGACCCACCTCCTCTGCGATCTGATTGGTTATCTCTCAAAATCAACCAATCATTTGCCATTCGGCCCTCCGAACATTTTTGTGCAAGTAAAAATCCCATGAGCCGATGAAGTCTGGATGGGGGGGGGGGGGCCTTAAGGAGCGAGAGAAAGAGAGAGAGAGAGCACTTCAAGTCAGCACCAGTCAGTAGCACAAAAGAGAGAAAAACGAAAACATGCAGAAGCAGCTGATGCACTTGCAGGTCTGCTTAGAAAGTGAGTCTAACTTCCAGTAAGCTAGCTAAGGTTACCTCAGGGGCCACTTACGGACTGTTACCTGGTCCCTGGTTTACGGAACGCTATTTGTTTCGTATTTTATCCATCACGAGTATGAAAATAAACTATAACACGATCAACAGCTATAATCAGTTTTCTCCTCTAAAAAACAAAAACACATTTGCTGAGCGAGCCTCTTAGCGCCGTGAATGTCCGTATCTGTCACACGCGGCAGTGCGTGGTGATGCCAAGCGACGTGTCGCTGGAGAGAGGTGCAGCGATAACATGCGAAGGAGAATCCAGAGTATTGCGCAATTTCTCAAGCCTCACACATCACCCGAAGCGGACGTGCCGATGAATGATGCATCACTGATATTTAAAATATGCTAATTTGATTAATAATAAATATGTAGAATAGTAATTCGGACAGAACTACATATACGCAAAATCACTGCCGGCATAGGGGCCTTGGAATAAGCCGAGCTAATAGGAGAAATATTCATTGCATTTCGTTTGACGTTAAAAATTCATAGTTAAGTTTGTCATATGTGCTTCTTTGTTTTTCTTATTCATTGTTCGTTCAAATGAAGGAACCACTAATGTAAGGTATTCAGGGAGGGGCGTGTTGGGGAGGGGGCTCGGGCGCTTAGGGCCCCGAACTGTGAATCATACCTCACAACCGCCATAAAGCACAATAGTGCGCAGGTGTTTTATTAACAGATGGGAATAATGATTTCACACATTTGTGCATCATTTTACAGACCGAAAGGAAAGAAAACACAATCTGACACCAGCAAGTGTTTCTTTACGATTAACTGAAATACTTAGCAAAACTTTCTAGTGTGTTACCGTCAAGAACGGATTTCAGCGCAGTATTTTGAGTCTATATGTTCAGAGAAGCAAATTAGTGCTTGGTGGCCTTAGGTAGAGGCCCTTTCTGACTCGTTCAGGCCCCCCCTCCCTCCCTGCCGGTCGGACCTCGCACATCCATCTGCCGGACGTCTGAATCGGATAATTGAATCACTTGAATCACTTTAATTACATGAATCTTATTGCTTCTTCTGCCGTGCCCAGACCGTAACGTAGACCACGCCGTCGAGCTTCGCCGCTCATGCCGTGAAGCGGCCGCGAGCCCTCGGCGCTTTCCGGCAGACGGAGGAGGAAGAGACGGAGGAGTAGACGGAGACATCAGAGTAATGACGGGGTTCGCAAAAGCATTCGGGAGAGGATCTGCTGGAACATGTGGGAGCAGAAAGCAACGCTCCAGCGAGCGCAAGCGAGAGCAATAAAAACACAGCCTGCTTATATAACCTAAAGAAACAGCCTGCACTCAACTAAATGTTAATGGACGCGATTCCCTAAATGTCCTCACCTCATTGTCCACCTCATGAACCATCAGTAAAAAGCGATTTTGATGTCTGCCGTGGTTGACCTCGTAGCAGTAATGGCCGGTAACCAGAAAGCTTTTTTAGTGGGCAGTGCTCTGTGTGTTCTGGACGCCCCAGGCGAGATTCTATCAATCGTCCCTCCCCTCCTCCACCAGCAGTAGAAAACAACCTTTCTCCTTTATATTAAGAACAGTTGCACTGCGTATGGCTGTATATACTAGCTAGCAATGACGCCCTGTGCGATTGCCTGTGTGGCCTTTAGGGCAAGCTGGTCCTGTCAGGGGAAAGCACTACATTTTAGGCAGGACATGGACATAAAATGAGATTAAACAGAAAAACCATCCGGTATCGCAATATTTGTTCTTGGGGGAGTTCTGAGCTAAAGATTTGCACTGTGGTAGTTTGATTAAATCAGAGCCCAGAACCTTCACGATCAGATTGACGCGTTCTCAGCGTGAATCATTATCTCTAGGAATAGTTTGGCAAATACAGAGAAGCTCCCATGGTAAGAATGATACTCGCTGGAATACGGCCGCGAATCGATGTTTACACGTCTGCTGTCAGTCCCGTTCTCGGCCATTTTCAGTTTAATGGGATCAGTTTAAGCATATCGGTGACTAGTTCCCCAGGTGAGCTTCACTGCCCTGTACCCTCCCTCAGCCTCGATGGTCAGAAGGTGGCGCTGTAGGCAGATGCCCATGTTGCCTGACCGGCCCTGACAGTGACCCACTGATATCAGATTATTAAGTCTGCTTGGTATTTTTTTGCTGTTGATCCTGGTGTTTCCAGTAGATTCTTCTTTTTCTAGCTGTTAGTGGCCGTGAAATCCCACGGCCTGCAGTGCACTGCATGGCGCACAACTGCACTGTGCTCTTACACTGGATCATCCGTTACTCTGTTCATCCCCCAATTACACCCGGCTGAGAAGTGCTGCCGGGGGGGGGGGGGGGTGAGTGGGCAGAATGTGACTGGGTAGCTGGCGGGGCTGCCGGCGTGACTCGGAGAGCCTGCTGAAGTCGGCCTTTTTAAACTTCCTGCTGTCCACGGACCCAGGCCTCCTGGGGGACACTGCAGGGAGGCTCAGTAATGCCTGACCGCGGACGGCCAGAGGCAGAAGACAAGAAGCGGAACTCGATAGTACAGAGCCGCTTCCCGACAGGGTGTCACGGCGACTCTCTAGTTGCCGTTCCGCGCTTCTGCGGCTCTGGGCGTAGGTCCTTCCCAGAGTACGACTTCCCTCTGGTTAGTGCCGATTCCTTGTCATTCGGGAAAGCCGGCGATCTGAGCTGAACCGCGGGTACACAGTGCAGGTCTGCGTGAGTACTTCTGAACGTTCATGCGTGCTGCGTAACGGTTTTCTCTCCCCATGTCTGCGCATCAAAAATGTCACTATCAGCGCCGCACTCACAACTCTCTCCTCCTTCTGCTCAAACAGTTTTTTCTTCTTTTCCTCTGTTTTTATTGAAAGGAGTTGAACATTCCCAGCATGAGAAGATCCTCACCGTCTCAGAAGATGGAAGCATCCACAGTCCGAATTTCCCGCACTCTTACCCACGGGGCAGAGCTGTAGTTTGGAGGCTAGAAGCCCCCGACAAAGACGTACAGATCAGACTGAAGTTCGACGAAAGGTTTGGGCTCGAGGATCCAGAGGACGGGACGTGCAAGTAAGCACGATTTCACCTGCCTTAACGCAGACCCGCTACAGAAATGGCTTCCTGTCGGATGCTTTCTAATAACCGACGATTGATGTGTTTGTGTTGACCGTGCGCACAGAGAAGTCATTGCGGTTGACAGCTTTACGGTTTAGCATCGAGATGAAGCCATTAGCTAAATTGACTCGCTGCAGTATGTATTGCATATACATAAGCTTGTTCATGGATGACTGGCAAGGCAATGAGAATTCCTGAGTTGCCTCATCCTGCACAGGGCCAATGGCAGGGCCATTGCACCTATCTCATAATCTTTTTTTTTTTCACAAAAACAATAAAGTGTTTACTAAGACTTGAGCTTCTTGACGTCAGACAGTCCTAGCTTGTGTGATTCAGTGAGTTAGGATACTGTGCCGGTGATCAGAAGGTTGCCAGTTTGAGTCCTAGGGTCAGCAGACAGGTTTAATTGTTCAGGCCCTTAAACCTCAATTGCTCCAGGGGCTGGCGACCCTGCTTTCGGTATATAACGCTAGTTTCGGTATATAAATATAACGCTAGTTTCAGTGCTCGCCTATTTACTGAGTCACCTCGACGCTGCTCGACGTCCCGTTACGTTTATCTGTTTATTTTAGCTTGAACGAGCATGTCTCACGGACGAGCGAGCCCGAGGCGGTCCCTGTGGCATGTGCGTCCTCGGCAGGCAGGGTGGGCCTCAGGAAACCCCGCAGCCCCCCCCCCGTAATGGGAGCCTGTTACGCGCGCGGATGAATGAGGGCACTGTGGGGTCCCCCTTCAAACGGAGGAAGTCTGTCGTGAGAGGCGGAGTGCTGGCTGACGCCCGTTTGGCAAGGGCCCCCGCTTTCAAGACGGCGCAAGTTGTGAATGGGGGAGATGGGGGAGGGTGGGGGCACAGACTGCGAGGGCTTATGTAAGACCATCTGTCACTCAGGCCCCAAGGAGGCAGCAAGGGGCGTGGCCTTTGGTCCCACTCTTTTTCCATTCTCCTCCCCCCACATGCCCACCTGCCCATCCTCAAGCAGACACACACGTACGGCCCAGACTTGGGGGGCGCGGGGATACGGCTCGCCGCTGAGCCACCAAGATATTCCACTCGCCACGCTATCAAGAGGATCCGCGCGGAAAGATGCGTAGGAGCAATATGGGAGGGGCACGATAGCTGAGGCTACGCACGTCAGCACACCGCCATCTGCTGAAGCAGAGCGGAATGGCGCCCGTCTACCTGACAGGTGTGATCGCTGCCAGGAAAGCTAGCAAAGCAAGCGCATCGCTACTCCTTGATAAATTTTTGATATGATTTTGTGGAAATTGTGATTATAATCAAACGATTAAAACAGCCTCACTCGTGAATCCATGTCCAAACCGCACGATCCCAGTGCTTCTCTGAAGCGGCGGAGAGGCTGCCGTTTACTTGCTGGCTGTGTACATGCTTTCGCATGCCCTTTTATTTAAACCTCCAAAAATAGAGCTCTCATTATGAGAGACCCGTTTGCTTAATTAAAATGCCGGGACCAGAACTAATGGGCCATTATGCTGGCTATCAAGGCCCTCGTGGTTTGCTTTATGACCACTTCCTAAGTGTGGTAATTACGTTTATGCTACCTAATATGAAACGCTTTCATCATGTGGCTGTTGCCTTGGAAACTGAAGTAAATCATTGTGTTTAGAAAAGGAGATATTTGTGTTTATCAAAGGGGGGAACCGTAGGGTGAGTGTTTCTAAGGGAGTATTTGTTTTTTGTTTCGATCATTTTAGGTACGACTTTGTAGAGATCGAAGAGCCTGCAGATGGCGCTATTCTGGGCCGGTGGTGCGGATCACAGTCTGCACCCGGAGACCAAGTGTCCAGGGGGAACCAGATTAGGATCCGTTTTGTATCAGATGAGTACTTTCCATCAGAACCGGGATTCTGCATCTACTACTCCTTGATCTCAATGGTAAGAATTACGTTACAGCAGATACAGCTTATTCATCGCCAGCTAACATACTGGTTTAATATCATTTCCTTTTTGCAGAACGAAGGTGCAGTTCCTTTTGGTCACTTACTTTTGGCAATTTCCTGTTGGTTATTTCTTTTACAAGTCCACACTTTGTGGTGAAACTTCCTGAGGGGTTCGGGGCTGACTTTCTGGATCCTTCCGCGTGGATGTTTGATTCGGATCAGAGCTGCATGCAGTGAGAACAAGTGGCTCGGCGTCCGGCGGTGCTCTGAAGTTGGGTGTGAACAGTCTGCCATCGTTGTGCGCATCAGCTCAGTGACCCCCAAACTGACTCATTCGCTGATTAATCCTTCCAAGTGGAAGTAAAGGAGGGATTAAGGAGGTGGGAACACAGAATGGGTCCCTGTGAAACAGCGTGGGGGGGGGGAGGCCCTGCCAACGGCCACACACAGCGAGGCACAATGCAAGCCCCGCCCCCTTACGAAGCTCCAGAGTGGGACGAGGGCTGGCTGTCTCGCCGTCCTGTCCTCTTTGCCAGTCTGCCTCCACCATTCACTCACGGCAGTAATTTTCACCTTTATTGATTATTTATGTCATACTCAATCTAGGCAACAAAAACAGGAGAACCTAAATAGGGAAACACACTCGCACAGTAGCTGTACTCATGTCCTTGTGGGGACCATCCATTCATTTCCAATAACCCCAATCCCAACAATGACTTAACCCCCAACCAGCCCTAACCTTAACCATGAGTGACCAAACTAAATACGGGACCGGAAAAATAATCGCATTGCAGAACCACGTGCAGGCACACGGAGACACAGACAGAGACACGCACAGACTCACAGACACACACAGACACACACACAGACACACACAGAGCCCCAGTACAGCTAACAGAGTCGCTAGTCACGTGACTCTCCTTGGTTTCTCTTATTAATTCCTTCTCTATATACTTTACCAGGTTCCATAAGCTCCGTACCTTTTGTACAGTATATCTCAATAACGTTTGCCCCTTTAGCGTTTCAGTAATATCCCAATCCGAGTGATCATTACTCAAAATTAATTGGTCTTCTAATTACCAAGGACAATTAATAATATTAATGCACCTCTCAGCAGACCCCTCGAAGCGGGATTCTAACTATTTGCTCCATCTGAAAGACTGACAATAATTGTCCAAATTTCCACGAGCGCGTGAAACACAGCATTCAAAGTGAGCGCCTTTGGTGAGATGCCAACGTGCAAGAAGCCAGCAGAATATTAATCATCAGACTCCCCGTGTCAGACTGGCTCCACTGGCAGTGCAGCCCGATAGGGCAGCGCTGCCAGGGACCGCGATGGCAAACCGATGTCCCTGCTCCTCTCACACGTGGTCTAATGTGACACATGGGACGAAAAACACTGCAATGATACTGTTTGATTTGTGATACTGGCACGATTTATGCTCGGCGTGCGTGAGATTCCTATGGATTTTTATATTTCAGAGGATTTGGGGTACATAAGAATGTGTGTAGATGAAAAACTGAACAGGTGGACGAGGGGGAGGGAGTTCAAGAAGGCCAAGCTGTCACACATCTGCAGAAAGCAACTCCAGAGACAGAGGAAGATAGTTAGGAGATGGTATTTTCAAGCTTAGGGCTACCGTATCCTTTCTTGCTGAAAAAAAGACTTCTGGGACAAAAAGAAGTGCCGGAAAATTTTTGTAACAAGACACGGCTTTCACCATCACCGGCCAGTTACGCGGTTACCCCGTAACGGGACCCGCCTCTCGCCATCGCCGGTCGGTCTCACCGTGGCCTCCCGTAACGGGACCCGCCTCTCGCCATCGCCGGTCGGTCGCACCATGGCCTCCCGTAACGGGACAGGCCTCTCACCATCGCCGGTCGGTCGCACCGTGGCCTCCTGTAACGGGACAGGCCTCTCACCATCGCCGGTCGGTCGCACCGTGGCCTCCCGTAACGGGACCCGCCTCTCCCCATCGCCGGTCGGTCGCACCGTGGCCTCCCGTAACGAGACAGGCCTCTCGCCATCGCCGGTCGGTCGCACCGTGGCCTCCCGTAACGGGACCCGCCTCTCGCCATCGCCGGTCGGTCGC
>JAODKF010000018.1:4672813-4684219 GCA_026779585.1 Mormyrus proboscirostris
CGCCGGTCGGTCGCACCGTGGCCTCCCGTAACGGGACCCGCCTCTCGCCATCGCCGGTCGGTCGCACCGTGGCCTCCCGTAACGGGACCCGCCTCTCGCCATCGCCGGTCGGTCGCACCGTGGCCTCCTGTAACGGGACAGGCCTCTCGCCATCGCCGGTCGGTCTCACCGTGGCCCCCTGTAACGGGACATAAGCTGATACCAATACATTAACTAATATGTCGTGCATCTCTAAGTAATGGGATTAACACCAGCTTGCCACGCCTTTCAGGTCCTACTCTCAATCCCTAATGTGGTACGTTCTAGAGCCCGCACTCACAGTCCGTACCGGGTCAATAACTCTTCATATTGACAAAAAGTCTTAAAGTAATTGGTTTTGAACCTGGAGGAGTTTTTCAGCTGTTCAAGGACTAATGATGTTTCAGGTCTCTGAGTACAGGTCAAAGACTAGTGGGCCAAATCCATGTGGGATTTGATCAAACAACCTGCACATGACAGGGATGCAAAATCTGCCACAACTTGAAATTAGCACTGCCCCTAAATTCACCTCTTCCTGGGGCCCCTCGAACAGGCAGGGCTGTGGAAAAAACAATCACCGACACATATGTATGAAAATGCAAAGACCGGCTGGGGATCCCACAACGAGGGGGGTACAGTCACTCCGTCAGTCACTCGTCTGAGTGGCAGCCAGCCAATGTTTACCCACAGAATTCTCCAGAGAGATCCCCGATTCTCAACGCTTCCTGGCCTTCCATTTGCATTCCTCCTTCTCCAGGATTCCGTGCAAACGGTGGCTCTCCGCTTCCCTGCGGTTAACCAGCGGTGCTGAGACGTGGGACGGCTGTTTATATTTAAAGAGTAATAATTCCTCTTCCCCACTTCCGTGGAAGGAAAAAGAAATAATCCCGGCTGTAATTTTTTTCGGAAGAGATCTTGGGAAAGCGAGGCAGAAAGGTTGTTAAAACACATCTCACAGAAGAAAGCTTGACTTTAGCAGAAACGGGAGTAAAATTATCTCCTGGGCTCCAGCCCCCACAGATTTGGGGAAGCCGGCTCTGGGCCTAGCCGTGACTGAGGGCCATTGTGCTGCCAAGCATCCTGGCCAATTACAGGCTCCGGTTAATGTGGGAAAACTACAGGGATAACGACAGTGGTTTATTTGCGGGATGGGGACGCAAGGAAAGGTCAGCCATCTCTGGCTGTGTGATGTGGCCGCCCTTTGGTCACTAAGCGGCTCCTGTGATGTCAGGCCGTCCCTCGCAGAAACACTTCTGTGCTTCGAGCGGCAAGTTTTCAGATTTCCAGTTTTATTTCTCACGCAGGCGAACACGCCGTGTGCGTGTGGAGCAAAATGCTTTTTCCACCTGCTTCCTGTATTGTGCTCGAAAGGAAATATGCGATACAAAGAAAATTAATATACAAAGATAGCGATAACAATAGCAGCGCGACAAATGGAAATAATGCAACCTGAGGGTGGAGGTGCTCTAGGCTGCTTGTATCCATCCAGAAAATATAAACCGATTTTTGCATTTTGCTAGAAAAAGTGCGGTTGAGAGCTGCTGTTCTGATCACGGTAGAGTGATATTTTTCGTTAGCGTGAGCGACAGACCAGCAAGGCCGATCAGTCAGGGAGGATCTTTGGCCTGTCACTCCACTCCTGGTGTCCATACAGGAGGAAGAAGCTGCCCTCAAAGGTCAAACCCTGCCTGACTTCCCACAGCACCACCTCCTGCACAAATTTTAAATCTTTCACCCTGTCGCTCTTTACAGAGATCCCTGTCGGACATGCGGCATTCTGCGGTAATTAGCTTTTAAAATCGCCGCCAGGTTTAAAGAGTTAGCAGTGCCGTTTATTTGCCCGCCGCCTTTTTTTGGTAATTATTCTGATTGCAGGTGTTCCTGACTTTGGAAGTGGCTCCTTGTTAAATACCCCCAGTTTGAAAAATGGAACCTGCAGCCAGCTTGCTTGTAAAAACAACCCGTCCGTACTGGGGATTTATTTGCATTATTCGATAAGCCTGCCTTTTAACGAGGCTGTTTGTCTCGCTCAGCCAGTGGCGTGGTAATTTAGCGCTGTGAGGTCATGCTGGGTATGGTATTTTACAGTTTTTGGTCGCATTTTGGCCCTTGAGTAGTTCAGGCCTCCTGTGCTTGGCTCTTTTTTATCTACAAGCTGAGGTCAGACCACAAAACCTCCAGATGAACTATGCTGAAGACCGTAAACCTGCTTCCTTCACTAGAGTCACTGTTTTGAACCTCAGGAGACTTTTACAGGCGGGAGTTTCCCCTACGCGGTGAGATCCTTCATTTCCACAGTGGCCGCGGGCAGAGCTGGGGGCTCTCTCAGCGAAGGGCACCAGGGCTCATCTTACGGGCCCTGTTCTTCTGGAAGGACCAGCGTTACATTCAGAGCCGGGACTGCTGGACCCATGTAGAAGCCAGTCGTCAAATCGGAATTTAAAAATATAATCGCCATCATTAGCTTGAATATGGGGTAAGATCAGAGAATCAGTGTGGCCCCACGTGGGGCTGCCGTCTCGTTAGAAAAGAGGGTGAAATGTCGTAGGGCAGAGACTGGCGGGACGAGATCTCTAGCATGGCCGTGCGGTGACTTGACAGCCCTTAAGGATGAATTAAAGTAGGTCCGGCTCCAACTTTGAATTGTTGGGTGGGCTAAGGGGCGGGAGGAGGCCCGTGACGAGGGGGCCTGCGGCGAGGGGGGGGCCACCCAGTCATAAGCTTGGCCCCAGGGAGGAGACGGGGCTGAATCAAAGTGTTTATACCACATCAAGCTACTGCATGCTAATGATCATTATATTTAGTGCTGTAAAATTTGGCAAAGATAACAGAGATAGACTGAGATAACACCGTGTAATAAGTAGAAAGCTTTTGCTGTTTCTTGATCTATGCCAAGAATCGTAAACTTTTCCAGTGATTCTGGAACTTAAATGGTACTTTTGTTCATGCGATTTAGCACAGAGTGTCCTATGTTAATCCAGGAAGCTGGTGGGCTGGCGGTTGCCCTCCCTGGGAAAGGTCAGGCTAATTGAAAATGCACTTAAATCTTAATCAAACCAGCTCCTTCCGACTCAGTCTCACTTTGAGGCTACCGACTGTTTACATTTGAAACTAAAAGGCCTTCACCGCAGTTTCGTCCTGAGAGGAATGTGTCGCTCCCAATTACAGAATTACCTCATGAGATGGAAAGCAGTAGCTTTATATAAACACGATTAGCATTTCCACAGAGTTTTTATCTCGTGTGATGTCTCTGAGGCATATTTTGCCGAGAGCTTTCATGTATCAGGTGAAAAATATCAACACGAAATTATCAGGGTTGTTAAAGGTTAGATGTGTAAACTGCAACAGTAACTGTTTAAACTGCTTCTTAAGATTTAGCCTGCAGGATTTTCACTTCAATATGATTCAGCAGAGCAGTAGATGCATGTCAGACTTAAATATACAAACAAACACACTCTACGTATCTCCAAATGATCCTTTGTCCAATAAGTTTGCAAAATTTCTCTGTCTGTTTCTGACAACAGTATTTGTTTTCCTGACCAAAATTTCAGTGGAATCAAAAGCAGCTAATCAGCACCATGCATGAACGCGTGAACTGTTCTTGTAAATGCAGAAAATTCCAGAAGCGGTGATCCCCGGATTGTTGCTGCCAGCCACACAGAGCTTGGAGGACTTAGATGAAGTTGTGGCTGGCCTCAGCACTGTGGAGGAAGTCATGAAATACCTCGAACCTGAGCACTGGCAGCTGGACATGGAGGAGCTGTACAAACCGACATGGCAGGTGCAGGGGAAGTCCTTCATTTTGTCCAGGAAGTCCAAAGGTACCTAAGTGTGTATGTCACATGCCCAAACGCACTTAGCTGTCATCTGTCTGTCTGCCTATCAGTCTCTTTGTCTGCCTGCCTATCTGTATGACTGTCTGTGTCTTCTTCTGTCTGTCTGCCTATCTGTCTATATGTCTGTCTGTGTCTCCTGTCTTTCTGTCTATATGTCTGTCTGTGTCTCCTTCTGACTCTCTGTCTGTATGTCTCCTTCTGTCTGTCTGTTGGCCTGCCTATCTGTCTGTCTTTTCTTCTGTTTGTCTTGCTGCCTGTCTGTCTATCTGTCTGTGTGTGTCTCCTGTCTGTTTGCCAGCATATCTGTCTGTTTGTCTGTCTGTGTCTCCTTCTGTCCGTCTGGCTACCTGTCTATCTGTTTGTTTTTCTGTCTTTTCTCTGTTTGCATTTATACTAAATTTAAACCAGAATAGCAGTAATAGCACCCAGCACAAAATAACACATAGATTCCAGTGCCTCACTGCCAGGAAGATAACAACAGACCTGTCTCTCAGACTACACTTCCAGAACCCTCCGCCTTCCCCATTGTTACCCTTCCCAGGGCCTGATACTCATGTAGTGTCAAACTGTTTCCCCTGAAGTCGAGTCTTAGAGAAGCAGCATAAATGTTTGCATAAGGGCAACCGGGTGCCGACTGATAGTCATTTTAATGCCATTTAAATGATGCCAAATGTTAATAAAATGTGCAGTGAAACCCGATGTCTGGCCTTTGTGCAAAAAACGCGAAGTTGCTTATGACTTCAATAAATGGCATTTTTTGTTCATGCTCCCATTGGCTTCTCCCTCAAGGGGTCATGGACCTGATGAACCAGATGAGGGAGGAGGTGAGGGTATACAGCTGTACCCCACGGAACATCTCCGTCTCCCTCCGTGAGGAGCTACAACGGACCGGCGTCATCTTCTGGCCCAGCTGCCTGCTGGCACGGCGCTGTGGCGGAAACTGTGCCTGCTGCCCGCACCGCTGCTCCGAGTGCCAGTGCGTGCCCACCAAAGTCGTCAGCAAGTACCACGAGGTTAGATGCCATGCTGGCGGCGATCAGGGGCGTTCATCAGTCCGTGGGGCAGTCGGGGGAATCCGTAAACCCTGATAGTGGAATGAGCTGCCGAATCACATCCAGTCATCAGATTCCTTCTGCACTTTCAAGCACCTCCTCAAGACCCATCTTGCAGGAATACCTCTGCTAGCCTGATACTTTTAAACATTCCCTGAATGTTCTTAATGTTGCACTTTCTGCTGATTTAAATATTTGTCTTATTAGGTTCTTGCTTTGTTTGGAATATGTTGTGTAGCTCCTGCTCCAGTCCAGCTTATAGCTGTCACTGGTCTTTCAGCAGAAGTTGAACCCAGCCGACTCCTCGACAGCCATTTGTTTGAAATATGCCGTTTGGGCTTAACATGGATGTATCGCCGCCTTTGCTTTGTAACCGAGCTTCTTCTCCCACAGGTCCTCCTAATAAAGCACAGAGGGGGAGGGAGAGGACATCAGACATCGCTGATGGACATAGCCCTGGAGCATCACCAGGAATGTGACTGCGTGTGCAGGGGGGGCTCGGACTGATGGCCCTGGGACATAGGTGCATGGAGAGCACCAGAATACGCGCAGATACGATGGCTCTGTTCCGGCCGACTTTGCTCATGAATTTACGGATAAACCACACAAAGGGACATGCCAAGTACTGCTGTCTAGTCATTAAAACAGGGATCTCGGATTTCTGGATGAACTGAGCCACCATGCAAGCTTTGGAGGGTTTTTTTTTAGTGCATTCTAGAAGAAGAAAAGAACATGGATTAAAAAGGATTATTCGCTCTTAAATATCACTGGAGGTGGTGAAAACCTGGTGAAACCAGATCGGGAGAGGAACAGACCCTGGAGCCCAGAAAATGTCTCTGTCAGAGTTCAGGACTTTGGGACAGTGATTCAGGGATGAATGCTTAAGACTGCTCCTTTTTAAAGTTACTGTACATGCCGCCCCCCCAACCTTCTCGTTGGTACAGTCCCCTGTAGAAATGGGTACTGTACACGCCCCCCCCCCCCAACCCTCTCGTTGGTACAGTCCCCTGTAGAAATGGTTACTGTACATTTGCCTGCAGCACTACCACAATCCTGGATTTCGTGAACTACTTCTGTTTTAATAACCAAATGCATATGTATGCCAAATGCAGCTTCTGCCTGTGTTCGTTTTTTTAAATTGCATAACCAGGAAATGGGTGCATTGCACTTACGGTAAGGTTATTTAACACCCTTCTGCTGACTATGTATTTTAATATTTTTACCTGTTCTTTGTAATTAAAAATAAATAAATAAAACAACCTTCCAGTAAACATCCCAGAGCCTTTAAAATACGGAGGAGTACCAGTCGAGGTCCCAGTGCAGAAGAATCTGAGATCTTCCTGATGGACACCTGGCTGCTTGTATAAATTGTCATCTATAATTCGATTAGGAGCGCAGGTGGTCCTGGGACTGAAATGTACCATTTTAACATAAATTTTAGGTGTCTATATACCTGCAACTAATGGCCTTCATTCATAAAGGCAGGTAGGGAATTAATAAGAAATCTCCCCCTGCATTTTCACACATGAATTTGGATTTATTTTCTGGTTGTTTTTTTTTATAATTGTCTGAGACCTGATGAATAGTGGTGACTGATGAGTGATGAATCACTGTGATTGATGCTGGGACTGTTTAGAAAAATGCTCAGTTTCGATGACATGTAGTTTGTTAGTTGGTATTATTAAGACAGTCATCCTCATATATTAATAGAAGGAACCTATCGAGTCACCTTGAAGGAAAAGCCAAATGCTTCTACTGATGTTCCTGTTAGCAGGTAACTGACATTTATGCCAGTGTCACCCAGATTCTGTCCAACGGGAAACTCCTCTCTGACACTCCATTTCAGGTTGTATTTTTACCTGTCGGTTTGCATGATGATTCCCTCTTTTGTCTTCGAGCCATGAAGTGGGGTTGCCTAACAACAAAGATGTCCCGCAATCCATTCCGCCTCTGCAAAATCGGTGCCGTGTTAGTACCCGACCCGCAGAAAATTCCCCTGTCGCCCAACACTGGCTCTCACTGCATAATTGGGACACACAAAAAAATGCATGCTTACTCGGAGCTGGGTCTTTTACTCAAATCCATATGCTGTATAAAGGGGAAGCATCTTCCAATATGACCTTCTGTGCTCAGTCACTTTTTAGGAGATTTTAGTCACTGTGCCTCCTGGTGGACAGTGGAGGAAATAACCACTTGTGACAAATAACAAACCAGAGAAATTGTTCTTGCGAAAGTGGTGAAATCTGTTGATCACTCATCAAGGAAACTCTGTCACTATTATTGATGTCATGTGACATTGAGTAATGTCTCTCCACAGTTACAGGCTGTCTGATTTGGGTGAGTCTGGCAGTTACAGCATCCCCTCCCAGTGGTGTCATAATCCTCCTGGTTGTAATTATCATGTTTTGCCTCGTTTTTCTGTAAGTAGTAACACACTATTTCATTTTGAGGCTCCACATTCCTGTGTGTGCTTATAGATCTAAAGGCAAGACTATAATGTGGTCATAATGTATAATTTAAGTGTTTGCATACTGTCATTTTATTTGTGTAAAATTAGTGCATGAAATAGCCAAAGAACGGGACGTCACCGTGACTTGCACTTTGTCATGATTTAATGATGATGTAAATTATGATTTAATGATTAGCAGATATATTGAACTCAGAGACAAGAAACTGGCAGGGATTGATCTCGGTAAAGTAAATATTTGACACCTTTTCACTCGACAACATAGAAACAGTCCTCTCTTTGTACCATGGCCTTCCAGACTGTCCTGTGGTGGGGGCAGCATAGTCAGCATGGATGCCGGATACCTGGCCCCGTGTCTGAAAGTGGGATCGATGGAGGGAACTGAACAGAGTGACAGGCGTGGCAGAGTGATGTCACCATGTTGTTCAGGCCGGGAAGGTACACGTCTCTATAAATGCTGACTAAAGGCTGCAGCAAATGTCATTCTTACATTGAATCTTGGACAAGAATAGAGTGTCATGAGGACTGCTGGCTAAGCTGGCGAAATGCACACCCACAAAAAAATCATTTGGTATTCAAGTCTTCATGTGGTGCTTTTTTTATGTGCCTGAGTTTTATGTGCATGAGGCAACAGAGCAAGTCAAATTAGAGCAACTAAAATGGGAATTCAGTAGTCAGGCAGCACACAGTGGTGTTGTGATGTTCTGCAGACATGTGGCTGGCTGTTGCAAACAGGTAGTTAATTACATGGTGTTTGTGCTGCGGTTTCCAGCGCCCAGAGGCTTTTCGGGCTTGCAGAACTCCTTGTGCCTGCGATGCATTAATCAGAGAGCCGTAATCTACCTTGCTGGCTCAGTGGAGGTGCACGCTGCGTTATAGATTAAAACGAACCTCCAGCTTTAGCTCATGGAGCACCACATAGTCCGAACAGTTCGGCATCCAACCCGCCAAGCCTGTGAGTCATGTTGGACGGTCAGACTTGGCTTTCATTGGTGGGCAGCAGTTGTCACATGCAACAGACAACTTCCTGCTCTTCATGGAGTCTCAACCCGAAGCCCATTGTTATGATTCCAGGCCATTATGTTATTTTTTGGTACAAAGGTTTGATTTCTTAGGCATCTTAGCTCTAAAGCGGTTTCCTGTGATTAGAAGCATCTGGACAAGACCTTGCATGTGTATGAATGTTTATCTCTTTAACTAGCTGTTTTCTTTCTTTATGGGTAGAAATTCATTTGCGGAGCCACTTCATGGTCGGGCATCTAATAACAGTAATAAATATTCAGAAACCAGAGAGGAAATGCCGCCCTGGCATTTTAATCTGAAAAGTTTGTTACACTGAACTAGAGACCCCAGGATAAAAAGTTTATTTTTGCCAGGAGCTCTTAATGATGGTGGAGCGAGCAGAAAGCAGAACGTGTTTATACTCTGTCTCCCGTGGCTGCGAGTCGAACCCAGCAAGTGGGGGCAGAGAGGTGAAGCTTATTCACTTGTGGCGAGAAAAAAGGCACTAAAAGCCAAAATGAGAACAATGACACTTTGTGCTGGTCACTCCGGCTTTTCCACGATACGTGTATATAAATACGCACATAAGCCTATCATGACATGTTATTATACATGAGTACAATATGTCAGTAAGAAGTATGATGCATCACTCTGGAAATCATGCTGTTGAGAACTGGAGGAGTTGTCATGGGGATTTTACTGGCACAGATTACACAGATTTCCTAAGAGATAAAAGACACTTTCCCCCCAAAACTAACGCTCACTATAATATTATGCAACACACTCTTTCACTGAGATGAGCAGAAATATATATAAATACCATGTTGTGCTGTTTTATGTTATAAATATCAAAATAGAAGGGATTCAAAGGTCAACGATCCTTCATATCTTCCTATTACAATTAGAGTTTGCTCCTTCTTTGAACTTTTCGACTCCCAGACGTTTAACCGAGTGCAGGCCTGCTGCAGCGGCAAGCTCTTTGTAAAATTCCCGACCATGCGTTTGAAATGTAAAGCCTGACTGTCAAAAGATGCTGCTCAACCTTGGCTAATTAAACTGAACGGCCAAGAGGCCAGCAAAGGCGTGCTGCTGTCTGGGCCGCCTCTGACTTCCGCTACATGTAAAACGCGAGAGCTCTAGTCGTGAACACTAGGCCGCAAGAAATGAGTGTAGCCTGTTACCATGGAAACAGTCTTCGAAGAGTGAAATATAAATATGTCAATGGAGGGGGCACGCTCATGCATCACAATGAGGATCAGTCATCTCAGGTCTGGTGGAAATGTGTCCCAGGGGAGCAACACTGGCCATTATGACTCAGGCCAGCTTTAGCAAGGGTGTAGAGAGGAGGGAGCAGAGAGGAGGGAGCAGAGAGGTGGGAGAAGAAAGGAGAACATGGAGAGGTGGGTGCAGAGAGGAGAGACAGAGAGGAGAGCATGGAGAGGTGGGTGTAAATAGGAGGGAGAAGAGAAGGCGGCGCAGAGCGGAGGGGGGTCTGGGCCATTAGCCTTCATTATTTTCACATTTGTTTGTTCAAAAAATCTTTTGTCTTGTTTCCATTAGTTACACCAGTGTTTGAATGTTATGATGTTGCTGCGAAGCCTTTCATCTCCTGCACTGACAAAACACAGCTGTACAAATCTATATTAAATATGGAAAATATCAGTATCGATTAATAATATTAAATGGGACATAACCTGCCTTAATGACAGGGTGAACCTACATAGTACCCATAAGCACCCAGAAATCCTGAACTATTTCAAATGAATGAGGTTTCATGTGCACTAAGGGAAAAGCAAGCTCTAAAAAAAGACAGAGATATCTGAGTGTCTGCTTAATCTTCTGAAGGAGGATAACTTGCTTGATACATTATTTTTCGTCTGCTAATAGATAGATCAACAAATACATAGAATTGTCGTGGGATTTTGGTGACGATAACTTACACAATTAGCCCATCAGATGTACCAGATGTATGGCCCATATGGCTGAGATGATTGTTACAGACCTGTCTAGCTGGTGGCTATAATGGTCCAGTAGAAGCTTGCAGAAGGGTCCCTCTACTATTACTCAGTCCCAATGACAGATGTACCTCCAGATACTGCCTGACACTTGAGAAATTGCTCAGATCCATTCTTGTACAACTTGCCAACATGAAACTCTCTATCGCTCTGTGTAATTTGTTATGTCTGCATTTTTACCATCAGCTCTTGGTTTTCACTCTAATGGCATTGCTTCTTCTCATATTCCAAAAATAATAAAATGTCACCAACTGGTCAAGAAAAACATCTCAGAATAAAGATGCCGAGGTAATGGCATGAATAGGATTTAATAAATTGGCTCATATATACCATATTCATCTTAATAAATTGCTAATGTGGCAGTATAATAATGTTCTGTATTTTATGGCCAAGTTATGTCACAGAAATACTTTGCTATATTTATAACATATTTGCAGTATTATTTAAACATTCAGATGCAAGTAATTTAGCAGGGGGTGATATCCCCAGGAAAAACTTGAAGGAAGCAATGAATTCTGTTAATTGTATAGCCTAATTCCAGTGGTGAGTGTGTGTGTGAGTGAGTATGAGTGCGATTGTGAGTATGAGTGCGATTGTGTGTGTGTGAGTGAATATGAGTGTGATTGTGAGTATGAGTGAGTGTGATTGTGAGTGTTTGTGTTAGTGAGTATGTGTGAGTGTGATTGTGATTGTGAGTGTGTGCCCTGCGATGGACTGGCATCCCACTCCTGCTGCTTCCTGGCTGCTGCCCTGTGCTTCCTTGGACAGAGGTCAAGTTCACCCTCACCCTACATCAGACAAGCAGTCACGGAAGATGAAGGGATGGGGAACTTATATATATATATATACATACATACAAAGATCATACATACACACAAATCATATATACATACATACATCGATCATACATACACACAGATCATATATACATACATACATAGATCATACATACACACAGATCATATATACATACATACAAAGATCATACATACACACAGATCATATATACATACATA
>JAODKF010000018.1:4709989-4740307 GCA_026779585.1 Mormyrus proboscirostris
TTATTCCCACAACAGCAACACAGTGTTTCTTGTGTGTGAGAACAAAATGGGGCAGATGTTTGTATTTTTTATTAAGAGCCATTCGGCGCATGCGCTCACAGCGACATCACATGACAGTAGTTCTGTAGTTGATGTTTGCCCCGTTCGTGTCTCTCTGGTTCGTTTGGGTCGGATCCGATGGCGGGGCATGGGGTGGTGTGTCTCCGGATATTAGTTGCGCTCACCCTGTTGAGGGGCGCTGTCTTCGCCTCAAAAGAGGACGTTGTATTCAGCGGTAGCAGTTCTATTGTTTCGGAAGCAATAAACGCCTTCGACCTTTTTAAAAAGCTGTTCAGCTGGAGCTTTGAGCCCGGTACTGATGAATATTATCGCAGGATTATTAACCTGGAGGTATGTCTCCTCGATTCGGACAGGTCATATCATTGCTTTTTATGTCGCATTGATACTGCAAAATGCGCGACTTTATTTAATCGCGCTTTGTTTGATTAGTTGCAAAAGAGTGATTAATAGTAAGAAACAGAGACGAGTGCTATGTAAATATGTTTCTATAACTTTTATATAGTTTTTTTATTGGGTTTTGACGTCAGTAGTGCACGGTAAAGAAACACTGTCACGTGCAGTACAAAAAATGAAAATGAAACTTATTCAGCTACGAGCTTCGTATGAAGTTATTGCATGAACTTCCTGACTCCATTTAATTGTATGTTCATTTTTCTTTTTTTCTAGAAAAGCCTCATACGGTATGCATCTCTGAACAATCACTCAGTTGCCTCAAACAGCTCCGCAAAATACGGAATAAACCAGTTTTCGGTTTTATCGCCAGAAGAATTCAGAGGTAAATGCGTCCTCTTTACTTAAACTCAGTGGATCAACCTTGTGATGATTATAAAGAGAAGATTAAATCTGTGTGTGACTATAATACTATCTCTAGAAATGCAAAACTACACACTGACAGTGAAACTGTGAAAATGGGTGTTTCGAAGATAATCTAATTTTCACACTCTGTGGCATAGTTGAACTGAGATATTTTAGCTCGAGATAAACCAGAGCTATGTGACCTGATTTGCCATTTCAGATCGGTACCTGACCACTTTCCCGGAGAAGGCGCCGGAGTATCCAGCATCAGAGACTGCAAGAGGACCTTCAGTCAAGCTGCCTAAGAAATTTGACTGGAGAGAGAAGAATGTTGTCACTCCAGTCGAAAACCAAGAATCAGTAGGGACACTTTTTTAAAAATATCTCAAAACACACTAAATGGCCGTATTGTTAGGTACCTGTATAACACAAGGGTAGATCTCTTGCGTGACATGAAAACTGACTGCCAAGCCATGTTGGGAAGGCCCACAAATTCTTGTCATAGAGAGTATCTTGGTTCACTGAAAGGAATTTCCTGACAGATTGAATTTCCCAGCTTTCCTGTCTGTACATTAGCTGGTTTGTCTTTTCCTTGAGAATGACTGCAGCTCGGTTTGGTTTTTCTTCTGAAACATTCCGTTTGCGGCCATGCACTGGTGATTCCCCAGATCTGCCAGTTTTAGCCAGCTGTGACCTTGCACCTCTCCCTGCAGTGTGGAGGCTGCTGGGCGTTCAGCGTCGTTGGGATCATCGAGTCTGTCTACGCGCTGCAGGGCCACCCTCTGCAGCGGCTGAGTGTACAGCAGGTCATCGATTGCTCATATAAAAACCAGGGCTGCAACGGTGGCTCCACCGTCAAGACCCTCAGCTGGCTGAAGCAGGTCACAATTACATTTTTTAGACCTAAATCTATTATGACACATGTTTTGGATGCATATTTCATATAGTTTGTGTTCTGTAACAAGAGCCTACAATTTTTACTAGTGATAGACAGAATGGTGCTACTATTTGATGCTCTCTGTTCAAAAAAGGGCACAAAGCATGCCTCATAGCAAACCAAGAGCACCACCTAGTGGGGTCAAAAAATACAGCAAATGGTTCATGAAGCCTCATTTTATCACCCTTGTTGAAATTGATTTTTGAAGCACTTTATTTCTTTCTTGGAAACATTTAGAGTTCCTCAAGCATGGAATTGTGCTGAACAATTATGTGAATAAGTGTGTGCATCGTAATGCTAGAGAAGAGATATGTACTTCATGTGTGTTGTGTTTTCTGGTCTTCCAGACACGGGAGAAATTGGTCAGTCAGGCCGAGTACCCATTTAAAGCTGAAACAGGAGTTTGTCGCATTTTCCCACCGTCAGAATTTGGAGTGTCTGT
The DNA here is from genome assembly GCA_026779585.1 of Mormyrus proboscirostris. Classification (NCBI taxonomy): domain Eukaryota; kingdom Metazoa; phylum Chordata; class Actinopteri; order Osteoglossiformes; family Mormyridae; genus Mormyrus; species Mormyrus proboscirostris. The sequence goes on from JAODKF010000018.1 coordinate 4,712,224, forward strand.
AATAGACTTTGCAGCTTTTGACTTCAGGTAAAACAGTCAAAATAGAGTCATTCTCAGTATTTTTATGTAATTAGGTAAATTGGGCTGTAATGAAACTAGGGCTGCACAGTTTGAATCACAAGTTTTTGATTAGAGTTGAGATCGTGATTCTCTATAAGATTTTTTTTTCTCAAATTTAAACAATTATTGCACTCATTAAACTGCAAAAGGAAACCCAACAAAACATGACGCCAAACATATGTCTGATCCAAAACTGGCATATCAACTTCTGACAACAGAAAATAAACACTCAATCGGCAATTCAGTTCGGGTAACCAAAACAGCCAGACCAAAAGTTCCAGCATCAGAAGTGCCAGTGGGATACTTTTTGGCACCTCTGCACTTTGGGGTGGAACTTGAAACGCTTCCTTTGTCGATTTGGTTATGCAATAAACCTGCCTCTGAAACGCAATACAACCGCCGTCTTGAAAACGGTTGCGAACGGTTTCTTGAAGTACCAAAAGTAAGGTACCTGATGCAGTGGAAATGCCAAATTATGGAACACTTGAGACTCTCTAGGGAAAAGTAGGAACTCTTTTTTTTGATCCAGCCGATGTAATACATTGGAAATAAACCGTTCAGAAATAAGATCACTTAGAGGTGTGAATCTAGATTGTGGTTTTTTTTTCTTTACGATTAATCTACAGCCCTAACTGAGCCTATACAGCATTTATGCTAGACCCTATTCCAGTCGCCTGCATGCTTCTCCCCAATATGTACTTGTTTTCTGTTGTACCAATCCTATTTACTGTCACACATTTTGGTTAGCTGTTTTTCCCAAATTAACAGGAAGATTGTGCTGTTGTGCGGTTTTTTTTGCAGTGGAGACGAGGAAGTGATGATGCAGAAGCTGCTGGAGTGGGGTCCTCTAGCTGTGACAGTGGATGCTGTCAGTTGGCAAGACTACCTTGGGGGCATAATCCAGCACCACTGCCCCAGCCAGCGGGCCAACCATGCCGTCCTCATCACTGGATACGATACCACAGGTGAAAGCAGACCCCCGTCCCAGTGTGCCCCGTCCCAGTGTGCCTCCTCCCCCGTCCCAGTGTCCTCCCTCCCCCGTCTCCTCCCTCCCCCGTCCCAGTGTCCTTTGCAGTTCTGTTGATCACTGACTAGTTCAGCAATCAAAGTGCAGATCAGATTACCACAGCTGAGGGAACGGATGATCGATTCAGGAACTTAAATACTTTGGGGGAACAGGATGTGGAGGACAGGTGGATGCATTCAAATTTGTCTCTGCTTAACCCTAACTCTCCAATATAATGCAGTTCCCCATGGATGTGGAGATCTACTGCCCTTAAGATGCAGCCCTAATTCCCCTAATTCAACACATCTGATACAGATAGAAATCAGGCCTTTCATTAGCATCCCAGTGTTGGAGCCAGCTTAGCTTCAACATGGCTGTTTGTAATGCTGAGATGCTAATGAGGAGCCCGATTATCTGTACCACACGTGTTAAATTAGCACCGCGGTTAAGCTGATGGTAGCGGTAGAAGGTAGATCTGCAGCAGGGTTGGGCAACCCTGTCATAGGCAGTTTTACTTCAGGTGCAATGGCATCCCCTACAAGTCACATGAAAATGCAGTTTAACAAATTAAATTCAGTAAAATTTTATTATATCGTAAAGTTGTATTCGTATAAAATGATGCTTGTGTTAGTCATATTAGTGTGTATTTATTTATTTATTTACAAACAAATGTACATGTGCGGCTGGGTTTGGTGTAGCTGTAACCAATGAGTGACACGTTGGGCTCTCTCACCTTTCACTGCCCGGGAGAGAAGCCTACGGTCTCCCATGCAGATCCCAATCCTGTCATGTCCTTCTTCCAGGTGAGGTTCCCTACTGGATTGTGCGTAACTCTTGGGGAACATCATGGGGAAACCAGGGTTACGTCTATATCAAGATGGGAGGCAACGTCTGTGGTGAGTTTGGCTGAGGGAACTGCCCAAGAACGGAGGGACACTTGGTACTGGCATTGCTGTCTGGTGCCATTGCTGTCTGATGTCATTGTCAGGGGTGCCATTCTGTTTATAAACGCTTCTGGGGTTTTTTCATGTTTTACCAGCTGCACTCGATTGCTTGCAAGGCATCAGTCAGCCAAGTGAAAAAACAAAGCAGGATTTCTTACTTAGCTGGATAACTTGTTGGATTTAAGGTAGTTTGGGTGAAATGGAAGTGAACAAAGATAGTACCCATTTAGCCCAGAATACCTTAAATGTGACAAGTTATCCCCCTAAGCAAAAAGCCCTACTTTGTGGAATACCCCACTCTTCTACTGGCTACCATGGTTGCGGTCTTCCCAGTTTAATTGTACTGTTTCCTCCATCCTCTAGGTGTCGCCGACACTGTGGCTGCTGTTTTTGTGTGATTATCCTGCATACTCAGAAAATGTGGTATTCTCGCGGTTTCATAATGCCTTGTAATTGTAGCACCTCATAGAGAGAAGTGTCACCTTTGGACAGCTAAGACTACATGGTATCTATCCCTGTGCTTCACCATCCACCACAAATGTTGTTCCTCCTGCTGTCCATTTTTGCCATGAGATACACAGTGGCTTTCAGTACTGAGACAGTCACAACACTGGAAAATATAGGAATTTTAAGCTCCCTTTATGGCTACAACATGTTCTATGTAGTGGATGACAAAAGAATTTCTATGTCAAAGACACGCTGGTCGCCAAGGTTGTTATTCACCGGTTATGTTTCAAAATGAAATTTATTGTAAATAATCATTCAGTTGCTGAGTAGAAATACGAGTTAATTATATTTATATTTACATTTTGTTGGCTTACAAAATGATACATTTTTATTGTGAAATATTTTTGTACAATTTTTTGTACAACTGTTTTTTAATTGCTTCATGAATGTCTCAATAAAAATAAGCTCCTTTGTTAAACAATTCATTTGAAATGAATGAGATTTAAAATGTGTCCATTAACTTCTCAGTTACACAGCTAACTGAATGGAAGAGACAATTTGGTTACATTTTATGGTTTATAGTACTTGATAGTGCCATACTTCTGATAGGACTGGGGAACCCAAATAAAGTATGTAAATATTTTCATTTATTTGCAGCAATAGTAATAGTACTTCAATAGGTTACCCATCCCACAAACTCTATATTCAGACGAAATGCACAAGCATTCAAGACGTCATATTTTCTACAGATTTTGTGGAACTGATGGTATAGATCATGCACAAAAACAAGGGCAACAATCATACTGCAAACAATCTTCTAAAGGTATTTTTATGAACTTCAATAATATCATAAAATATTAGATGAAACACAAGGGGAAAACATTAAAATGTGCATTCTACCAAGAAAAAAGTGTGTATGTTGTTTTAAAGTAATCAACACTGAATAAGAAGTTTGGAAATATTTTCTCTCAATATTTTACAGTTTAATACCTGTTCAGTATAGCCAGGACTGTAATTTCCAAATAGACATGATAATTATGTATTTAAGTATTGAATGATTGTATATACATTAATTACAGTGTCAGAGGCTATCTGCTTTTCTGGCTGTATTGGCAGGAGTGATGGGAAAAATGGTACTTTGTGAACCATTTGCTGTATTTTTTGACCCCACTAAATGCCCCAAAGCAAACCAAGAGCACCATCTAGTGGGATCAGAAAATACAGCAAATGGTTCATGAGGTGTTATTTTGTCCATCACTAATTGACAGTATGTACACAGGCTCTGGCCTGGGCGTGTTTCCTCCTAATCAGAGTCCTCGCTGCTGCAGTAGGAGCTGTCACAGCACTCTGCTGTGTACAGAAAGGTGTGCACCGTTGGGTTCAGCTTCGGCACCCATTCCCGTGGCACCAAGAATGTGGCCAAGTTGAAAAGGTCCACAAACACTTTGTAGCGGTCACTTTAACAACAGAAGGAAGATGGTCAACTCAGGTCCACTCAACTCAACCCTGGTTTTTCCTCTAATTGATGAATATAATTAACCAAATAATCACCTCAAGAAATCCTAATTAAGTATCCTGAGACTATTGATGGACAAAATGATGCTGAACCATTCGCCGGATTTTTTGACCCAACTAGATGGTGCTCTCTGTTCAAAAAAGGGCACAAAGTATGCCCCAAAGCAAACCAAGAACACCATCTAGTGGGTTCAGAAAATACAGCAAATGGTTCAAAAAGCATTATTTTGTCCATCCCTACTTGTTAAAGCTCTTATTTTCTAGGTCAGACTGTATACAGCTATTCGTCTTGAAAGGGTGTTAAATATGAAGCACCCAGATTTTGATTTAAATGCAGATCAGAAACACTATATGTCATTTAATTTCAGCAGATGTACCTGACGGTAGAGCGTAAGTAGTGATATCCTGACGACCCTCCAGTGCCAGCCTTGCTGCCAATCATCCTGTGCACTGTGCAGACGTGATTGTCTAAAATATACCAAAAAAACAAGTGAGGACTGATGCAACTGTACACGTTTGCTGCAGCTTGATATACATAAGCCAGAAAAGAGGAGACAACACACAGGTTGCCGCCATCATGGGCAGGTACTCACATCTCCACTTCGTCATGAGAGTGTCGATGTCCATCAGGTAGGTCAAAAGCTGGAATGGCACTTGGAAGCGAGGCTCTTCCCTACAGCAGTGCAGACGGAAGGTACAGAGTAAGGAAACGGAGAAATAAAACTGCATACGCCGAGGGCCTGTGGTGGACAGCAAACTCCTACCTATAAAAGTAGATCATCAGTGCTCCCTGCAGTGCCTTGTAAGACAGCCTTCGTTCACCTGATGCAAATACAGAAGAAAATGATTATGGGATTGATCGGCACAATTTGCAATCAACGACTGAACTGCAATAAAACAATTTAAATAAATCAAGTAACTAATAATTTGTTGTCTGTCTGCACTATAACAATACACTACTAACCAAATCGAATCGTATTTTTTATTAGAGAAAGGCTTGACCAGGATTATGTGGACAGTCATCATTGTCCATTGTGGTGGTATTCTATAAGGAAAGGGCTATGAAGTCGCTGACCTTTGCTTAAGAGGTGCTCATGCCGTCTTTGGTCAAACAACGCCCTGAAGATCTCCACCTGCTTTTGATGTTCAGCCATCTGCTCCTTTGTTTCCTCCGAATCTGTTTTTTGCTGTAAAAGAATGTGCACATCATGGCCACATAGTCCTGCAGTTTGGGAAAGCAGATAAAAATCCATGATGCGAGCTTTTCACCCTAAAGGCTCTATACCTCAAGTTTCACCTGCAGCAGTCTCAGTCCTTCTTCGATATTTTTCTGCAGTTTGCCCCAGAAGTTGAACCCATCGTCTTCGAGTCCAGGGGTTCTCTCCAGCCATTTCTGAGCAAATTAAATCATCCAGAGAGCATCTTGTCAAAGTAATGCAGTATAAAAGAGCAGCGTGTTCAAAGTTAAAGCAGAATCCCCTGACTGAACTAAAAATTCACATTTGGTGGAAAAAAAAATGTGTTATTTCTGCTTCATTTCAGATGCGTTAGTGTCGACTCATTATATACGTTAACCGAATCATGGCAAGTCATTATCTATACATTTAAATTGAAATGGTCTTGGATATTCAACACTTTATCAGCACATATAAAATTCAATTTCTCAGGCTTCAGTTTGCTCCTGAAGTAATCTACCAATTGGTGCCCCCAACTGAAACAGGCTTTCATCTAAGATGCCCTGCTAATGGGCGAGAACTTATTGAGGATCTAGCTTGTGTCCAAAAGGCTGCCTTCAGTGTGAGATATGGGTAGTGGTAGTGTTCACCACCACTAAAAACATGCATATGTAGTTCATATGTTCATATGTAGTTCCTAAGGTATGGGGCCCCCTGTTGGCCACAAAGGGTAACACCACTTGAGGGGACACAAATGATGTAGTAGTACATGCTTACTTAATGAATTAATTAACCAGTAACTAACTGTTAATTATATACTGATCCCATGTTAGTGTATCATTAGTCAATGATAACAGTTAAAGTACTTCATGCAGGAACTATATCATTTCATGGTTGTACTTGAGCAGTAACTGATTTACTTGTGCTCCCTCTAATACAGTGTGAGCCACTGGGTGTGGAATATTGACGGCACCTCCACTAGCAGCAGCAGTGTGGGCTCCTGCTCAGAGCGGAGCAGCATCTCGCTCTCCTTGCCCCGGAAATGGTCCCTGTAGTGATTCCGGTTGTAGGGCACCCTCTGGCTGTCTGGGACGCCTATCTTGTTTTCCAGAAGTCTGAACTGGAGGCTCTGGAAACCAGAGGCAGGTGACAGGTACTCTCTGGATGCAAAGAAAGAAACAGCCAAGTTATGAAACACTATGGATTTAAGGGGGAGTGGCAGCTCATAACCCAGTACACTGGTACTTCCACTGCACATCCACTGTAAGCCAGTGTCCAAAATTGTGGGAACTCTTCCGATTTTGAAAGACGGCAGAACTTTATTCCAGATACTCCAGTTACTTATTTAATCATCCAATAAATGATATTTGTAAACATTATTTGAATGTTTACAATATTTGTGTAGTAATTCTCAAAGCATAATACCAAAAATGCTGGGTGATTCCACAATTTTGGCCACGATTGTATACATGCCCACAATTGGCAACAGCTGGACCTTAAAGCGGGAGATCACTGTACACGACACAACCTAAAAACCTTGGAAATGCTATTGATGTGATTTTTTTTAATTGTTCTTTTTTGAAAATTTCTTGCCATTCCTCATGTCAATGTCTCAATATTTCATACTTAAATGTTGCAGATATTTATGTTCTATTTCCTACTGTTTCTCTTACCACCAACAATATTCTGACTTTTGACTTTGACGACTGAGACCTCCTGCTTACCTGAAATCGAAAAAGTCCAGAGCTGTCATTGTCTCCAGAACCGCAAACTGATCCACCAGCAATCTGAAAATCATCACTATCCTGTTCATCCGAGTCACCACCTTCAACATATTCCTTTCATCTCTGACCTGTAAACACACAATATTGAAGGATGTTTTTTTATAAATAACTTATTGCGATATCTTTAGGTTTAAGATCATTTCAAATATTGGCACTTTCTGACTTTTTACATTGAGTCACAGTATGGAAAACCCACAATTTAACTAGCGTGGTAAACAGTGAGAATCTTAAAACTCCGCAGTACTCACATGACCGCTAATGAAAATATCTCTGACTGAGTCAAGTTCCCAAAGGATCTGTTTGAACCAGAGTTCATAAGCTGAAAAAAGAAAAATGAAGCTGCTCAACACACAGCCACAGGTTAAATATTTTCTGACGGTGTACTTTGCAAACTGCATGCAACATACTTTTTTTAATAAAAGACAGGCTGAGGAAAAAGATTGTTTTAGTAATTTAAGTGTGCAAAGCAGGTGGTAAGTTTGCGATGCCCCACCTTGGTGGGTGACAATGAAGAGATGCTCGTCGTGGATCTTGTTCCCCCCGAGTTCACTCTGCAGGATTTGTGCCGACATTATTTTATCCAGCTGCAAATCAAACAACGGTTATTTTCATCTCTTTTCCTCCTGCCAGTTCACTGCTAAGTCTGTACTGGTCAGTAAAGGACACACTGACACCAGGTAATCGAGGGGAGTCAGATTTTACTTGTAAGTAGTCCCCGTACACAATGCCACCCTTGCTGGCTTTGTTGACACCCTTTTGTGAATCGTCATCCTCCTCTTTTAGGTTCAACTTCTGCGACAATCTAGGATTCATGGGAGACTTCATTTAGAATACAACCAGGCAGTCATCCAGTCAAATGCAACTGACTGAGACGGTGACACTGGGCCAATCACATGCATGATGCACATTTAAGTAAAGTGAAAAAAAACAAGCAAGGAAATAAATGTAATCAAACAAATTTGCTATTTATACAGGCAAGACAAGCCTCACAAAGTATAACCAATGAGAAATGTAATTAAAAATATACATACATATGTTTGCTTCCAAAATAAGGGCATCCACTCATGATTAATAAAATGCTATCCAGTAGAAAGAGGCCAGTTTTGTTTTTCTCTATCTCTGCTTCAGAATGTAACCCAGCTTAGAGTAGAAATTGATTATTTAAGCATTTGCCTCATCCAATCATTGGTCTATTTGTTGGCTCTGCCCACCAAATGTAACTCAAACAAAGATATACATGAATTTCTGTTGCTTTGTGGAATCATCTGGACTTTGCCTTTCTTATCAGAGGGAAGAACGTGTCTGTGAAGGACAAAAACGTGACATAAATAAATAAATAAATAAATGTAATTTTCTATTCCAAAGTTATATTTTTTTAACAGTTTTTTATTCCTATGATTTTTTTACTCATATGTATATAAATGAGTTGGGCAGCCTTAACCCTTTTTCCAAAGCATTACTGGCCTGCGGGACGTGACTGATCTGCCTTTCATTACCTTGGTCTTTCTTGAATGAGAATAAATGCTAGCTGGCGTTCATGGTGGTTCGCACTACAGGACAGTACAGGAATGCCACACGCAGAGTGTGTATTCACTCAAGGCCACGTCCCAGAGAGCTAAACACTGGTCACTGAACACGTGTGCCAGCTGGGCTCAGGAAATGAAAGTTCTTCCTCATCACAGAGAGTATTTTAGCTTACTGTATTTGTGTGTATAAGGCAGCTGATTGGAAAGCTCTACAGCAGGTCGTGTTGTGAGGGCAGAAGACCATCAGGGTGCAGCTTCCAACCCTGGAGGATATTTAGGGCGCTTTTCCAGCGCACAAAGTACGGCACTTTCGGTACGGTACTTTCGCTTTTCCATTGACTTCCGGTAGAGTACCAGTACCGAAAGTTCCAGTACCGAAAGTACCAAACCAGCTGGCGTACTTCTTTGGTACTTCGGTACTTTGGGGTGTGATTTGAAAACGTATTTGCTGTCGATTGGTTATGCAAATAGCCTGCCGCTGAAACACAAAATACAACCGCGATCTTTTGTAACACACAGCGAACAGCGAGACACGAAATAAAAACCAGTAGAAATAAAAATATAAAAAAGTGAAATGGAATGATGGACAAACGAGGAATCACAGGCTTTCATCACCATATGGTCAGATGAGCCAGCGGGATTTGGATGACACGACTCGAAATAAAAAAGTTTTTGCCGTTCGGGGCAATTCAGTTTCCCTGTTTCCCCTGTCGCGCGCTGTTTTGTACACGGTTTCGCTGTTGTTTTCATGTCTTTTCACAAAGCTCTTGAGGTAAATAATCCATATATTTTAAAACACATTGCTTTTCGATGTTTCTTGTTTTTACAAATAATAAATGAAATTATTTAATTCGCTGGATAGAGATATTTCTTGATGAAAACGGTATAGAATTGCTTATAAGATTATATTATGCGTGACGATCTACTGTATTAACATGTAATAATGTACCTGAGTAATTTTCAGACATTTCACATACATCTTTGCTTTAATATTAGGGGAAACATAGGGAAACTGAATTGCCCGGAACACCGTAATACCAAGTCGCTTAATTGGAAGAAATGGGGCACACGCGAAACACCGTGTGATGCCGTTTGAAAATCAAAAAACATAATTAAATAATTTGTTTGCGTTCAAAAGACTGAATTAGCAATAAGCTTATTCTTACTGCTTTTATCGGCTTAGCCAAGTGTACCTACGTAAACATAAATGAAATAAATCTTATACTGTGATAGAAGTTGACATAACATGACATAACAATAAACCGCATTTTCCAGCCTAAACTGTTATTTGTGACGATGTCAGTCAGGGGCGGTCACTGATGATGTCATTTGGCGCCGGTAAAAAAATTTTAAGCCAGTGGAAAACCAACTCGAAAGAAGTACCATACGTTTGGCACTTTGTGGAAGTACTGAAAGTACTGTACCTAGCTGGTACGGTGGAAAAACCTGCTGCTTCAGGAAAGCCACCAACTTCTGCATGCATCCCACTGAGCCATGCCACAGTCTCTTTGAACTTCTCCCATCTGGAAAACGCTACAGAGCCTTTCATGCATGGACCTCGAGGCTCAAAGACAGTTTCATTCCAAGAGCTATAAACACACTTAATCAGTCCATCATGTTCTGCCAGTAAAATTGTTTGTACAGTACTCACAATTACCTCACTGTAAACTTTGCACTACATCTCTAACATTGCACAACCCAAATCATTTTCTAAACATTTTGCACTGTATGTCTGGTATATGTCACATCAGGTCAGGTCATGCCCAGACACTCAGACTCCTCCCCCATTGTCTTGAGAGCCTCCATTGACTCAGCAAAGATCAGTGAATCTTTATTTACCAATAGTTGTCCCATATACCCGCTGGACCCCACGACCCTGCCCAACACCTCAAATCAAGCACTGAACAGACTAGGAGCAAGAACACACCCCTGATGCCCCAAAATCAACTGGAAAAAAGCAGAGGTTCTGCCTTCACGCTGCACTCACAGTACCAGTGTACAGGACGGCCTTAATGTCCAGCAACTTTGAGGAGATCCTGCAAAGTCTCAGGATGTCTCACATGGCAGCTCGGTCAACTGAGTCAAAGGCTCAATGAAAATCAACAAAGACTGTAAAGAAACTCTACTGATATTCACGTTTGTGCTTGATGAGAACCCTCAGTGCCAGGACAGGGTCGATGGTAGACTTTCTAGACGTAAGACCAGACTGCTCCGGTCACTGGTAGGTGAGCAAGTGATCACAGATCCTGCTGAGGGTGACCCAATCAAGGAACTTTCCTGGTACAGAGAGCAGTGTTATCTCCCTGTAGTTGCCACAGTCCTGGTGATTGCCCTTCCCTTTCCAGATAGGAACAAAAAGTCCCGTTTTCCAGTCAGTTGAGATGATGCCCAACTCCCAAATGGAAGCAAAAGGGAGCTTGCAATGCCAGGAGGACAGCCTTACCACCGGCCTAGAGAAGTTCACCCAGATACCACAGATCCCTGTGGCCTTCCCTATGCCCAGCTGGATTATCACCTGTGCAATGTTGGTGAGACTGGGTGGTTCACAGCTGATCAAAGGATCAGCCTCAAGCTGTGGAGCAGGGATATCCAACATCCTAGGAGAGGATCAGCTTTAAACAGCTGCTCACAGTAGCCGGCCCAGCAGGCCTCAACTGCAGTGTCATCTAAGGACCATCCCATCACCCACCCTGACTGTGACACTCTGAGGAACAGATTCGGATATGCATAATGCTTTGATTCCTATGTAAGCTAGACCATAGATGGTGTGTCACTTGCTCACAGAGTCTTGAATGGAGTGACATGGGACACCATTGTGAGGAGCTGACCCACCAAAGCAACAGCTACTCCCCGAATATGGCAGCCACCAGAGCAACCAGACAAATAGTAGGTGTACCTATGATCTGGCCACTCCCTGGTCTGCATACCTTAAAGAGTGCTGCCTCTGAAACTTGAAGTCTATGAAGCTCTTCTGACAGCAGAGGAAGAAGGTCATCATGCTGGAGAGACAAGACGTTCCACACTCCTACTCGGATGGGCCTCCTCAGATTAGTACCCCGGTGCTGCCATGCAGCGGGTGATGCCTCAGGTCCACACCAGCCCCGATCCCCAGCAGATCTGAATCCATTCACTCACCGGTGGTCTCGTCTCTCCCAGGGACGAGGCTCCCAAGGGCTTTTCTCCACCCCCTTCATCATACGTTCAGCCTCCCTGGGCTGCTTCCATGGAGACCAGACAAGAGTCCCATCTGCTTTATCACAGCTGTGTTTTTTGTGGTATTTGGGGTGTTAATCCTGCCACCAACCCCAATTTTTTTCCCAGCAAGTTGGAGGATCACTTCCAGGACCAGATGCAGTTTAACGTCACACCCAGGACAGAGCACTGTATATGCACACTGTACTTGTGTTTTCATATTGTACATTTTTACTGCTTTACCATATTATTTTTTATCATTTTATAGGAAGAGTACTAAATGGAGGAATTTCACATTAAATCTCATTGTACTGTACAATGACAATAAAGGAATTCGGTTCAGTTCAGTACTAGCTGTCTGGGAATTTCTTGGTTCCATCTGTAAGCCAGCAGTCCAACCAAATGCCAGGAGACAGGACATTCCCCTCCGAGCCTCACCTCACATCTGACGCAGTGTAAACAAACAATTTCAGAAATGTAAACTCCGCACCAAATTTCTAGCTGCTATCCCTGCAGTGCCAATAGCAAAATAATAATGGCAAATAATAATGCTAACACTAATGTTAAGCCTAATGCTAACCCTTATGCTAAGCCGAATGCTAACCCAAATGCTAACCTTACTGTAACGCAGAAGTAGCAGCCCAAAAACATAGTTAGGTAAATCGGTGAGTGAAATGGTAACAACACAGCTACTGTTAAAAAAGTCCAGTTTACTCGCTAATGGTTAAATTGCAGGCAAATGTTAACCACGGCATTATTACCAAAAGGGATCATTTCATAATTTGAAAAAAATAATTCAGTCTCAGCTCTTCAAACTGAGTTGGCCAGAGGTAAAAAGAGTAAATATTTAAAGTTCAGTTAATTAGTAAACTTCTCTACGAAGCACCTGAAAACGGCTGCATAAACATAAAGAACATGACGGTTTACAACAATCTTTACCTGCTAGCAAAATCTTTTCTCCAATTTACTACAGGAAATTCAAATGACAACTAAACACCTGGTGGCTCAAATTTCACATGTTTTTTTTTGCCTGTGGTTTTAAATCTTTCTCCTGCGCACATATATGTGTTTTCAGATGTTTAATGTTATGCAAAAACAATTAATGCAAAAACAATTAAAGGAGTAACCGATGAATTGTTCCACATAACCCTACACTTCTTAAGTAGAAGATTGATGGATGGATGGACTAGTAAAAAGGTCTCATTGCCATAATACATTAGCGTATTTGGAAGATACTCACCACAGATCCAAATTATTTTTACCCTTTGAGGTGCCATGATTAAAATTAAGTGCAACCGCTTTCATCTGTTAGGTCCACACACATCTATCCTTTGAACTAGGGTTCATTCATTGCCCAAAGGTCATGTTTGTCTGCTTGAATTTTACTGACAGAGTCTTGCACAACTGGTTTCTTGGCTGTTTGAATAAATTTGCCTTGTGAGACTAACTGAAATTTGTTCCCGTTAGCTTGTGTAGTTTCATAACAAGCTAAAGGTCAATCTTGTCACATGATAGCCATCCAGGTACCTGCACTACATGAGCAGCTTGTGTAGACAAACCCCACAGATCATCATCTACAAGGATTAGCGCAATTTCCCTTCGCAAGAAACAAACAGTGTTTGTACCCGAAGATAATTGGCACCGTGTGATTCCATGTGATCATTTTTGTTTGTTTCCATATATCTGAATAAATGTTAGAGCGACTAGTGAATTCCAAACTATGACAAAGATTTTCTTCCCCTTAATACTGAGCCATAGATATCAAAGGATTTGATTTTTGTCTGCTACCGTTTATTTAGTGCTTAGAAGACATGAGCCGACCATGAAGAGGCTTACAGGACAGACAGGAAGCACACAGAGATGTGAGAGATTTCACTGGATGATTAGATGCTCCAGTTACTTTGCATTTCTGCTTCTCATAGAAGAGTGAACAATAAACAACAAATTAGCATTTTGATTGCAAGTAATCAGACTTTCCATGGTCTATGGTTAAACTCAAAAATGCAAGACAGTGGTAATGAAACAGATTTTTTTAAAAAAGAAGTACACATTGCACTCATTTAAAAGAAATTCAACTAGTTTTAGAAAACTAAACTATATGTAGCAAACAAATTGATGTTCATTATGGTATTCAAGTTTAAAAGAAAACTGCAAATCATAAGCCATATTAAAAAGTTCACGTTAATCAATTTAGCAGATAACTTGCTCCAAGCACAAGATAGCAACTGTTATGTTTAATATCTAAAATACTGTTTCTCAGCATTTGTATATTTTATGTAAATAATATGTCAGTTTCAGCATCATGATGTGTGTCGTGATAACTGACACAATTACTGACTGACACTCTGCCATGAACTGGCTGGAGTAAGATTTACAATACAAGGACATATTTACATGAAAGTAAGAATTTTATTACCTTGAAAATAGTCTGTAGGGTTCGCAAACTACCCCAACACTTTTCATGCAGCTAATTTTCGGTTTATAATGGAACAATACAAATTTACCATGAGATATCTTCCGTGACCAAGAGTATCTGAAAGCGTGAGTGTCACGCCAGATGCAGGACGGCTCAGGTGAGAAAAAGGTGATCACCCGCTTACGGTTCCAGGACAATATAAGGGGCTTATTAACAAACAGAACACAAGGGAAAAAATACAAAATAAAAGCACCGTCAGGGGTCAAAATAAAAAACAAACTGGGAAAACAAGAATTAACCATATAATTCAACTCAACACAGTGAGCAGGACCAGGCTTTGGAGACAAAGTACAGACCAGATGGCAACATAACACAATGACTGACTAAGGAACTGAGCACACGCAGGCATTTAAACACACAGAAACCCCAGGGCAAACAAGGAAAAAATAATAATAAATAATAATAATAAAGGGCTGAGTAAACTGGACTAAAAGCAAACTCAAACAGGATAAAAGCAGCGGAAACCATACAGGGAAGCACAATAACTACTATACTAGGAACTACACAAATCATTAATTAAAAAAAAAGGTGAAGTTGGTTCCAAACCAGCCTCAAACCCATGACCAGGAGGTTTGCAATCGGAGCTGTATACTCATCCTGTTGTGCTATGCAACAGGCTAGGAAACAAGGAGAACTTACTGGGACTGAAGGACAAGAGACAGGGCGGAGAACGAGACGGCCAGTGACACTTGCTGGCCAAACCGGGAGGAGACACGACGATCAGGCTCAGATGGTACAGACCTTGACACCAGATGTGTGACAGTTGGCAGCCCTGAATAAAGACAGGCCTTTTACATATTTCAGTACAGTACTTCTCATTATCTGCTTCCACCCCGGCATACAAAATATGAAGACAATGATCACAACGCTGACTGAGATCACACCAGATATGGAGACACTGGGTCATTATATTTCTACAAACACGACGCACGGAAGCGTCTGCTTATCGCTCCTTTCTAGATAACACTCAGGGTACATTTTGTTCCCAGAGTCAATGACTCTGCTAATCAAACCAAACCAAAACAAACCAATCCAGAGCAGCCAAGATGATTATATACGTGTTTTTTAACTGAACGTGTGACGGTTTAATACCTACCAGAAGTGGGATGCCGTTGCGATATATGTGGGTGAATAATCATGCTTGGCATGGACAGAAAACTGCTTAATCAGCACTTTCAAAAAGTCATCGTTTCAAGCCCTTATTCCGCTCTGACTCCCTTTCCTCCATCGTTTCAAGCCCTTATTCCTCTCTGACTCCCTTTCCTCCATCATTTCAAACCCTTATTCCGCTCTGACTCCCTTTCCTCCATCATTTCAAGCCCTTATTCCGCTCTGACTCCCTTTCCTCCATCATTTCAAGCCCTTATTTTGCTCTGACTCCCTTCCCTCTATCGTTTCAAGCCCTTATTCCGCTCTGACTCCCTTTCCTCCATCATTTCAAGCCCTTATTCCGCTCTGACTCCCTTTCCTCCATCATTTCAAGCCCTTATTTTGCTCTGACTCCCTTCCCTCCATCGTTTCAAGCCCTTATTCCGCTCTGACTCCCTTTCCTCCATCATTTCAAGCCCTTATTCTGCTCTGACTCCCTTTCCTCCATCATTTCAAGCCCTTATTCTGCTCTGACTCCCTTTCCTCCATCGATTCAGGCCCTTATTCCGCTCTGACATCCTGAACTGTTGCCTTACTACTGTGTCACCGCGACTCCTGGAGCTCAAAGGGCTGCCATGGTAACCAGAGTGTCACGAGGTGGTGCAGCAGCCTCTCCGTGGCTCTTTGCTGCAGTTTCTGTTCTAGCCTGTCTGCATTTTGCCAGCAAATTCCACACGACAGTCTGTGTCTCGGTGGCCTTCCTGTACAAAACCAGAGAACAAAATAAACACTAGTCAGCTAAAAATAAAATGGATCTAAGGGCATTCTAACTACAGATCCCCGTCTCAATTTATTCTGACATTGGGATTTATCAGGTTGGAAGAAATGTCCACCTGCCTTAGGCATCCCACCTCCTGAGTTTGCGGGTTAGAAAGCAGAGATATATGGAAGTGATGGATACATGAAAATATATAAACACCAAAAATCTTATTACATATGTGTATAACTAAAAAAATATATACAACGCTTATAACCGTACTACAGAGAACGGATGTTTCCTGAAATCCCAAATCATAACCAATAGAGGGAGCTACTCTATTGCTTATTGTAGTTCTGAAACCCACAAAGGCAGTTTTCTGCATTGACAATATTTATTACTTTCCGGCTGGCACGATTTATCCTGCTTTCAACCAGTTTAACGACGCTACCTCAGCAGTTCTGCTTAAATTTTCTCACAACAGAGAAATTCCAGAAATTCCAGTGACACCAGTGCTGAAAACACCAGTTTGACCAGCTTAAGATGGTTGACCAATTTGTGATAATTGACCAGTTTAAGGTATGATAATTTGATGGTTTAGCTGGTCACACCAGTATGACCAACTGGTCACTCACCCAGTTAAACCAATAAAGAGCAGCAAGAGATGGAATATGGAGATCTAACACCATCTTCGACCAGCTAAAATCAGCTGGTCTAAGCACAAGCTGTTTTTTAGCATAGACCAGCATGGCTGGTTACCAGCATGACCAACATAAAGCATTCAGGTTATACCAGCATATATTATGTTTTGCTGCTGGTGGACCAGGATCATTAAAAAGATATATTGCTGGTGGACACAGCCAGGAAAGAGTGTGCGTTACTGCGGTGCGGGGAGCGGGCAGGCGAGCCGCCGCTTTCGGGGGCACGCTGTCAATTTACAACAGCCTTAGCCGTCGTATGAACCTAGAAAACTGCTTTCCCGGAACCACATCATTGATAATAAGCAATTAATTTATATATCAACAAGGAGCATCTTTAAAGTACATCTCGCGTGGGTTACCCCCCAAAGAGTATTATAATATCGCGGGAGAGCGAGCAACGAAAATGCCCTGGTTAACTATAGCTTTGTAAATGAATCCTATTAGTTACCTGCTATTAGTATTAATTTGGTGCTTATTATTAGTGCGATCCCAGGGGTCTGAAACTGGTTTGGGGTCCCTGGCATTGCAGGGACGCCCATGTCTTTCCCCATTTAGCTTAGGAGACGTTAAAGGACGCAAACCCTTCAGCTGATTGGAAAAAAAGCAAAGCAGAGCGACCGGCCCCCGTTATCACGACACGGAGAAGCGGACACCTGCAGGAGAAAGCGGCGGTTGGAGAAGCGCCCCCAGCACCAGCCTCGCAATGCGGGGGAAGCAGGCGGGAGAAGTGCGGAGCCTCCAGGCCGCCTGCGGACCGGCGGCAGATATACTGCCTTCTGCCGGCACTATCTCCCTCCTTATCTTTGCCTGTCATCGCCTTCGCCTCAAGATGCAAATCGGATCTTCCTGACTATTCATAGCCGAGGCGCAGTGTCACAGCGGAACATGATAACTGTGCATCTGCAGGGCAAAATGCTTCCGTTGTTGGCTACATATAACTTTGTATATTTTTTTTGTATTGATTTTTTGTTGTTGCTGCATAATTTCATGAAATACATTTACTCCTCTAAGCATAAACACCAGGCAACTTATAATCATCGTCAGTAATAATTAATTTGGGTTACGTTCATGCAAGATCACCTTTGCCGCGCTTTATACGGCATGTACGGCCAAGAGGCCAGACGCTATTAAACTCTGACATTTTGTCTTGCCTTCATTATAGTTTTCCGATAGCCTCCCCTTTCATGTGCCGTATTGTTGTAAAGGTGCAGGACAAACAAGCCGGCGACGTTCGGCGGGAAATTGCTTTCTATCGCCAGCAAAGGCATCCTACTGCTCAGCAGTGTCAGATACCGTGATAATGTGTCTCAGCAGAGACCTTTTTTCTGATAGTAGTGGAAGCTTAGTTTTTCTTTCAGGTTCAGTGGTGAACACCTGGTCTGTATCAGCTGATGAACTGTTGCAAGGAGAGAAGCTAATCTTAATATGGATCAGTGCTGCTTGGGGTCTCTATGAGCTCTCGACCCCCTGTCCTGTGACTGTGGCCCAGCAGTCATGGTTTATTAACGGCTGGACCTGGAAACAGGCTACATGCCTGACAAATGGCAAAGTTAGAGCTGGCTTGAAATTCATGCTCCTTTTCAGCACTACATCCCCAACGTAAGGAAGAGCATCTTCTCACGTCTGTGATGTCTGTCTGTAGCACTAACGGGGTACTCAGTACACCGCGTACAGGTGGCCAGTGGAGAACATGGCCAGCTTTAACCCTTTCTTCATCCTTCCATTCATATTTTACCATTGCTATTTTTCCATCTTAATCCATCCATCCTCATATATCCTTCCTCATCTTTCATCCTCATCCATACATCCACCCATCCTCATCTATCATTATTCATCCATTCTTATCCATCACCCTCATCCTGCTGTCCTCATCCATCATTATTCATCCATCTCATCTATCACCCTCACCTGTCTTTCCTCATTTATCCATACTCAGCGATCACCATAATCCATCCATCCTCATCTATCATCCTCATCCATCCATCCTCATCTATCTGTCCTAGTCTGTCAACCTCATCCACCCATCCTCATCTCCTTTCATTGAATCTAGATGTAATCTAACTCTGAAATGAATCAGATCACCATCAGTGAGAGAATAATCATCTGTCACAGATCCTTCTTAAATCCATTTCTATTCTGCAGTAAACAAATCATACTTTTTATTGTACAATATATCACTTTTCCTGAATGTTCACAGGAGGGTAATGTTATAACATATGTTAAGTATTCCATAGATCCATCTTCCAAACACTTATTCAGTGCAGGTTGACGTGATGTAAAACATCCCATTCTGAATTTCATATTTTTCCATTTTAACAGCACATGTTTGCTTCTATGACAAATTGGAGCTCAAGCATCTGTTTCCAATGACTCGTGAATGAGTCTTTTATCTAATTTAACATTTTTTTGATATCTGAAAAGCCTTTCCTTTTTGCTAGCTAGCATGGATTCCTGCTTTTATAATCAGATTATGTTTATGGGTGAATATATACAATATATTTCTCACCACTAACAGGTATTGTCAATTTTTAAAGTATTTTGTGCATTTCACATTGGTGGTTGGGTAAATGAGAACAGAATCCGACGAAGGGCCTTGCCAAAGTCCTTGACGGAGATCTCTCAAGCTTTTGAAAGATTCATGAATAATGAATACAGGAACACAAATAGCCTCATCACTCTACTGCAGAACTTAGAGCCGTTGACCCAGAGTCTGCCTCATACTAAGTATACAAATATGGCCGTAATGGTGCAAGACTTATCAGCTGCAATTAAGCTGATAAGTCTGCAGATGAATGGGGAACACTGAAGGAGATGTTAATGAACCATCATTAACATCACCCCCACAGCATGCCCCCCTCCCAGGTCAACGAGGCACCGAAACTGACAACAATACCCCCCGGATCCAGCCGCCCAGAATTCTGGCATTATGGGGTATGACCATGTTTTCTGCACCTTGCTCTGCGTATGAATCGCACCATGGACACAGACACGCACCCCCTGTGTCTTGACATGGCTCCCAGGCGCTCCCCTAATTGATGCGGTGGCGGCCATATTTACTCTGCAGCATCTGGAAGAAGCCGGCAGTATATATAGAGCTAATAAATAAGCTTCTGCCTGGCTGCCGACCTAAGGTTGTGGAGGGGTGCACAGCAAGTGTGTGTCAGACTGGAATACCATTCGGGCGCTCCTGGGATAGGCATCAGGCCTGACCCCGTGACCCCGTGACCCCAAAATGCCTAAACCAGTTATAAGCCAGTAATAAACCTGTAATGTGGCTCTTACCCTTAAATACTCTTGCAAGGGGGGGCAGCATGTGAACAGAAGGTGACTGACTTGAATCCCACCCTTATCAGCCCTTAATCACCTCCCCTCCCCCCCAGAAATTCTCTAGGGGAGCTGGATAATTCGGCAGACCCTCCTGCATTCGGACCCCAAGCTTTGCTCCCAGCTGTATATACAGAATGTGGGAAAATGTATTGGGACACACCACTTAATCACTGAATTCCGGCGTATCATTCTGACCCATTGCTGCAGGTGTATAAAATCAAGCACCAAGCTGTGCAGTCAAGCAAACAAGGTCCATTAAGATGAGAAGATGGTTGAGTGAGTTTGGTGTGGAGGAACTTGACCAGCCCACACAGAGCCCTGACCACAACCTGAACAAACACCTTTGGGATAAACTAGAATGGAGATTTCGAGCCAGACCTTCACGTCCAGCATCAGTGCCTGACCTCTCTGGGATGAATGAGCAAAAATTTCCACTGACACACTGGGTTAAAGAATGTGATGGTGGGATGCAGATACAGGCCCATCTGTCTGCTTTTAAATTACTTAGAAGATTCAAGCACAGTGCCACCTGCATTGAAGTGCAACAAAAGTGTGGGAAAATCTGTGTCTGGTGTGGTAAGTAGCTCAAAGTACAGCGTAAAGCAAACCGCTGCACATCTTCACACTGCATTAATGTCCTGAAACTCACTGCCTCTGCATTCGCTGACTCACCCCTAGATTATTACCTCATTTTCTTCGCTCATTTAGTTCATTAGGTCAGAGTCCATTTAACACCATTATGTGACCCGACCCAAAGAGGAATTAACCTTTACCGACCATGTAGTCCTTCACCTCTAATTTATGGTAGCCGAACAAATTATTTAAAAGTGAGATTTACCGGTCAAAAAATGATTTTTTAAGTGATTGATGGTAACAGTGATTTAATGCATGAGTCCTGGCCCCGCATCAAAGAGCCACATCGTCTGGGCAATTGCATTAACAGACCGAGACCGGGCCATTTTATCCAAAGCATCCTTTGCACCATCCTTCGCTCTCGGGGGGGGGGCTGGCACCCTGGCTGCTGCCTCTTGCCCCCCCCCCCCCATTTATCTGAGCACTTTGGGATTAGTATGCGTATGCCGCCCTGGGATGTCCAGATTCTGCACTCTAACTGGCTCCGGCCGCTCGGACCTCCAAGGCAACCCTCAGTTCCCTGTCGGCTGTGGCCGTCCACCTCTGTGGATCCTGGTGCATCACTACGGCACCGTTTACACTCTTATGATTAACGGAATAATTACTAATAAAGCCTTAACGACCTACATAAAACAAAACTATTTCGATTATTTCAAAATCATTATAAAGTGGATGCAAAACAATTTGATTAGTATCAAGCAATTAACATCTTAAAGTGTGCATTTAATTACATACCTAACAAAAATAATATTATTGTATTATTTTATTAAACGCCTGTTGGGGCAGTGTGGGGATCAGTGGATTAGGACTCTGATGCTGCAGCGGGCCCTTTGGCGTGGCCCCTAATTGCCCCAGGGGCAGCAGACAATGCTGACCCCAGGCCGTGACCCCCAGGCTCACGCTACACCTGCCTGTGTGTGTCTCAGGGAGGGCAAGATGGGACAAGCGAAAAGACCATTTACCCACGGGGATCAATATCATTATTCTATTCTATAACAAACAAAAGATTTGCTGTGTGACTTGAGATATTTCATATGCAAACATTTGAAAGTACGCAGCAGCTTTCATGAAGCTGACTCTCTATAGACAATTGAGAACACTTGGTTAATTTTGCAAAGCGGTTAAATTTCCGATTAGGTTATTTTAGGTAACTCAGATTATGGCAGGGTTCCTGCTCCCAAATTAAAACCACAGGTTAGATTAATGGAACTTGCTAAGATTTTAATCTTTAATACTGATTTAAATGGAAGGAGTGCATGTCTTTTTATAATTACTGTGGGTATTACCTAAACTGAATCGATGCCTTCTCTTGTCGGCTATATTTGTATAATTCAATATTCCCCTCCAATTTCCTCTGTGTCCTTCATAATGTGTTCTCCCAAACTAACAGTGATTTATTATGCATCAGGCTATTTATTCATTATTTAGGCTAAAAGCTGCAATCCTCATCAATGATGGCTAATGCTTCACAGTTGCCATATTTTAATAGGAAAATAGTTCTAGATGTACATTAAGCATCCTATACATTTTCACGGTCTGATGTCATTTTTTTTCTCTTTTTTGACACCTGTTATCTGCAGTTCTGAATTGCATTGTTGTAAAGCCGGGACAGAGAAATCATTAGACGTAATTACTTCAAATAAGAGTCATTGAACAATTCATTATACATTATGGGCCACATGGAATGGACTGGAAGATGTCGAAATTATAAATGAACTGTAACTTAATAAGAATTTCAAGTACGGTCCAGAATAGAATTTGCAGAAATACGTTTTGCACTCTCTTCTAGTTCTGCTCTGAATTCCTGCTCTTTTCAAGTGCGTTTTTATTACTGCTTGACTGATATGCACCAGACGGGAAAACACATTCAAAATAATAACACCATTTTATTCTGAGAATCATTTTGCATGGTTTGCGATTGTTTTTGCACATTTACACACTAGATATGAACATGTACATTAATTTTGCGGCAGTGACCAAACCATACATACAAGGTAAAGCAGGAGAGAGCGAGCACCACAGTGAGCCAATAAATCGTACATCCAAAGGAATTTACAGTGGCAAAAATATAACTCGGCAGAATCCGAGCCGTACGTTTAAACATTTGTAGCATTTAAGTTCGGGTCATGTGACTCTGGTGGCCCTTTGGCATGGACTCTGCTGTGAACCTCCTGCTGGACAGAGCGGAGTCTGCGCTCGCATTTGAACACCGCCGTGAAGGCCGCCCTGTAGTTGTTGTTCATCCAGCCGTAAAGGATAGGGTTGGCGAAGGTGGAGCACATGGCTATGATGTGGAACATCGTGTAGAGTAGCTTGAAGTCCTTCATGTCCAGCACGCTGCTGTCGATGTCGGTGGCCAACTGGAAGGCGTGGAAAGGCAGCCAGCTGACTGCGAAGACTACCACCATGGTGACCAGCATCTTGGTGGTTTTCTTCCGCCTGTGGTGGCGGTCGTTCCTCGCCCCCGGGCTGACGTGATTCTTGAGTTTACTCCAGATGCGTACGTAGGCGAAGGAGATGATGGACAGGGGCAGCACGTACTGCAGGATGACCGCGGAGATGCTGTACACGGTGCCGTCCCTGTTACTCCCGGGCCACTTCTCCGTACACACCTGGATGGACTGCTCTGGTGAGAAGTCGAATGTGGTGTATTCCCGGAAAATAGCCAGTGGACTGGCCAGCACGGCGCTGATGGTCCATGTGATTCCGATGACCACAAAGCACATCTCCTTGGACATCTTGGTCTCCAGGTGATACACTATGCACCTGTGTCGGTCTAAGGCTATGACGTTCAAGGTTACCGTGGAAACGTGCACTGCCAGACCCTGGGAGTAGGGCAGCATGAAGCACAAGACCTGTCCGAATTTCCATTCTTCCAGGAGAGTGTAAACCAGGGTGAACGGCAAACACAGGGTGTTCACAAGCAAGTCGGCCACCGCCAGGTTGGCTATGAAAAAGTTAGTGACTGTGCGCAGCGTCTTGAACTTGTACACCACGTAGATGACAAGGGAGTTTCCCATGACCCCCAGCAGGATGATGGTGCTGTAGGCTAGGATCAGCACCACCTGCACTCCCACGAGCTTGGTGCTGTCTTCCAGGGCGCCCTCGCTCTGCACTGCTGACGTGGACGAGCAGCACTTGCTGGAATTTGTGTCCGACCCAAAAAGGTCGTCTTGGGTGACGTTGGCCTGGCTCTCAGGATCCATTGACTGGCCTTACGCACGCAGCCCACAAAACCTGGAAACACAGGTTTGCCACCATGGGTCTGATTAGGTACAACTCTGCTCAATAATAAGTATGATGGCACCTTTATTCTTTGAGGATTTTTGTGACTATTATAGCTTACAGCACATCATTATTTATTAGACAAAACTGTGTTCGGGATTAAAATGAAATCTAAGTGATTTATTTAGAGAGAATCAGGCACTGCTTAAGATATGTGCCTCACTAATATACAATGCTAGCTGCCCTGATACGCAACGTGAAAAAGTTAATAGCGCGCGTTTCGTTACTAATTATCGGTGGTACATGCAAAGTGATAAAAGAGGATTTATGGCATTTATAAAGGTGATTTAGCATCGTTTTAATACGACCCATTGCGTGACCTTGTAATTACAAAATATTGAAGCGGAAGTAAATTTGAGTCGTTGGATGCTGAACGGACATATAAATTTGAATAAAAACAGATTTCTGAGGAAGTCGTATCTGTAAATTTGTAAAAATTAATAACAATCGTACATGCCCCATAAAATCTCAAGCGTTTATGTAACAAGTATATGTGCATAAAATCTAAAATCTTCTTTGTGAAATGAATACGGGAAAAATATAATAAAGTTCAGGCTCAGCTATGTCCACATAAACTTGCATTTTAAACTACTTCATTTATGTGGATGGTAACACGCCCCTCATCACGGGCAGCCGCCTCACGGTTTGAGCGCAGAAAGCAAAATAAGCAGATTGATATTTTCACACCTGTTATAAGTTAGGGTGAAATTGACCGGGATTTACTGTAACCTGTATTCCCCTACCTGCCTATACATTTCAAAAGGCGTTCATCAAAATAAACATTAATAATGAGGAATAAGAAATTAATGTTGTTTTCAAAAACGATTATATGATAAATGATGATGAGGAGGAGGAATGCGCGTGTCGATCATCGTTTATTTCAATCAACGCAAACGCTCAGACGGACATACTGGGAGGTATTTACTCACCTATCGCCAGGGCTGTTTAGCAAAGCATGTTCCAGTGTAGCTGGAGTTAAGACCTACAGCGCGTCTGATGGCGTGTTAATCCGCCCGAAATGCACCTTTCCTCCCGCCACCAGCAGCTTGCATCCCCGCATCCCGGAGATACTGGCTGAGCAGAGAAAAGCCACCAAGTTTATGGAAAGCGGAGGCTGAGTGACAGGCGCGCCTACACCGCCTCTGAGCGCCTCAGTTAATGCACCGATGAAATGTCCACCGATCAAAAGCTTCTTTTTTTTTATAATTATATAGAAGTGTCATGCAAAGTGACAAGTGTGCTGTCCGTCACTCGATCGTAATTCAGCTGCGTGAATGCGTGTACTTCGCGATTAATCATTTGTTTCCCAAAAGGAACAAAGTACTATGAATGAGTGAGATACTACTACTATCATTATTATTGGTGTTGTTGTTGTTGTTTTAAAACCAGATCCCTTGGTTTATCCGGTTGCTCAGTTAATGCAGCTGTTTTAATAATACCTGATAATTTCGTGTGAACGTGTTACTTACCGGGTGATGGATCACCGTCCAGCTCTCTGAGGGACTTGCATATGACCAGAGCAGATTGGTTCTCCCTCCTGGGGATGACATTCTCCCAGCTGGTGGGGAGGCTGTCTTCATGCGGCCATGAATGAGTTATAAAGAGCTGCCTGCACAAATCCATCAGGAGCTTTAAGGTGTTTCTGCAGCTCCCATGATCCCTAGGAAGTCATGTTCATTTGTCCAGCCTGTTTTCCCAAATCTGCTTGCCGAAAAGGGTATCAACACAATTAGTAGGAGACACCATGGACAGGATGTCACTCCATCACAAGACACACAGACATTAAGGGCATTTTAGAGTAAATCTAGCTGAACTGCTTGTCTTTCAGCTGTATATATCTATCAGGACGTATGAGTGACCCCCAGCGAAACATAGGAAGACATGGAAAAGCACCCACAAACCCACAGAGATAGGCACATCGTACATCCTGAACAGATAGGAAACCACATCATAGATTTAGTACAACCACTGTTTTTCTGCTCTGGTCCTAAATTACAGCCAGATCTGCATGTGTTTGTTCCTGTCAGGCACCAAATCATCTAACTCTGTTCATTGTTTTATTGTCCTGAACCAGTTACCATAGTTTATGTGTGAATCTTCATACTAAGAATGTACAGATCGTACTTGTGGTCTTGGCAAGACCAGTCTTGCTAACTTGCCTCACTTGAATGAACCTGGGGAGCAATGAATCATGGGATTGGTCTCGTTTGGCGAGGATGCAACTGATGTATAGCTGTT
Organism: Mormyrus proboscirostris; assembly: GCA_026779585.1. NCBI lineage: Eukaryota > Metazoa > Chordata > Actinopteri > Osteoglossiformes > Mormyridae > Mormyrus > Mormyrus proboscirostris. Next base: position 4,738,379 of record JAODKF010000018.1, read on the forward strand.
ATCCGAAGCAAGGCAAGAACGACATCCGTGGATTTTTACTGTCCTCTGTGCATCTGTTTAGAGTATTGGAACTGGTCTTTTGAGAGAGAACACAAGAATGGCCAAGTATAAGAAGCAGCTTATATTCTACATACTTGAGAAGAATTGCAGGAATTGATTTTCTTTATAGCCAAACTCAATAAAGCAAAGACAAACAGCTAATGATGGAAATTTATATATCTGCCCCTTGGATCCTTTCAAACATTGTTTCACAGTATTATTGTCTTTTGGGCACGTTGGAAAACCAGTTTCTCTCCCCGCTGGATACTGGGTTTCCATACACGTGGACATTAATCTGACTGTCAGCACTGGATCACTGGGAGGCAGGGCACTGTTCCCATACTTCCTGGAAGCCTCACACCCTGGGAGAACTCTCTCGAAATAATCAAACATCTCTGCCCAGATACATACAGGCAGGCTGTAGTGGAAAAATAGGTGAAATTTTCCTTGGTCGTAATCCACTGCCTGGTGGCAAGAGGTGCAAAAGTCTGACGCCTTGAATGATGAGGATACGATATTGAGTTTAGCTCTTGATGAGTGGATTTATTCATACGATATTTTAACACACAAAATACTTTGAGCTGGTTTGTTTGGCACGACAGGGCCGACATGCAGACACAATCACACACGGAAAATACGGTCAATGACTGTTTCACATTTCACCTTCACCCCCCCCAAGTAAATAAAGGGGTGACATGGCGGTGCAGTGGTTAGCACTGCTGCCGCACACCTCTGGGACCTGAGTTTCTCCCTGTGTTCTTGTGGGGTTTCCCCCGATGTAAGTGTGCATGTGTGTATGAATGAATGGTAACAGTGTGTGAGTGTGCCCTGTGACAGGCTGGCCCCCTGTCCAGGGTTGTTCCCTGCCTCATGTCCATTGCTTCTGGGATAGGCTCTGGACCCCTGTGACCCAATAGGATCAAGTGGGTTGGACAATGAATGTATATTATATATTATGAACAATAAATATAAACATTAAGTAAATAATAATATCAACAATATTCATGAATAGTTCCAATATAAATACAAGATAAATTATGTTTAATAAACAAATGGAAGAATGGCTCCCACACAGGCTCAGCTAATCACTTCAGGGTTAAGGGCCCCGCTCAAGGGCCCGATGATGACATCACTCTGCCGACAAAAGGATGGCACCAAATCACAGTACCGGATGGAAATGGACAGACTGGTTGTCTGGTGCGACGGAAATAACCTCCTTATCAGCACTACAGAAACCCGAGAAATCATCGCTGACTTCAGGAAACCCCAATCCACCATCTGCATCACTGGCCTTCACACCCCCATTCAGATTCCTGGGAAGACTCATTCGCAGCTCCCTGAAATGACACTCCAGCACGGGTTATATCATCTGGAAGAAAAGTACTACAGACACTGTACTTCCTCAGACAGTTAAATTCAAAGCCAACCCACTTCTGCTGCTCAGATTCTCCATCATCAAGAGCATCCGAACATTATACTCTGTAAGGCAGCACAGAGCACCAGAGGCTCAGACCGAGACTCATTATTTCCAAGGTCTCTGTGACTGTGGCACTGACCTCCCCTCCCTCTACATCTAGCTCACCTCCAATGAAATCGCCTCCATTGAGATCGCCTCCAATGAGATCACCTCCAATGAGATCGCCTCCATTGAGATCCCCTCCAATGAGATCGCCTCCATTGAGATCCCCTCCAATGAGATCGCCTCTATTGAGATCCCCTCCAATTAGATCGCCTCCATTGAGATCCCCTCCTATTAGATCACTTCCATTGAGATTGCCTCCATTGAGATCCTTTCCATTGAGATCACCTCCAATGAGATCGCCTCCAATGAGATCACCTCCAATGAGATCGCCTCCATTGAGATCCCCTCCAATGAGATCGCCTCCATTG
>JAODKF010000018.1:4740407-4750745 GCA_026779585.1 Mormyrus proboscirostris
AGATCGCCTCCAATTAGATCACTTCCATTGAGATTGCCTCCATTGAGATCCTTTCCAATTAGATCACCTCCATTGAGATCGCCTCCAATGAGATCGCCTCCATTGAGATCACCTCCAATGAGATCGCTTCCAATGAGATCGCCTCCAATGAAATCACCTCCAATGAGATCGCTTCCAATGAGATCGCCTCCATTGAGATTGCCTCCATTGAGATCCTTTCCAATTAGATCACCTCCATTGAGATCGCCTCCAATGAGATCGCCTCCATTGAGATCACCTCCAATGAGATCGCTTCCAATGAGATCGCCTCCAATGAAATCACCTCCAATGAGATCGCTTCCAATGAGATCGCCTCCAATGAGATCGCCTCCAATGAGATTGCCTCCAACCCCTCACACGCTGACCCTGACCAGCTCCAGCTGCTCCCACATGGCAGATGACTCAGATCCCTGCTATTAAAAGCCATTCAAGAACATCTCCTTCCAGATCGCTATCAGGACTCTGACCAGCTAAGACGTCACCTCCATACCTGCATTTGCACAATTGCCTCCTTAAACCTCACATGGTACTTTTATAAATACGCATCATTTAGTAACACAAGCTCTTACCCAGTAATTTCTACTCATTCCTGTTAATGTGTGATAGTTGCTCCTTCCTACCTATCTGCTTCGTTCTTTGTGTATCTCCACCATGTATACGTATGTCCATGCATAAATACACTGAAGTAAATGGCCATTATAAACTACATCTGGAAACTCAGCTCAAAGTGTTTTTATTGTAACCTTCAGCTATATGATGCATGGCTCATACACTGAGATGGAATATCGATCTTGTTGGTTGTCGTACAAAAAGAAGGTAATAAACAGAGACGACTGTCTACAGCCAACACCAGCTCTTCCCATTCCACTCATAATACGAGTCACTATTTTATATGCAAAACTACTGATCATTTTAGGTATAGTGGGTAACAACAGGTCACTTTCATTGTACAGTTGCTTCCTACCTATAAATCAGGCACCAACTGGTGCCGAAAAACATCTTCTCCCTGAGAGTGATCAGAATCCAAAAACCTTGTTGGACCCTAACCTTCACTGCAATGTCCTGACATGCGTCGCTGAAAGTCCATTTGCTACACAGCTTCCTTTAATATGCTGTGTTTGAGTTTGGTCTGACTGCACAGTGCAGGGGCTCACTGGGAATCTCCCTAATGGACATTAAATAAACCAAGAGGAGTGGCAATTCGCTTAATGCAATGCACCGTGAGAAGTGAAAGATTTTCTTTAACACGAGACCTTTCAACAGGACCAGAGCTGTATAAAACCTCATTAGCCTGCTGGTGTGACATTTGGCTTGCTCACTGCACCACGCCGGGATCCCCTGTCTGCACGCAGGGTTGTCTTCTGCTCTGCACTGCATTTTCAGCATTTAATGCTGGGGCCACTTACATGCGGTATGTCAGACCCGAGGCGGCAGAGGAGGAGCAGATATTAAGCTAAAACAGGTATTTAAACGTGGTCACTGTAAAGGGATCCCGAAATCACAGCTACAATATACATTTCCAGTAGCGTCTCTGTGTATCTGCAGATGCTGTGAATTAATTTTTTTCAGTTGACTTTCTTCGTTATATAACTTTTAATATATTATCATTATTTATTAATGATATTTATTGGCACGCCACAGTTATACAATTTTAAAAAAATACTGTATTTTATAATTCAGTCTGTTTGATGAATGGTGGTCTTCCCGACCTTAAATATTCACAGTGCTGCCCTGTTTCTCAGAATGACTTGTGTTATGCTAAATCCATTTGTTGGCCCACAGAGAGCCTGAAGTGATCTGCGTGGAACGGCATTACACAACACAGCGCGATTCCTCGAAGGAAATCCATGAACCATTGCACCTGCTTTTACAGTTGAATTTTGATAGGCATTTCAGGCATTTCTGGTATGGAAAATGGACATTTTCCTGTTTTGATTAACAAAACCTGGAGACTTCACTGGGAGCCCACCAGTCAGGTCTGCTTGGCACACTCATACGTCACAGAAGTCCTTCACTTATTATCTGCAAGAGGTGAATCATATCAGGTCAGTCTTTTGAAATATGGAGTTTCATTTTCAAAACAGCCACCAGGTTTAGCTAACGTACATCTTGATCTTTTTCCCACTCTAGTTCCCGAAACGATGACGCGGACTACCTTCAGTATGCTGTAGGGTAAGGTCTATAATAATGTTTTATGTTCTTAAAAATTTGAGAACTCTCCATAAAAAATGTAAAATTTTATATACACATTTGATTCTGCTTTCCAAATTATACAGGAAAATGTTTTAATGTTTTTTTTTTTTTATTCTCATTATCGTTTTTCATTAAATCAGCCGCCATTCACATTTTCCAAATAACGTTTTTGTTTTGTTTAATCACGCACACAATATTTTCATAGCTGAATGACTTATGGATCGTCTCCCAGGAAAAGCTGAGTGATTTCAGAATGTAGCTCTTTCACACCATTTTACCCTCACAGTTAAATGGTCTCTCGTTCTTATTTTAACTAGTTTTCTGTCATCTCCATAATACCAGGAGTGATTTATCACAGTTTTATTGCCAAAGAATTAGACTTAATAGAACCATGAACCATACAGAATTCAATAAACTTCTTTACTGAAAACGTGCAGGATAATCAAGTTTCCATTAAACTGAAACCAAACTGCTGTGCATTTTTCCAAAACTCATTATTGCAAAGTCAAACCATAATTTTGGCACTGGAATGGGTGGTTGGGTTAATCGGTGACTAAGAAAGGTGACCTAGATCTGTAGAACTCTATTCGGGGACAGTTTATAGGACAAACAAACCCTGCTATGTAGAGTCGTGCATCTCTTAGCGTTTTTAGGCGATTTCGTCATCGAGGCAGATATTATTGAGTACGCTTACACAAATGTAGATGGTGTACCCTACAACACACCTAGGCTACAGTAAACATTTTTATAAGTAGAAAGAGTACACTCTAAAGTAACAATTATATAAGTACAGCAAAGTACATACATAAATCAGAAAGTTTATCATTATGAAATGTTATTTACTGCACATAACTGTATGTGCTGTACCTTTAATGACTAGCAGTGCAGCAGGTTTGTTTACAGCAGTGTCAGCACAGACCCATGATGCATTGTGCTGACGCCATTGTGACGGCTACGATGTCACCAGGTGGTAGGAATTGTTCAGCTCCATTATGATCTTATGGGACCACCCATGTAAATGCGGTGTGTTGTTGGCTGAAACGTTATAATGTGGTGCTAACTGTAAGGTATCACTGAATCGCTGAATGTCAGCACCCAGGCACAGCCCTGAGTGTGTGCCAATCATGCCAAGGCCATACAGCACCGTGCAGGATGAAGGGTGAAGGAACTCCTACGCATCGTATCAAAAAAAAATTTTGAAACCAAGCTTTACTAGCCAGTAGAGAGTGCATATCGGAGCCTGCTGAAGTAATCCGTCTGGAGTTAAGCAGGCCTGGCCAGGACGTGGATGGGAGACCAACTAGGAAAGCTGTTTTGCTACTGGTAGAGGTGTTGGTGTGGTCAACAGGAGGAGTCCATCCTGTGGTCTGTGTGGATTCCAGTGCCCTAGTGTAGTGACAAGGACACTGTGGCCAACAAGGGGAGCGCATCCTGTGGTCTGTGTGGATTCCAGTGCCCCAGTGTAGTGGCAGGGACACTGTGGCCAACAGGGGGTGTCCATCCTGTGGTCTATGTCGGTCCCAATGCCCCAGTGTAGTGACAAGGACATTGTGGCCAACAGGGGGAGCGCATCCTGTAGCCTGTGTGGATTCCAGTGTCCCAGAGTAGTGGCAGGGACACTCTAGCCAACAGGGGAAGCGCATCCTGTGGTCATTGTGGATTCCAGTGCCACAGTGCAGTGACAGGGACACTCTGCTGTAAAAATGGTGCCGTCCTTCGAATGAGACATAAAATCGAGGTGCTGACTCACTGAGGTCTTAAAGGATCCCTGGGTGGGACCCTGATGTTCTGGCTACAATCGCCCACTGTGGCCCTTTCAGATCTGGCCTCCTAATCATCCTCTCCATCTAACTGGTGAAGTCTGCAATGTTCCACCCAGTATCCTAAGGCAAAGGTCCACTGGCTCCAACAAGACTGGACCCAAATCACCCAATCATCACATCAAAAGGGACACCTCACCCCCACAGGGCGGCCAGAACCTTGCAGTCAAATTCCAGCGACAAGACCTGGCTGCCTCAAGACACAGACGCATCCTACACTCCCAAACTCACACTGACACAGGAGGTAATACCCCAGACTAGTTGGAATTGTCACAGTATGACAAGCACAATACTCTCAACCTTAAAGCAGTATGTTGTCACATAAGAAAAATTTAGAAAGTAGGAATTAATCCACCAAAGTGGACGATCTTATCACCTGGTGGAACAAAGGAATTCCCACATTCTTCCTAAAGAAATTTGATTGGCTGAGGGTCTGAGAATTGATCAACAGATCAAAACAGTCCCTAAATTAATTAATGGCCATTGGGCCAGTGGACGGTTCCCTACAAAGATACATTGGTTCGTTCCTCGCCAAACAAGACCAATCCCATGATTCACTGCGCTCCAAGGTCATTCTTGGAAGGCAAGTTAGCAAGACCGGTCTTGCCAAGACCACAAGTATAATCTTTGTGTTCTTGGTATTGAGATTCACCCTAACTTAGTCCCCTGTCTCCCTGACCTGTATGGTCGGGTTGACGGCCTGTTTTTTTGCAGCGAGTCGTTGCATCGTGACTTACACGACTCGCATCTCAGCAGCAGTAAACAAGGTTTTACTATCTTTAGCTCTTTCCAATCGCCAGCCACGCAAATGTGCAAGTGCAAGGATATGAAGCAACTGAATTGATTCTGTGTTGGTGTCCCACAGAAACATGGTGCATTAGGCTAACACTGTCAAAATGTATCACGCATATGTCTTCTTGGGTAGCTGTATAATCAATGCGTTAACCCAGACATACTGTGACGCTGTGTTAATGTTAGTTAGCTAACGTTAGCCAGCAAGGTAGATGGTAGACCAACTCAGTTTGTAGCTTTGCCTGTACATATTACATTGACCGTTAGTGTTTACTAGCAACACGGCACAGCCTGCATGTATTCGGAACCCAACTAGTAAACTATTTTCTGCCTGATGTTAACTAGCTAGCCATGCAGCTAAATGTAACACTGGCTCTGCTATCATCATTTCTTGATCACTGCACAAGGCACCCTGCCACCTGTAAATATGGGTACTTACATGGAGCATTTTTGACAATTAATTTACAAGCCGGCTGTTTTTTGTGCATGTGTGACTCAGCAAATCTCGAAAGTGTTGGAGATGCTTTGTGGGGATTAGCTGATAGGCATTAAGTAGCGGTTGTCATTTGCTGGACATGTTTGAATGTAAAATAGTTACATAAAGTTTAAACGACACATATCTCTGTGTATTTTTTATGTATTGTGTGTGGCACTGAAATGGCACCTACCCACAAATTTGCTTTGTGCGACACCCCTATGCATGTTTGGGTGAACCTTGGGCTTTACCCATTTACCCAGCAGCCCTGGGGTATTTGGTACTGAGACAAGGAGAGTCATACACACCATGCCCAAAGGAGAGGGGGCTCCTCTGCCAACCCCAGGATTCAAACCACCAACCACCAACCAATCATAGCCACCGTCCAGACCCGTTGAACCACACAGCATCAAGGGAGGTTTACGGCATATACAGGTTCACAAATAAGAGGCTCAATGCGGCCTAGCAGTAGAGGACGTCGCATTCACCTGCGACTCCCTCGGGTCTCATGCAGAGGTGACTCAGTAGTCCTGTGCGATGCATCTACAGCCGTAAATCAATGAATGGTGGTCCTGGCCTGTCCCAAAAACCAAACTGGGGATTATACCCAAACACTTCCCAAAGGATCTTACAAGAGAACTTTTTTTAAATCTGGAAATATAACTTAATAAATAATAATATAACTGATAGTTTAACTTATAGTTTAAACTATAAGGAATTGACTGAAGATGACATGTCAACAATCTGAACCCTCACTCCAGCACCAGAATGCTGTCCTCCCTGTGGAAGCAGGGGAGGGGGCAGAACTAACCAAGAACACAAACTATACTGTATTTGCTTGACTGTGAAGAGATCATTCAGGAAAACACCATTAATCCATTAATTTGCCTATAGAGCAACATAAAGGCTTTCAAACAGAATTTGTGCAGATGGTTTTGCTGTGACCCGTCGCATTCCTCATCCTCCTTAATGACTCCCTGTTTAGGGCTTTCAGAAGCTAATTATGAGAGTCCGGCACCCTTCTGTTATATAAGCAAACTAGCGGCCTTGAATCCATTCACTGCAGAGGACAGTCGAACCTTGAAAAGCAGCAGCCATGAGCGGCTTGCAGTATTTTTTCAACTCAGCCACGCCGCCCTGCTGATAAATCAGATGCAGCAGTTTTCCACTTAAACGAGTTATGTTTCTCCCTCACTGGGGCACAAAAACTCAGTGAACGATGAAGTTTATTCCTGAGAAGCATGAAATATTAAATATTCTGTATTACCAGCCGCAGCCCTCAAACTTCCCATATGGACGTCATGAGCCTTTCTGCTGAGGTACGCCGCATTTTCAGACTGCAACAGATGTGCTGGTCCTTCTGTGCATGTGGGCCAAAACTGCGTCCTTCCCCTTTAAGAGACTGAAGTGCCACCACATTTCCACTCGGGAAGCTGACATGTCCTCTTGACTGAACAGAGGCCAGGTGTTTAAACTCCTGCTCCCCGTTACCGAATCCCTTTAAAATGGCCGAGCTCATGATGCCAGACTTCACTGCCTCTTTCTACTGAGTTTCATGGATAAGGTGTGCCGGGAAATGTTTTCAGAGAGGGAAGTGGAAAAAGGAGAAGGGCCAAGATGAAGAATGTGTGCAATTACGCATTTATGATGCATTTAACCTGCACGGCCACTGGGATGCTCCAATCGGCTTTAAATACAAATTCGTGCGATCTACGCTGGAAATCGCAGAAGAGCTCACCTTTTCTTGCGGTCTATCTGTTTACTTAAATGGACACAAAATGACAGTGCCATCCACAGACGCCTTCATTTACTCTTTTACCTTCAGAAAGAGTAGCTGTCCTCATCCACGGGTTACATTAGGCTTTGATTTTGATTCATTATGACAGCACCTATTTGGATTTGATTTGAAGAGAAATAATTCAAGTACGATGCCCTTAGTCTAGAGTACTCCGCACAAAATGTATGTGCACTTGGGCCGTGTGTTTAATGTAATTCTCATAGGAGAAGGTCAGCCCTCGTGGCATTTTATATTTACGACATGTTCTTAAATAACGGGGCCTGTCTCTAACGTCATTGAGGCAAGGTGATTTGCTAAACCAGAAGAGTCCAAGCATGGCAGACGTATCCTGTAAGAGCACACAGATACGCTTCAGGGAGGCATGATGCTTAAACCACGAACAAATAACAGAGACTCCCTCCGAACCGATGGATGCTTTTTGAAATTCCTGTGTATTTACATTCCTGCCACTGCAGTGCATTTTTATAGCTTATCGCAAGCGGGGAAACTTAACGGTGACCCCAAAAAAGGGCATTTCGGACAGCAGCTCAGAAATCAGCACCTCAGATCTTTGACTAATGCACCATGCAAACGGCCTTGTATAAATATGCCATCCATTCAACTTTAATTTGTTTATTATTTTTTGAGTGCAAGAAAATGTGCGCGATGTTCCTGCCAACCGTAAGAAATCTCACATGACTCCGTTGTCAGATATATGTATCATTTTAATACTCCAACAACGTAAAAACATAAGAGCTCGTGCGAGTTTATCAACAACGACTTGACCGCACAATCCGCTTTACGGTGGCATGTAAGTAAATACAAAAATATCGTCTCTAATGCCTCATTCTCACTTTGAGTTTATATTCGGAATCTTAACAGAGATCAACAGTGCAGAAGACTGTGAATGTCTGAGTGTAAGTGATGATGCTGATATTTACTTTTAGGTTTCATTAACGTAAAACCGTTCCATTGTTGAAGCTGGCCTTTGTGCATTTAATGTGACTCACTGAAGAAAATCTACTAAACCTGTAGGGCAAGAAATAGGTTTTCAGTCATATTGCAATGACCCTGAAGTCTAATCATAGGCACATGCAGTGCTACAAGATTGAAAAAGGAGAAGCCTTCATTTTCCCAGCAGTAACTGAAAAGATTCATTAGAGAGCATTTGAAACTTAAAAACATCTTTTTTCTTAATGAAGCCTCTTCGACAGACTGTAGGAAATAGATCTGTAACATTCTGGTGATCCAGCCCTTACTGGGACACTGGAAGCTGTTTCAGACTGTAAATGAGGTTCTAGTCACGCCTTTTACACTTGTCTGATTGTTTTTCGGACAGCAGGTTTATATTCATCCAGCATGATTTTTCTTCCTTTACTGTATATGACATTAGCGTAATTTACAGCAACAGCATAAGCATTATCTTCCATTTCCTTGGTTACAGGAAGCCGGCAGCCGTTACCGGGCAGCTCAGGTAAGGGGGGACGCACTGTGAGGCCAGTCTACTCCAAAAGCCCCCAGAGTCCTAGTTCTCAGCCTGCTTAACATCCCCCTGAAGCTCTCCAGCAATATGTAAGGTGACTAAGGCAGGGAGACCCCAGCAGGCCTCCCACCATCACCTCCCCCCACCCTCCCACACACACACACACACACACACACACACACACACACACACTGCCTAAATGATATCATGAGAAAGGCATTCTCGATGTGCCCACCCCTAATGGCCCCACAACATCCCCAGAGACTTTACGCAGGCAGCAGGAAGACCATAAAGCCGCATTATAACACTTACTATTAGTCACTTCAATTTCAGACAGAGACAGACGCACGCAATAAAATCTGGCAGGAAAGCCTTTTGTTTTGGAGCCGTACAGACGATTTTAGGCTTAATGGGAAAAGCGTGAGGAGATTTCAGCTTTTCTAAAATAAACCCTTCAAGAAAGATTTTTAAAAGATGCTACCATAACAGACTGCCAGTGTCTCGACTGACGCATGCCTCAGAAAAATGATTTGAAATTCGAATGCTTCAGAAATGGGCCAGAGAATAACAAACCAGCTTACAAATAACGGACAGCGGGTCACAGGAAGACCACAATAGATACCCAGAGCTACACGATTGGTTATCAAAGGCCTGGCCCCCTAGCTTTGCCCCGCCCAGTGAAGTCAGGCACCACCCATACTGTTAATACACACACACACACAGGTTTGTAATTATATGTTTCTATGGGGAAAACTCTAATACCAACATGACAAGTTTAAGCCCTACCCAGCCTTAACCTTACCTATAATTAATCAAACAAAATACATTACAAGACTATTGGCATTTTTAGGTATTTGATTGCGCTCACAGATCTTAGTGGGGACCTGAAAAATGGTTCCTGCAATGTCAAAATAACAGGTTTTTATTTTATTGAGAGGAACAATGTCATATAAACATATTCCACGCACAAACACACACACACACACACACACACACACACACACACACACACACGAGTCATCCAGATAAATAAACAGGTTATTTAATCTAAATTTCAAGTCACTTATATACTGACAGGCAGGAGGAAATTAAACCACTTTAGGCATGTAAGAGTTTCAGGCTATCTGTGAAGTCCCAAGAGAGATAACGCCACATGAGGTGAGTATTCTGTGACTGACGGCCACTTTGTCCATCGGCTTTTTCAGTAAGCCATGAAAATCCTGAATTTGAAAAAAATCATTACAACAATCAGGAGCGCTGGGCTTTCCGGAAATGATCGATTCCATTTCCACTGTGCATTTTTGCGCAATTATGATGCTGCGTGTGTTCTTAGACTCTTAGACTTGTAAATTGACTGTTAGCTGGAAGTAATCATTAGACCTGCTAAAATTGGCTGGAAAAAGGCGCATTACTGTAATGAAGATATATTCATGCAGGAAAGGGTCTTCAAGCAGCATTCCGCACCCCCCTGGAGGTCTGTGGGGGGCTTACAGGAGACTGAAAACACATTTTGGGAAGCCTGATAAAATGCCTCGCGGATGCTTTCATGGGTTGTATGTAAAGCTTGCTATTAGCTGCCAGACAATTAGCACAATGCTCTTCACTGCTGTTTTATTTCACAACAAAAGACGTTTTAAATGTTTCTTAGCGTAGCCTAGTCATCCCACAGTAGGTCTCACGCTGGAACCACGGACCCAGAGTGACAAACACGTCTGTTTGTGGTGGGGGCGGGGTGCGGGGGGTCGGGGGGGGGGTGGGG
>JAODKF010000018.1:4751508-4771142 GCA_026779585.1 Mormyrus proboscirostris
ATGTTACATTTATATAATTCCTTGGTAAGACCCCACCTAGAATACTGTGTGCAGGTTTGGTCACCATACCTTAAAAATGACATTACTGCCTTGGAAAGGGTGCAACGTAAGGCTAGAAGAATTCCTGGTCTTATGAGGAGAGGTTAGCTGAGCTGAATCTGTTCAGCCTCAAAAAAGGAGACTTAGGGGGGACATGATCCAGATATATAAGATTCTAACAGGTCCAGGTGCTGTTCAGCCAAATGGCTATTTCAATAATAATTTAAAGAGTAGAACTTGTGGCCATAAGTGGAAGTTAGTGGGAGAACATTTTAAAACAAATTTGGGAAAGCACTTCTTTACACAGCGTGTAGTTAGAGTATAGGCTTCTTGCTAGTGTAGCGGAAGCTAAAACCCTGGGTTCCTTTAAATCAGAGCTAGATAACATTTTAATAGTTCTGAGCTATTAGTTAAGTTCTCCCCAAATGAGCTAGATGGGCCGAATGGCCTCCTCTCGTTTGTAAATTTCTTATGTTCTTATCACAGCGTCCTTCACAGGTGCAAATACTGGGTCCCTCACATGGACCTTCACTGGACCCATTACAGGGGCCATCATACAGGCCTTCACAGGACCCATCACAGGAGCCTTCACAGGGGCTAACAGAGGTGCCGTCACAGGAGCTATTTAGAACACACATATACATACTACACAGAAGCTCGAGACACCAACCCAATTAAACCACATGCTTGGGAATCATGCGAGTATCATGAGAACACATAAATTCGATATATACAGAGTAAAGGCAGGGAAAAAACACACAGATCTCACTCTGCTTTTGACTTGAAAATGAAAACTGTCCCTAAATCCTGACCCTATGTTATGATGTTATGCTTGTTTGCAGCATCTAACATGCCAATTAAGCAGTATAAACACCAACATTAATTAAAAGTGTCTGTTTACTTTGTTACAGACTCATATATTGTTTGGAGTTTCTGTGTCCATCCCCAGCCTACTGGGTAGAGACACCCACATTGATTCTGTGTCTCACAGGACAGGGAGTTGATTGGCGTTCCTCAAGAATGCTAACAAAGGCTGTTTATTATGCTGGCTGTTCATCATATGGCAAGACGTTTCATTGTTTGTGGGCTGTGTACCTCTGGACTGCAGATCCCACTGGCTCCACAACAGCTTGAAGCTGGCAGACAATAATTAAAAAAATTCTTGATCTTCAAGACAACCAGCTCACTGAGGAACACTGGAGAAGCATTTTGTTGCACGACAGCAGTGGGTTCACAGGCTTTGTCTGAGGAGCAAGTTAAGAAAGATGCCTGGTAGATGAAGGATCCAGGGAAGCAAATATATCAGACCCTAAAAAATATGTCCATGCCCAACAAAGCCTCCTCTGTAAGCAGGGTGGAGCTTAGTTATCACAGAGGATAATTTCCAGCACTTCAATGGAAATGAGCATACAAATCAATGCAAGCACTCTATCAAAGTAGATCCTCCTTAATGGAGCACCAGTTTGTCTTTCCTGCATGGTACAGCTCAGGAAGAAATGGCTTCTGATCAAAAACGACCCCTGATTAACTTCAAAATGCTTCAACCGTCTCTTTAAGATTCACAGAATAGTTTCTATTCACAGATTGATTGCTTCATTTCTATTCATCCCCAACTGCTGTGTCAGCAGTTCAGGCCCTGATGCATGCCTTTCGAAATTAGAAACCACTATATGATTTATGACCCAGATAGATATTTCTATTTGACCTATAGTTGCAGGCAATTGGAATGTGCTGTGCACGAGAGATTGCATAAAATGAATGTTATTGAAGTATTCAGAGCATCCCAGACCAACCAGATATATTAAACTGGAAATGCTATCATTAAAAGGCACATCAGAAAAATGAGTGGATGGTGACATGTCGGCGCGTGGGACCATTATTGCTTCATGACACCATAGATGAGGGTTTGAATCCCGCCCTGACTCTGTTGGTACTGATTCTGCTACCTCCCTTAATGCAAAGATCTGCTCCTTGTGTTAATTGACTCTGCATTGCCCTTTGTGAGTTGTGTGACAGTCTGGTATCTATTCTACAGTATAGGCAGGCATTAGGCTGTATTCTTTCTGGGATAGACTCTGTGTGACTTTGAACATAATACGTTTTGTTGACAATAGATAACCGGCCGTATGAAGTGTGCCGGGATATGACCTGACTTACGTCTGTTTTGCCAAATCACCCACATGGTTGTGGTTCCGTTTAGTGGAGTTTTGTTCCGCGAAGGTCTTTTCGAAAGGCAATTTTGACAGGCTAAATAAAACAAAATTAATTAGCAAAAGCACCGGACGCCAGTTCTGAGAAGGGCTCAAAGATCAGCACTGAACGTACACACGTAATGATTCACCGATTGTGTAGAGAATCCACAGTCTCTGTTGTGTCAGGTAAGACCCCTAAATTACAGTTTTAATAAAGGATGCTATGTTTATATTTCTCTAGTCAATAATGGAGAAGATAAAAATAGATAAACAGTTGAAAAGCAAATACTGATAAAGTCACCGGGGACACAGTATTCAAAATGAACTGTTTCTTCTAAGAAGCCACTTTTTGTAATTACTCCCAAGTGTGATCTCAGATGCACTTGTGCTGCTCTTGTAGGGACTGACAGAATACCTCTGTGTGCATTTTTTCCTCATTTCTATGGCTCAGTCATTTTCCTGATGCTGGAAGCCATCTGCTCAAGACGAATACAAATGAGATTAGACAAAGCTACGAAGCAAGACGGTGCCAGCGAACAAGGGTGTACTTCATCTCAGCACTGTGTACATGTAACAGGGTTAACAGTTACAGGCATCCAACACACCTAATGCAAAAAAGAGAAACATATCCTTTGGTAGTGGTACGGTTGTACGTCTTCCATGCATCATTTTGTTATATGAAAATGTTACCTTTGATTAGGATAATCTGTCTTTCAGTGTATGACACGTTTCCTACAGGCCATAAAGCTAATGCATGTCCATGCACCCCTACCCCTTTCTTTGCCAGGGGGAGCACCTGGACATTTCAGGATGCAGTGAAGTCTGGTGACCTTCATTCACCTGAAGCTGGACGATGGATCATCTTCAGAACAAAGTCGTTTTGAGTTCCCTGTTCTGCATGCTGCTCTTGTTTTGGGTGTCCTTCCAGTGCATACTTCACTCTCCTCTCAATGCAAGGCATGCAGTTGGGAAGAGTCACTTAATTGTCCCTGGCGTATGATTGTATAATTTTGGATGGATGGATTGATTTTCAAGCAGTGCTAAAGAACTATGAACAACTTTTAATATCCACTTAATCAAACATGCACCGTCCTTTCTTGTATAATGCATTCTCCATTATCGGGCAATATTTCCAGACGTGGCTCTCGATCATTAATAAAACAGGCTGAACTCTTTGCGAGTTCTTCAGCTCTCCGGGACGCTGCCCATTTGAGTGTCATATTGCATGCGTTCCTGGGTGCTCGCCTGAGGACCCTGCATAAGAAAGTCATGAGCCGTCATCCTTCCGTAAGCCAGCATCCCCACTGGCCTGAAAAACATGACGTGCGTGTTTTCCGCGTGATCAGCATCCTGACTTACAGCCTCACAATCCAGCCATCAATTTCAAAGCTGGATTTTAACGATTCGCATGAAATACTAAGCTGTTTTAACTAGACTTAAACAGTGACAGCCATTCAAACAAAAAAATTCTTATTTGTATGCTTTTTTCTGAGTTTATTTCCCATATACACAACTATATCGTTCATGTTAGCTTTTGATATTCTGACTTGCATGGTCGTATTTTCCTGGCTTCCTGGTTGTTTTAAATGAGATGATTATTCAAAACTTTTGTGGCATATGCCAGAAAAAGCATTCATTGATCGATTCATGGATAATGACATTCGCAGAAGATGCTGTGCTTTCAGGTACCCATTATAGAATTATGAGACAGGTTAAGCTGCAGTGTCTGTCATACATCAAGTAATAATTTGAAAATGCACTTGCAGTAATTTGGGAACATGACGCAGAGCCGTGATGATCTGAATATCCTATGATTTTGCTATTTAATACAGATGGTTTTGTGACTCCAGTTAAGGCCTTACAGTGGCCCGTCACGCCATCCTTTAAAAAACTCTATAAGATTGTAGGGAGCACAATTCCTTTTCAGTTCTCACAGCAGGGTGTCAGGTGACCTTTATGGATGACATGCACCTTTTTTCATGATCCTTGTTGTTCACAGTCTATACATCGTTTTCTTCCTTTTCCTTCCTTGCAAATTCATTTGCCACAACTACACCTACCTTCCTTCCCCACATAAAAGCCCTGGGGCTCCTCCTCATCACGTCTGTGATGTTCCTGTGTCGGTGGTCACACTGGGAGCAAACACTGCACATACTGCCCCAATAAAACTAATATGAGAACTGTTTTTTTTTCTCCCTTTAAACCTTTTGTGGGTATCAGACAGACCAAGACAATCAATAGTAATAAAGACAAAACCAGGCTGTCATTAATAGTCTGACAATTGAATTAAAAATGCTGACCCCAAAGCTGAACAAATCTAAGGTACATTAGAGGAGCGGAAAATGAACTGTAGTCAGGTGGAATAAAAAACGGAGTCACACAGTGAAGATCACGCACAGAGGGCCCATAACAGCAAGCGGCTGCTTATCACTTACCCACAGACTACAAGCGTGAGTGGAAACTGCCACCCTAGTGATTCCACGCCAAGCAGAAGAAATCAAGGGCCAATGTAACCTCCAGCAACACAGCCAACAAATTTCTCATTTAAAAAGAGGCATTTGGCCATTTTCCTAGAAGCCACGTTAATATTTTAGGATCAGCCTCAAGAGGCACGATTACCACAAGAAAGGAGCCAACGGAAGCCTGAAGATCCAGCAGGAGACAATATTCTGGAAGAATGACACCTATATGGTAACCAAGAGTCATTATCTACTTTACAACATAATGACAATGATCTGAACTGTAAAGTCAAAACATGATGATTCATGCTTATATTTTAATAAGCTACAACAAATATACACACAGTATACAAAATGTTGTCGAAACACAGGTTTAAGAAAATGGTTAAATTTAATTAAACTTGGTTGCAGTTTCAGGACTAAATTCCAGAAATGAAAAACCTTGTAATTTAATAAGGTTTTTTGTAATTTAATAAGATTTCCAGCTTCAGATTTAACTAAGAACCAGTTCTGCACACAAGGAACTACTGCTGTATGTGCAGTAGAAAATGAAATGGGAACAAAATGACAAATTTACTATTACAAACTCCAAAATATTTCAATAAAACACTTCCCAAAATATTCATATGAATTCCTTGCACTCAACACATCACTGACGAGATGTCTATTTTCTCCTGAATTATGTTTATGTAGAACATATATACACTTACCTTCCTAGACTGAAACATTAAAAACTGAAACGTTTCTAGGATACGATAAAGATTTTACTGAAGATTTTAGGTGCCGTTAGAAACAGAGACTCACTTTACTCACTTACTAATAGTACTTTTTCCACCAGAATAAATTCTCTCCAGCTTTTAAATATTACAAAACAAAACAGCAAGGACAAAATGCATGAAAACAGTCAGATTTAGTATAGGATTTCTCTTAATAAATAAGGATTTTTATCCATTGCTTTTTATGATTATTTTTTGCATCTGAATGTATTGACTCAAGTTTACGCTAGTTCACTTCATCATATTAAAATTTCAGATTCTGTTACATTTTCTTAACATCCATACTCTGCGCCATGTATATATTTATTCATGGCACAGAGAGCTCTAACCAAACATACACAGACAGATGCAAACAAACGACCAAACAATTACATAAGAAAATTTGTTAGATCACATGGACCAGTTCAGAGTTAAGTCTGTCAAAAATTATTACATTTTGCTGGGAAAAACAAAAAATTAAAACAAAACCAAAATCTTTCAAATCAATTCACAGTTAAAACTGCAATTCACATTTTACAATCAAACTGTTTTTAATTTTAACAAAGTGCAGTTTATAACCATTAAACAGTGTCCTTTTCTTTCTAGGGGATAAAAATGAATAATTCATCTTTTGTTTTTTTTTGTGTAAATATAAATATTCTCCAATGGCACACAAACATAGTACAAATAAAAAAACGTAATTGGATAACCTTACCATATTTACTGACTGACTGGCTGGGCTAACAAAAATTAGACTGGTTAGAAATGTAAATCCTGTGTCCATTGCCACTGGCCAGTGGAAGGGCACGTGAGAGGGAATAGCCTGGATAAGGGAAGGAACAGCAGCGATACGACATCAGGCCGCTGCCAGAAGTCATGCCCTGGGGAGACAGACTGGATGGGGACGCTGATCCAAGGAAGGAGCAGTCTACACAGAAACAACACAAGCATGAAAACTACACTGCAGGTTTGCCCTTATAACTGATTCAGAACATGTCCCAAACACTAAATAAGGCCAATTTAGGTTCACTCACACTACAAAAACAATCTTGGGACTGGACTATACCATCCCAGTCTATACCATCTTCCATACACAATACAGTAGTGAAAGATGATGTCTTTAAATTTTATCTATCAAATAATACAAATGTATAAACAACCCATGTTATGAACTTGGTGGTACACTGCACTTGACACTGTATTCACTGTCGTTTTCAAAGTCTTGTGCAAGTTCTCTAACGTCATAACTTAATGTTATAAAAACATTAAACGTGCAGCAATAAAAATTCAGAAGTTCCTGAAAGCTTTCAAAGCAAAATAGACGCATCATATATTCTGCAAAAATAACCTAATTAAGTACTAGGGCTATTTTATGTGCAGAACTTGAAACTACTTTGAAGCATTTTGCTTTTCAGGATCGTCCAATACGACCTAGCTAATAATAGACAATAGGTTTTGAAAAAATGAGAAAGCTTACACTATTCTTGAAATTTACTGAAGGAATTACTTAGCCCTAATGCTCACTCAAAAAAAAAGATACTTCTCTTGGGAAGTACACCAGGACACCAGGTTTGAGAAACTTAAGTGATTTTAGTACTTCTCTACACACTATTCACTCTTTTAAAGATCAAACTTTTAAATTTTACATAAATATTCATTTAGTTCAGGTTTACAACTGCAGTCAATTTTCTGTCATAAGCACTCAATCACAAAATATCTGCCACAGTGCTCTGAGGTTAAATAAGATATTAAGGTAAATCTCAACCCTGTATGCTACTTTCAACAGAAACCACACCATTAAATCTGGAAGGGATGACACACTAACCTAAACTCCACAGTGCATTCTGTGCAGCCAATTCTTTGGCATCTTCAAGGATGGTGCAGAGTTTATCTGGCATGAAACTACGGCATGTGCTCATAATAACCACTTTATAGATGAGCAGAAGTTTCCCATCCTGGCTGTTGGTAGAGTACAGATAATACTCGGGGAGAGACCAGCTGTTTTTGTGGCAGTAGTACTCAAGGTGGGTGATGGCAGAGCAGAACTGTCTAGGTTTTAAGGAGAACATGCTGATGGGTATGAGACTGCTCCCAGGGTAGAAGGGATAGAGACACCTCTGCATGTCGGGGGTGTACTGGCTGTTGAGCCTAGCTGGTATGTTGGGAGGCCTGCCTGGGGGCATGTCACAGTTATTATCTTCCTTGTTCTGCATAAACACACCATCCCCAGAAAATCCCACATACCCCCTCTGACTGAACTTGCGACCGCCATCTTTGCCGACCGGCTTAGCCAAGGTCACCTCTATGACTGAGCCATCGATGGCCTTTCCGTTCATGGCGTGCAGCGCCGCGATGGCATCCTCGCGGTTGTGGAAATGCACAAAGGCGTAGTCTGTGAGCTTCTTCACTCTCTCCACAGCGCCAGGCCTGAACTGACTGAATTCACTGCGGATGGTTTCCTCGGATGTAGACATCATGAGGTTTCGGACATACAGCACCCTGACGCGCTGCATCGTCTCATCATCCACATCCTTTTCGGGTTCGGCCCAGTCCACCTGGATGGTGTGACCCCACAACTGGAAAGTACCTGGAAACAGAAACGGCAATTGCAGTGCAGAAATTAAAAAAAGCTATTTTGTTAATAAAGCACCAACAGTGATAGAAGAGGCAAATATTATTTGTGGAAGCATTTTTAACCCAGGAAGGTCATCAGGCTGAGCAGCTCTGATTGGTTCAGTACCTGGGATGAGTTTCCTTCTGCCCATTGCAGCGGCTTTGTGGGACTCATACTCCACAAATGCAAATCCCCGGTTTTTGCTCTTGTCTGCGGCACTCGGATACACAATGACATCAACCACCCCTTCGGTCACCTTCTTCATCTCCTCCAGGATCTCCTCCTTCGTCTTCTCTTTGGGGACCGAACCGATGAAGAGCCGGCAGTTGTCCAGACTGACACACACGCCGATGAATTTTCCAGGACGGATCTCGAAGTTGTCCAGGAAATGGATGGCTCTCTGGGCCGCCTCTTTTGTGGTGTACATGACAAACGCGTAACCTCTGTTCTCCCCGCTAAACTCCATCATCAGCCTGAATTCATAGATGCGGCCGGCTCTCTCGAACACCGGGACAAGCTCATCCTCATACATGTCACGAGGGATTTTACCCACAAATATCTCACAGCCACGAGGTGGTGGGGGCCCCTCCCAATCTGGAACCAGCAGACATTTTCAAAATATGAATAAATAACCGGTTCCTCCAAACATACATTGTCCTTTTCCTTTGTGCCAAAAAAATCTGCTCTGATGGAATGCAAAATGTGAGTAAAAATAAATCACCTATGCAGTCCTGATCGATTTCAATATTTAAAATACGTTGTACAATCAAATACTTTTGATATTTTTTTAAATCCGATTTTAAAATCTGTTTCTTCTAATCAGAAGAGTTTTATAAGGTAATTTTCACACAGCGGCTTAACCCCCATGGGGTACTCACTCCGGCTCTACCAGGCTGTGTCCGTACCTGGAGGAGGGCCCCCAAACTTGCGCTGCCCATTCTCCTGCACCATACTGTAGCCGGTTTTCTCCATGAGCGCCAGAAGAGCGGCCTCATTTGGGGTGTCCGTCTGGTCGGCACCTGGCACGGCTTTTGAGATCTCCTCATTCATCTCTTTGATGGGGGATTAGAAATAATCAACAAATATTAATAATTGTGGACCACACAAAGTGCAAAGCTAGTATCTTACGTGTTATGTGATTAATGAAGGTTGTAAAGTGTCCTTGAGTGTCCTGACAGTCACCTATGAATACAATGCATTATTATCATCATCATAAAAATACACTTTGCGCACATTAAACACGAATGTTAAATTAGGTTCATATGTTTTAAAAAGACTCCTCCACAAAATATTTAATTTTCTATCAGTCTTTGCTAAACACTGAAGTCGTACTATTTAGAGACAGCTACAATTAACTGATAATCCTGACTGATTGAGACCACTGTTACTTCATGCATATGAAAATACACTAATTTATAGCTTTCCTGTGTAAAAAAAAAATGTGTACTTAACTATTTACTTAAAAAATGGACTTAGCACAAAAAATATACTTTCAGCAAAGTCTACTTGGTAAGCTATATCCCTAAAAAAATGTACTAAAGTGTATTTGATCATAGACATACTTTTATTCGTGTGCTTCAGTGTACTTAATTATGCTTAAATACAAAATACATTTTCTAAAAAGTACAAAAAAGTACAAAAAAGTATAATGTCAGTGTATTAGAAAATGTGTGCAAAGGAAATGTATTTTTATTACACTTTTAGTGATCAAAGAACACTGTTAATACACTTTAGTTAATACACTATAGTACACTCCCATTAAAGTTACAACCATTGTAGCTAGTAGCGGTAAGCTAAGAAACAGCCCTTTTCTATTCAACAAGGAGTTGTAAGCTGTTTAATTAGGAGTCGTGTGTATACTGTCATCACGTTATATTTATGTTGATTGTAGCGTTAGCCACATATTGCGTAAATAAACAGCAGTAAACGCCGATCTTAGGCTTTATCTTAACGTTTAGCTACTACGGCTAGCTACCCATCGTGTCCCTCTACCTAGCTAATTGCTAACGGGCTAACTGTTTTCCGTCGGGTTAACTTTTCTATAAAACTTAACAAACCAGGTAATTTGTCGAGGACATAGATAAACAAATAAACAGCTAGTTTGTGTCTCCTAAAAAAGCACCGTGGGTATTATTCGTGACAGGGTTCCCTGAATACAGTGGGGCAAAAGGCCGACGTACGGTCAGGCGTGAAAGGTTTAAACTGCTAAAATTACTTTTTAAAAACGGTGGCAGGTTTGCAAATATCCTCTTCTCTGCCTTCATTTTACGAATTCTTACCCTTAAAACTTTGACTAACGGGCATGTTTGTCGTCGACAGCGGTCGTCCTTCCTCTACCCCAGCGCCGATTTGGCCTCGGCACGAACCAATCAGAAACCGGAACCGCCGATCATGCTCGCGCGGGACAGCCGTCACTCTCGCGCCCAATCGTGCCAAAGAAATAACCGCGCGTCAAGGCGAGAAACATCACGCGGAGAAAAATGCGGGTTAGTAAAAAAAAAAAAAATGCGGGTTAGTGCTGAGCGGGTGTCAGCGACGCTCTACATCTATTTGGTAGAGAGTTAATGTCGCATAATAGTTCCTGATCACCAAAGACTGAATGCGTATTTGCTATATCGTGACTTTATTGGAAAACAGGACAGTGTAACTATGGAATTATGGCTATATCTATCTCGTTCTCTCTTTATTTGAGGTTTTCAAACTGGTTGCGTGCAAGTGGGATGAAAACGGAAAGGTAAAATATATCATGCTCTATCCCCAAGAAAGATCTGGTGTAGAATTATTAATATGCCGTGCAGTCCACGAATATGGGGAAAAATACGTTGACCTTGACCTTCAGTATCTCTCACTGTACTATTCCAGACAAAGCAGCCTTGAACCTTGGCCTGGGTTGAATACTTCGATTTACTTACCCCGCGTAGTTATACAGTGTTGAATGTATGTGGTTTATCGAATCGAGATTGCTAATCGGGGTCCTGAAGATCAGAGCAAGCTGAAACGAGTCAAACGAGAATGATTTATGTAAGTTGCAACAAACATTGGCTTGTACATTTGATGCACGATGTAATATAACAATAGTATAAATGCACACTCAACTTGAAAAGATTTTCTGTCTCTCTGAATCTAACTGGTATACAAATTGGTATAGTAATCTATTCTTTCATAAACCATGCATTTACATTAAAATATGAAATACATGTAAGAATAAATTTCAGTGTGATTCAATTGAGTTATAAGCAATATTATATATTGTATCTCACACTAGAACGTACAACTAATGTCGAAATGTTGCAATGAGCACAATCGAATGGTGAAACCATATCAGACCCCCCCCAGCTATAAATAAACTACTACAGTACGAGTACGAGTACATTTTTGCAGCGAGATTAAATGTGTATGCGGTGCCATAACTTACTTACGTTAGAATGATGATAGTACACATTAAACACATAAGTAGCCTATATTTTATTATCATCTTTCACCAGTTGAATGGATATTAATATTAATAGAAGTAAAGAGAGCGGTGGGAATCACGATCGGATAATAAGCTGTTTGGTATGAGTGACAGTGCTGCTCGCCCAAGCAAGATTGACATTACCCAATATATTCTTTTCTTTCGTTTCGTTCACCGAAATACTTATGAAAAAAACATGACTTCTGAATATACTGTTATGTATTTTGATGTATGCATAATATAAATTTTATTATAAAACCCTAGGTCTACGTTTCCTTGTATAGGTGTATTGTTCTAAATAAAACCGATTAAATGGATGATTATTAAAGTTGCCATATGCACATCGTTATAATAACATTTTAATAATAAATGTTATATTTATTAATATATTATTTAGAATCATGTCAATTAAGTCTATAATATAATGTATGATATAGAGTAGGACCAGAACCGCTGTTTATGTGTCCTATTTTAAACATTTACTTTGTACGTATCCGACAGTGAAAAAAGAACAAAGAGAAAACTTCTGTTGTGCCGCATACTGCTTTTTCACATGCAATAAACGTTTCTGGTGCCACTTGGAGGCGGCTGTAAGTGCAGGCAGTCATCAGAAATGGCAAGACAAGCGGCATTAAGTTAAAACCCCGTGAAACGTGACTGCCGGGTGGCGCCGCCGGGGGGCGGGGGGTGCTGCAGTCTGGGCGCCGCTCCGCTGTCGCGTGTCCCGGCAGGGGGCGCTTCTCTGTCGTGGAAACCTCTCCGGTTCTATTCGTTTTATTACTCTCCCACAATGTCAGTGATCGCTGTCTTTGACATCATTTGTATTTATTTAAATACCTGCTAATCCGCATTGTTAACAGGCCTCGATCTTTGCCTACGGCTGGTCAATTCTGCAGATACAGAGGGTGCAGATTGGCAGCTGGACGCCAGAATGCGCACCATTATGGTACATGATTCGGATTGTGTTTGTCGGAGAGAGGTCTGCATGTACAAAAAAGTAATTCTGGCATATTAATGTACTTCAGCATAAATAAAAAGCTGAATACCGAAGCTGAGCCCGTCTTAGAAAATTACTGTATGTTATAACGGGGATTTAATGTCTCTGAAGCTATGCATTTTATCGGAGCCTTAGATTTGGGAAATAACGGCAGATGACAGCTGCGTGCAGCAATTTAGTGTCAAAATGGGTAAGAAAAAAAAAGATTCAGGCTCAACTCATTCAGGCTCTAATCCACTCCTTCTGCTCGTCACAAAAAGCTGGTATAAAACCAAACATTACTGAAAATGTTTTGGGAGATACTGTGAATTGTTAGGCTGGAATTTTGTCTAGGGTGTGGCCCTGCCTTTGTTCCCCCTGCCAAAGACACCTGCCTAAATACTAGGTTAATACTTACCTAGTACTTAGGCAAATACTCAGTAAATACTTACGATACGCTGGTAACGTTATGATAATCGACAAATCCAGATTTAGTACATCCCACAATTAACGTTTCTTTTATTTCAGTTGAAATGTGTGGTATTATGCAAGAAAGCATATTTATGCGTTATTTCAAAACAAGCACTCGCATGTGCACGCTTCATATTAATATTGTACACGCGCAAGTCGTGCCAGTCAGTCCTTTAGGTGAGAAATAGCTCCCTCTGCAGGCGAAACATCCTTTGCGCGACAAAAAAAGCGATTAGAAAACTGCTAAAATGTCGATAACAGCTTTAAATTACAATTTGTTTTCTAACTGAATGACCAGATAATTAGCTGAGTAATGAGTCGTTCTCATTAAACGGTCTTTCCTATTGTATACATCTTTTTGAATGTAGATTATCCCCCTAAACCAACTGCATGCAAATTAACCTCATTAAAGACAATTGGACAGTTAGAGAATGGATGTCTTACACTCGCCTTGCAATATGGAGAGAAGGATATACTTAAAGTTGTATATTTAAAGCGGCGCTAGTCCAGTGGTATTTTCAGTCAACTTTTGCTGACAGTTTGGCATGCAGGGTTATAAGTTTCTGAAGGATTGTGATTCCAAAATCTCCTTATTACCCCTAAGCAACAGGATGATTTTGTATACAGAAATGCAAATGTTTCCTTTAGTCTTATTTTCTATGCGATACTGTGATGTTGCCGAGGGGGGATTGAAGCCAGACACAAGTAATTTTGAAATGTACCTGTGGTTGACATTTAAAACAAATGACTGTTGCAGTGCTGAATTATTGTGTAGCATAGAAGGCGAGCATATATCAGTACAAACTAGTTTTTTTCCAGTAAATATTTAATTGAAAGTCTTCTATGATTAAAATTTAAGAAGACAATATAGATATAGATACATTACACATTGAAACAATTGTGCTACAAAAATCTACTGTGAAACACAAATTGTCACAATTGTATAAAAATGATCAATTTCTATGTCAATACTCTTGGAGTGTAATAGAGAAGATACAGGTGTCTTATGTGCAGTACCTAATTTATTTCCGATAAAAGATTATTTCAGATTAACATTGGTAACAGCCAGACCATTTGGACTTACACAGTAAGCTTAAATGTGTATAAAACATTCATGAAAGCTTGTACAAGCATATACTAAACTCGCAAGCCAGCCATTATGTTACACATATACATTTTCATGGCAAAAGTGGTTCTGCCATGTGACTGCTGTCCATCAGCCTGCCATCCAAAGGAAGAATGGCACGAGGATTGCGGGTAATGTTGTGGAAGGAGCAATGCCCAGGTAGATAATGGACATCACCCCGATGAGAGCGGACAGGAAGATGCTTCTTTGGTCTCGTATTACAGACTTCAGACTTTCACAGAACTGCAGGCAAATGGCAGGATTAGAAAAACAGCAAATGCAATATATATATATATTTCAACTATGAGCATTCATATCATAAAATATAACAGAGTATAATACACAACTCAATTTGCAACAAATATTACATTGCAAAAGGAAATCGAGGCGCAGCATCAGTACCACAGACGACACGAAGAAATAGATACACCGTACGTTGGCAATCCCATGTTCCGGTACTGGGTGGGGGGGGGCAGGTTCCCATGCTCAAACATGCCGTAATCAGATAACTGTCAGGTTTAGTAGGTACGTTTGAAAATTCTGGCCCTGCGGAAGCCTGCTGTATATACATTGTGTAGCATATTCTTATTAAAAATATGCTAAAAATAAAATCGAGCAGTTACCAAACCTGGATCCCTAAGCTGAATACACTTATTTGGCACAATCCAAATACAACATGGAGTAAATCGTGCCTAATAAATTCCTTGGGGAAACATTTCCGAGAAGAACTTCTATGTCTAAACTTAAGCCGCGGTGTTACTTCTTCCATACTCATTACGCTTGAAGGAGAACGATTTGATTGTTGGGGATTTAATGCGGTCAAAACACATTGCTGATGGTCTGGGACACCCCCATA
This sequence comes from Mormyrus proboscirostris, assembly GCA_026779585.1. Lineage (NCBI taxonomy): Eukaryota > Metazoa > Chordata > Actinopteri > Osteoglossiformes > Mormyridae > Mormyrus > Mormyrus proboscirostris. Next base: position 4,766,451 of record JAODKF010000018.1, read on the forward strand.
TGATACAGGGTTTCTGGTATGCCCAGATACCCAAAAAGATTTTGGGGGCAAAGTAGAAATCCTCCATGCATTTAAAACAAAGCATGAATATCAGACTTGTAATGATAAACACGCCCACAAAGAACCACCAGAGAAATCTATAAAAATGAATCAAATACACCCCCCCCTCCCCGAGGGTGCCAGTGTGATTAATTTAGACAAAGAGCTCACGGCAGAGAAACACATTTACTCCAAAGTCCCAGTGATCAGACTTGATCTTTTCAGAATTTTATAATATTAATAGATGAAGAATAAAAAAGTAGGACATCCGGTTCAAGAAGCGTTTAAAACCCAATTAAACCGATTAGTCCGTCCAGTGAACAATTCGTCTTTACTGTTTTCAGTATGTAAGATAAGGTGATGTATGTAACACTTTGAATTATACTTCTATATAGTTTACCTTAATAATAATAATAATAATAATAATAACGAATTTAAGAAAATATTATTTTCATCTTCAGAGATTAGACATTCGGACTGCAAAATACCCAGTAATGCGGTAAAGCCCGGTAATACCTTCTCGGTCTGGAAGCTGGAGGCTGAGCCGTATCTGCAGTAAGTGGCGAAATGCTCGCAGTTGCTCCACAGCAGACTGTAAGCTATGGCCCCCACCAGCTTCTCTGCCCGTCGCGCAACCTCTTCATTAGGCAGCGGCGGCGTCTTGAACGCATTGTCCATGGAGTTTAATAAAACAGGCGAGCCATAAGCAAAGTCTTCCACCGTGTCAACTCGTATGGTGGCATTCTTAGCGAGCACCCCTAAAAGTAACCTCTTATTCGTGACGGTCTTCTGGATCTGACTCTTGTCGTTTGTGATCAGTGGCATAATATCGGGCATTAAATGCGCAACTTTGTTGTCCCCAAGGTAGATGCCAAAGTGGATAAAAAGCGTGCGGGGCACCTCCAGCAGATCCCCTCTGCGGAACTTAGATGCTTCGCAGCAGCTGGCGGTACGCGTGTCATCGCCGGACGAAATGCTATGAAAAACACTCAATCTGGCAAACAGAAGTACCTTCTCGAGCAGAAATGTCAGCGGATCTAACATGTTGGGTGTCAGATAAAAGCGAGTTGTACTTAATTGAAAGCTTTTATTCCGGCGTCCGCGCAGAGGGGACGCGATTACATCATAGGGTTTCCTGAAAGCCCATTGGTTGCATCTATTTCTTTAGAAGGACGACGGGGTGAACCTCCTAGCCGCGATTAAGAGCTTTTATAATTGCCTTAAGGCTTAAGTCCTAAGATGTGCGAAGCTTCTTGAAAAAGCACGTATTTTTATTATTTTTTTTCGTTTACAAATAATCGCATTTACTATATTAGACAAATATTAAGCTTGAAAAATCAACTTTGTGCGTAAATGTTTATATGTCGCCTCACATTGCAATTGTGTGTGTAGCAGTTCTCAGTGTCGTGGGGGCGGCAAACTTCTGTCAGCTGGCTGGAGCTAGATTTTCATTTCGAGACAGTCTGCACACACCTGCACACGCATTTATATGTATGTAACTGTTTAATTACCTTGTAAATAGTCTGCAGGGTTTGCAATCCACCTCAACGCTATTTTAGTAGCAAATGTTGGGTTTATAATGGAATAATATAGATTTATCGAAGGATTTGCGTGAGTGTCACGCCAGATGCGTGATAGTTGGCAACCCTGTATCATGATGCATTTTTCATTAATTCCATTTAACATCAATGAATAAGCCTTAGTGGGCGTAACTGATTATTAATAGCGCAGCATTTTTTAAGGCTGAAAACACTCCGCAGACATGAAGTGAAAGGTCAAGTCGGGCGGGTCTCATTAAAGGCGGTTTCAGAGGAGAGAAGCCCCTTTTCAATATGGAAATAATTAACTCTCTGCAGGCAACGTGCCCATTATAAGGGACCTGGCAGGAAAAATTGGACGGAAACCCTGGAAGTACAAATTTGTTTCACAACCTTGTACAAACAGGCAAACAAAAAATCCTGCAGTGTAGATGGACATCTGTAAAACAATAAGTACGTTTACATTATGAGAAATACATAAAACTCGACAGATAAGATACTATTCAAATGGATGTACAAAAGATGAAAAGGAACATTTTCATTTAAACCTGGAATCCATAATGGAACCAGCTGAAACTGGTTTATGAGATTTAAAGAAAAGTCCACCTTCATCTATTTGGTGTATGGAGTGTAAACACTGGCAGCTTTTCATGCTGTGCCATTAAGTCGTCGTTAACTTGCAGCTCAGCTGTCATCATCTAAAAGCTTCAGAGTGTGTGAAGGGGAAGGGGATTAGGGTTATAGGGAAACTGATCCCGTATTTCTCTGTCATCCTCCTTGGTACATGTGAATAGAGCACGGGTGATGACAAGGGGAGGTCAGGCCAGCCCGGGGAACAATGGCCCCCAGCATGGGGTCACTGCTCTCCGGCAGCCCGAGGGGGCTCCCCCCTGACCCGTGCAAGGCCCCACACGCTGGAAGCCATCATGCAGATGACTGATGACCTGCAGCCCCTCTTAGTTCAGAAGACAACGTTGCTGTATGATCTTTACCTTTACGCGTCGCACAGACAGACAAGATCCCGTTGCCATGCCGCCGAGTGTTTCCTAAAATAATTCTAGAATAATGAGGTGTTTTGTTTTTTTTTTTTGCTTCGATGATGAAACAATGCGTGTCTGTTTTACAGACCACTACCTGAAAAGCCAAACCTCTAACATCAGGGTTATATCCTGCAGTGATTACTCACGTTCTTTTCCAGATGCCAACACCAAGGTTACAAGTATTTCTGCTGATTCCAGCAACAAGCGAAGCTCTGATTTAGTCTCTGATCACTAGACTTCTGCTGCAGAATTTTACTCTTCATAGTGTTCCAGCGATAATAAGTTCAACACTTTGGTTTCGCTCTGAGGGTGAAGGCCACCGCCTCCCGCAGGCCCGCCCCAGGCCCCCCCCCAGACCCCCAGCGGCGCTGCCACGGCCCCCGTGCCTCCTCATCAGTCTCCAGCCTTTTGCCTGTCTGCTTCCTGTGTCAATGGCATTCGCAGACCCTGACAGGAGGCGGACGCAGCACTTCAAGGCTTTATGGTAATGTTTGCGGAAAGTAGGCGCTGGAAATAGGACTCAATAAACCCTGTGAGCAGCTCCCAGGAAAAAGCCCTTTGTCTGCGCTTTAACAGCCGGGTGGCGAGGTCTCCCCTCCAAGAATGCCGCAGCGGATTTTTAATGCCGCGGAGGTGATGGAGAGGACAAGACTGGGATTTGCGATTCCAGGCCCGCCGACATCTTTCCTTGACCTTGGTCACTCTGGCGGGAAGCAGCTCGCTTCCTCACCCACCGAATCACGCCGAGAGCGATAAAGACCAGCTGCAATACGGCTGATCAACAGGTCTACATGATAAGACTTTATCCTTCAACGTTTCCTCTGGCTAGTGCCCGTGGACATCAATTCTCCATTTCAGCGCCACGATCCACACACTCAGTCCTATGCCAACAGGAATATAGTAAATATGCTTTGTGTATCTAAGATGAAGGCACCGTATGCTCATTGCGTTCTTTTTTATTTAGAAAAACAAAACCTTACTGAGTCGTTAGATTCTCTGTATCGGCCAGTTAGAAACACACTTAGTTGTACTTATTACACAAAGATTTTAGACGGCAGTAATCCTCACATCCTTCTGCACCACTGCCGTTTGACTTGTCCACTCCGTAGCGTGTTCACAGCCACGTCTCCCTTTACATATAATCCGTGAGCACAGCCTAGACATGTCAGCAGTTCGATGCTGCTGGCTACACAGGCGAACGGAAATGTGCGTTGTGGTGAAATTAGTGGTGAAACTATCGCTTTTTACTTTTCCAAGATAAAAAGAGGTCCAAGACCGCTACACAACATGTGACGAAAATAATCTTTTAAAAGATGCCTTCAGGGGCTTCTCAAGTTTCTTGCAAAATTTTAGCTTCACTGAAAGGAAAACAAATATATAAAAGCAGAGAGCCGACTGTGCCCCTTCGTTTGCAAGGCTCTAAAATTACAATTCCCAGGCTAGCATGAAAGAGAAACGTCACTCCTGGCCCTTTAAGGTCAACGGTCAAGGTCAGGGCAAGTCGACCCTGTGCAGGTAAAGCAGAAGAAAGACCGGAAATGTTTTCCCCACCGGCTGGGAAGGTATTACGCAAAATGCATGGAACAAGATGGATCCAAAATTGTAATACTTTTGTAATTTTATTGCATTTATAAAAGGGCATCTGATAATGAAAGCTGTTAAATTAGTCACAATGTATGTGCAGAAATCATCTACATAAACCTAATGTAAATTCAGTTATATGGCAACACGACTCGCACTGTCCGTGGGTCACATGCAGCCTCCGCGAAGAGCGGCGTGCGCAGCTTCATTCCCGCCGACAGCAGCCGCGGTTCCGTGTGACGGCCGGGTGCCGCCCGGAATACAAGCTCAGGTCCTGCCAAGGCACTGTGGAGACACGTCAGCACCTTGTCGCTCGTCTGCCAGCGGCTCTGCTCAATCCACAAGAGACTTCAGGTCCGGCAGGCCCTTAATTTCATAATCAAGCAGCATCTGACCATAGGCTTTGCCCTGTAAGACATAAACTATTGTGTATAGTGGCCCTGTGTAAAAAGATAGCTGCCAGGAAAAAGATGAAATACACGTATTTCCAGGAT
>JAODKF010000018.1:4788168-4798710 GCA_026779585.1 Mormyrus proboscirostris
AATTAACCAATAGGGGAAGATGCAGGACAATGAGCAATCAGGAAAACACACAAGGGCAGGAACAGGAACGGGCAACGGGTGAAACTAATAAACTCACAGAACTGAACAGGGAAATAGAAACTAACACTGGTGAAGACAGACAGGAATAAACACAAGCAAGGGCACAAGGGACAAAACCAAATACAAAATCAGACACAAGAACTAGAGACACTAGGGAGCCAGGATTCAAACACAGGACAGAAGGAAACACAGACAACTGGCTGCTCAACATGTTGAGCCACAAGACCAGAAAACAGGGAGGAAAACACAAAGACTAACATGAAGGACAGGATGACCAGAAACGCCTGCTGGTCAAACGGGGAAGGGACACAGAGTGAGACAACAGGGACTGACCCTGACAGGATTGTAACATTATACACTGGAAGTAAATCACAATGACGCTGCCCACTGAGCCGCACGCTGCCTGAACCTTTCAGCAGACATGTCATGACCCGCTCATTCAATCCCCCTGTGCCACGCCCCCTCGTTAACCTCATGTGGATTCCCCGTGTTTACCAGCTGTTTCGAGTTGTTTTCATTAGTTCAATGTATTTAGCCCACGTTTCACTGTTTCCAGTCATTGTAATGTCAGTATGCGTTTGCCTTACTTTTCATTAAAACCCCATCTTTTCCGGACTCCTAGCATCCTGGTCTTGTTTGTTAGCACTCTGTAACACAGACCTCTTCGTGCAGGAATGTTGCTCTTTCGTCCTTCACAAAACAATTTTCTTATCATTTTTTGTTGCTTAATCAGTTCTTTAAACCGCCTATCCCGTGATTCACCACTATCAAAACAAGTCAACTACCTTTCTGAGCAATGCTCGGCTATTTAGAAATCGTTTCACACAACTGCCCGTATGCTGGAGCTGAGATGTTATTTGCCTGTGCTAGACCACAACAAATAACCCAAACATTCCACCGGCCTGAAGACTGTGGACTTCCGCTTTCTCAACAAGCGTTTATGCGCATCCGATTTCCTGGAAGACAAACATGGGAAAACCGGGCTAAGGAATAGTGTGTCCGAAGAGCAGTCATCAATTACGGGAAAGGAGAGTGTCCTGTGGGAATTACGGGCCTGTGGGCAGGCCTTTTGGGAGGCTGTGTGGGTGTATTTGCCTTAACAGATAACCCAAAAACAACAAGGCCACTCTCAAAATCAATATGGAGCCCCCAGTCCGCTTATCGGCAGATTGAGGTGTAGCCAGAATCGATCCAGGTGTCCTTTTCATGTGATGTTCTACAATGACCTTTGGACAGTCGTGGCAGATAGACAAACAGTGAGTAACTGCAGTTTTGTCATCAGCAGGTTCAAATTCAGCGTAGCGCCATTGGGAGCTCGCATTCCCGAAAGCTTCCACGAAAGAGAAGGAAGATGTGGCTGCTGTCCATTATTTTTGCTTTGTCTGTGCTTCTTTTCCCAGTTCAGGTATGTAGGCAGTGCAATTAGCAGGATTCGTATAATAGTTACCATAACATGAATATTTCTTTTAATGTTTTTGTTTGCTATTTTCAGTGTTTTCTTACGTATTTGATACTACATGCCGAAATGTGTTTTCCTTTAAACCAGTGTTTCTCAACCGAGGACTCGAGGACCCACAGACGGCCCATGATTTTGCTTAAACATGGACTATCTGTGGGTCCCTGAGGACTGGATTGGGAGACGCTGCCTTAAACACTTTCTTGCCGTAGCCCGATCCTACAGTGGGGCCGAGAGGAAACCGACCTGTCGAGCATGCTTACAAAAGCGAAACGTGCAAAACTGAGAAGAACTGGCCTTTCTGTTCAGATGAAGACTGGGTGAGTAGTGACCTTTGATGATTGCCTGGACGGTTCATATGCATCTACCATAATACTCGAATAAGGACACTAACTCTTCCTCTTATTTTGTTTCTTTTAAATATGCAGGGTCCCAAATGTCCTTCTGGCTGTAGGATTAATGGGATCTTAGACCAGACTGACCGAGAGCTCCTAGCAAAAATTGACAGGATTCGCAAGTTTTTAGAGGAGAACCGCAGGAACTACAAGACGACGGATCAGGTCAGCAAGCAGACCTATGACTACATCCGGGAAAAGCTGCTGACAGATTCTGGTGAGTGACAGTGCCCTGCATAGATTACCTTACAAATAGATGTGATTTCAGCTTCGGCTTGGGTGAAATATAAAGGCAAACAAAATGGCAGCTATCTGGTTGTTTGATTGGACCTTAAGAACTGTGTAACCAAGAAAACACAGAGAGGTTAACTTTGTAAGCTCGTCGCATGTGCAGTGAATGAACTGGCTAGTCACCTGACCTCTCCCCTCTCTGGGATGTCTTCAGTAGGCCAAGCAAATTCCACTGCAGTCATATTTGGCTGAAAATAATTATAGTCAATTACAGCTTTTTTGTTGTTATATAACTTCTCTTATGGATTCCTACTTCATATTTCATTGTTGACACGGTTGTAACCACAGTCATTAGAAGGAACTTGGCTACTGACTTAATACAACATAAAACTTTCAACAATTCCTGTATTAATTTCCTTATTATCACCATAACACGGCTCTCTTTGTGGATCCAGGCCATGACAACAGGTTTAAGTCACTCGCCGAACAGCTCCGTGAAAGAATTCTGACCCTGAAGGTGAGAATTGATCAGCAATTGAAAATTTTGGAAGCTCTGAAAACTCGAGTGCGGGACCAGGTTAAAGAGCTGGAGAGAACAGAGGTAAATTTCCACCTGTATTGGCGTACACACCTATTACTGACATAGATAAGTTCAAAGACCTTTGAACATATTTGGGGTCCCCTTCCCAGGTTGACATCGATATAAAGCTTCGGGCTTGCAAAGGATCATGTGTTGGCTATGCAGAATACCGGGTGGACAAAGAGAGCTATGTCACCCTGGAGAAACACCTCAGTAGCTTGGAGGCCATGAAGCTGCAGAACGTAGAGACCGTCAGCACACTGAAAGTGATGAAGAGCAGGGTGATGAAAGACGTCATCGTGCCCAGCCACTTCAAGGCCGGGCTGGCAGACGGAGGGGAGCAGAAACAGGACTACTTCTCGGATGTCGGGCAGGTGAAGTTTACACTGGAGATCCCGACCTCCGGCCAATCGGCACCTGCCAGTGTTAGTAAGACCTCAGGTACGGCTCAACAAACAGCCTCCGGCGCCACCTCGGGCTCCACCTCTCACATCACCACTCAAACTGTGCAGTGCACCAGAACCATTCGAAAGCAAGTTACACACACCAAAGACGGCCCTGTGGAAAAACTTGAGGTAATCGGGGGTGGGCCCGGGTGTGAAGGGCTGGATGATAGCACACTGCTTAACATGGCCAAAACAGGGAAAGAGATCACCGGAGACGGCTACACGGTCAAACTGAGCAGTACTGGTGATGACATAACCAGGATGTTCTCTGAAATGGGAAAACCCTCAAAGTCCATCACCCAGATCGGCCGGGGTGATGACGAGTTTTTTAGCGAGTTTGACAGCTTGATGTCTTCAGCCAACTCTAAGACCACAAGCGGGTCAAGCAAGACGGTTTTTAAGTCAAGCACTAAAACTATAGTGGGGGATGATCTTGGGGCTTTCCATCACATGGACTTGGAGGACGACCTGCCAGACATCCACGCACGCAGCTTCAGGGGCTCCCAGGACCGAAAGAAGAGGGATTATATTGGAAAAGGTACACCAGTCAGCCCGTAACCAACATGGCTACTCACCCTTAAAGCTGTGACACGCATAGCAAGCCAAGCTGCACAATGATTCTATGGCACCCATAAACATCAAGGGCATCATAATTGAGGGCCTAGTGAACTTTGTATAAAAGGCATTTTTAATTTGACTATCATATTGTTTGCACATCCACTCTGCTCAAGTTGGCAGTTACCCTAGCCAATCCCAACAAGGGAGATGTTCAGTAAACCAAATTTTACAAGACAGACTTGCCATTCTGACAGGCAGAAATGCTTTGCTTAAATCTTACATTTTAGTCCTTTACTATGGAGAAGAGGAATAGAATGATTTGGGAGGAATGAGCAATGATTTGGGAGCAACCCAGAACTGACAATGCTACTCTCTGGATCTCTTGGCCCAAATTGCTAAACGCTAATTTGCAGGTGTAATATCGTTTCAGATTGTCTCGATATCCTCCAGAAGCATGTGGCGGGACATAAAAGTGGCCTGTTCAAAATTAAACCCGAGGGCTCAGATGATGTAGTGCAGGTCTACTGCGATCAGGACACATTGCTCGGAGGCTGGGTCCTGGTGCAGCAGAGAATGGACGGGTCCGTTAACTTCAACCGGACCTGGGACAACTACAAGGAAGGCTTTGGAAGTGTAGATGAGCAGGGACATGGGGAGGTTTGGCTGGGGAATAAGTATCTGCACTCCCTCAGCCAGGGTGAGAGCATGCTGAGGGTGGAGCTGGAGGACTGGGATGGGCGAGCCTCCTATGCTGAGTACTTTATCAGTCTAGGGTCAGAGTCTGAAGGCTACCCCCTGAGCGTCTCGGCTTACGTCGGGGATGCTGGGGATGCTCTGGTGAAGGGGTCAGCCAATCTGGGTGCATTCCTCTCTCACACCGAGATGAAATTCAGCACATATGACAGGGACCAGGACAAGTGGGAGGAGAACTGCGCCGAATTGTACGGAGGGGGCTGGTGGTACAACAACTGCCAGTCAGCCAACCTCAACGGCATCTATTACAGAGGGGGGCAGTATGACCCGGGCAGTAACACTCCCTACGAGATTGAGAACGGTGTGGTGTGGCTGACATTCCGGCCGGCAGACTACTCGCTAAAAACTGTCAGAATGAAAATACGACCAGTCGATGTCATGTGATCATCTGTGAGCCTTTAGAGGATGAATGTGCAAATACCTCATGAGACAAATGTACAAAAATCTCCAAATACAGCCATGTAACTCCAAGCAGCTTGTTAATAAAGCCATGTTTTCACATCCATTGTACTTCTGTTTTTTCAATACTCATCTGTGAGACCCCAGCAGAATTGGCCCAGCCCTGATAATATCTTTATTTCTGTTTTCTAGAAGTAACACTACCAGGGTGTTGCCACTGAGTGAAATGAAATGCTCAGGCCAGGGAGTCTAAGGGCCGCAGTGAGTCTGCTCTCTAAATTTTCTGACTTGTCAGAAACCAAATAACCTGCATCTCCTCAAACAGGCTAGTTCTCCTTAAAAAGTCTCTCTGAGCTTCAAGAATCACAGTAACTGGGTGCTTTAGAATTTACTTTGCATTTTGACTACGGGGACTGTTTTACAATGTTATTGATGGTTTCACAATGTTATTGACGATTGAATTAGCAAAAAGCTCAATGTCACTAGCCATACGCTAAGAGGTGCACGGACGAGCCAGAATAACAATAGGGCAGAAGAAATTTACAGCAGGAGGCCATTTGGTCCATCAAGCTCATTTGGGGAAAACGTAACTAATAGCTCAGAGTTGTTAAAATCTTATCTAGCTCTGATTTAAAGGAACCCAGGGTTTTAGTTTGCGCTACACTAGCAGGAAGTCTATTCCATACAATAACTACAAGCTGTGTAAAGAAATGCTTTCACAAATCCATTTTAAAATGTTCTCCTGCTAATTTCCACATATGGCTATGAGTTCTAGTATATAAACTAATATTGAAGTAGCCATTTGGCTGAACAGCATACAGACCTGTTAGAATCATATATACCTGGATCATGTCTCCCTTAATCTTCTTTGCTTGAGGCTGAACAGATTCAGCTCAGCCAACTTCTCCTCATAAGACATTCCTCTAAGACCAGGAATCATTCTCGTAGCCCTACGTTGAACCTTTTTTAAGGCAGCAATGTCCTTCTTAAGGTATGGTGACCAAACCTGCACACCTAATATTCTAGGATCTTACCAAGGAATTGTGTAATCATAGCATCACCTCCCTTGACTTAAACTCCACACACTTAGAGAAATAACCCAACATTCCATTGGCCTTTTTTATTATTTTTTCTGTACTCTATATTTCTGCTCCCTGCATGGATTACCTTACATTTATCATGTTAAATTTCATCTGCCAAGTATCAGCCCAGTCACTAATTAAATCCAGATCCCATTGTAGCCTCTCTGCTGCTAGATCAGTATCTGCTGCACCACCCACCTTGGTGTCGTCTGCAAATTTAACCAGTTTACTGTATGTATTGGTGATATTATCATTAATCATTATCATTAATCAGGAACAATAGTGGTCCTAAAATTGAACCCTGCAGTACCCCACTATAAACGCAGGCCCGCTATGACATTGTGCCTCTAATAACTACTCGCTGCTTCCTGTCTGTAAACCAGTTTTCGATCCAAGCTGCTACAGTTCTTAAAATCCCTGGTGGCCCCGAGAAACCAGTTTAAAACATAACAGTAAGCAACAGAAACAGAAGAGGTAATGTAACAGTTAGTGCTACAGGATTGGAGATTGTAGCCATAAATTCCATTAAAATCTAAAACCTTTAGCCTGTGTACCGTCTCTGCCCTCGTTTTTGACCGACTGCCACAGATGGCTAGCAATGGCACAGATCAACTTCACAACTAAATGTGTTCTCTAACTACACTAAAGAACGGCCATAATTTCGTAAAATATGGAAAGGAGGTGCACAGAGTTGGCCTGTGGTACAGCTCTGTGAAGGCTTATGGAGTACGTATATCTGCATCTGGAATTGGTTCCCCTCGGAGGTGCAGTATTATTTTGGATTCAGTCATTACTCCTGAAGTTGCAGCATTACATTGTGTTCCCCTCTGGGTCTTTGACCTTTATGTTAGCTTCACTTTTTACCAGTGGGAACATTCAGTCCTGGACAAACAGTTAAAGTTACATTTATGTCACAATTATTGACAGTTGTGCCTGCTGACCTGGTCTCTGTGTAAACGACACACGCTTGTGCCGTTTGTATGCTCCCATGGTCGCTTTTAGTGAATGGAACATTCCAGCCAAGCCCATATGAATTTCTGACCAAAGCAGCACCTCTTGTTAATACACACTACATAAGGTTACAAGTCATGAGACAATATTATGTGTTCATTTTGTATATTAAACATATTATTATTATTATTTTCTTTACAAAAATATGTAAATCACATTAGAGACAATCAATTCAAGTAGTAATAAATTGAAACCCAAATTACAGTTTCTAAACTGTGAGTTAAAGATCACTGACCAGCAGCCTTATTGGGTGCTTTTTAATTTGTGCAGATGTGCTATTGCTTGTCAATGGACTTCTGTTGTGAAACCAATAAATTTTTACCAATAAACATTTTTACGGAGTTAAGAGTGACAAGACTTTCCGCCAGCCCTGTATGTAAGCCATAGGCAGCTATTTAAGGATCCGTCTTCCACATGCTTATCCAGTACAGGGTCATGATTTGTTTCCTGGAGCCCATTCAGTGCAGCACAGGGCCCGGGGCCGGGGTACACCCTGGATGGGACACCGGTCCGTCACAGGGCACGGGGCCGGGGTACACCCAGGACGGGATGCCGGTCCGTCACAGGGCACGGGGCCGGGATACACACTTGATGGGACGCGGGTCCGTCACGGGGCAAGGGGCCGGAGTACACCCTGGACGGGATGCCGGTCCGTCACGGGGCCGGGATACACACTTGATGGGACGCGGGTCCGTCACAGGGCACCGGGCCGGAGTACACCCTGGATGGTACGCGGGTCCGTCACAGGGCACGGGGCCGGGATACACACTTGATGGGACGCGAGTCCGTCACAGGGCACGGGGCCGGGATACACACTTGATGGGACGCGGGTCCGTCACAGGGCATGGGGCCGGGATACACCCCGGGCGGGACGCCGGTCCATCACACTCACAATTATGCTACATTATGAATATTCCTTGCAGGTGCTGAGTGAGAATTTAAGGTGTCATGAGTCACACTACGTTTTTTTTTCCTACTGCAGTGTGTAAAATGCCCAAGTTGAAGCCTGCACCACCCAAAACCCACAAGTACGGCAGGACTCAAGGGTGGTGTTCCTCAAGGTCACCCCACCCCCTGTGCTCAGATGACGAATGGGTACGTCAGGCTGAGGCAAAACTCTTCATACCGACAAATGAATTGTGGTTTAGGCCACGGAGCTGGACTAGACTGGGAGCTGTACTGTCACTGCAGCAGGACGCTTACAGCAGTATGGTGTGTAACACAATGTTTTGTGCTGTCAGTCTATCAGGTGTCCGTCGGGGTGTCGCATGCGGGGCCTCATCGATGATGCTCAGAGAAGCTTCCAGGAGCATTTAAACAGGGTGTGCGCGAGGATGGAAGAGGACAGAGATGAGATTTCTAAATCCATGATTATGACCAAGCAGCTGTATGCTGACCAGAGAAAACCCATCGTGAGACATTACGGTAATCCGTGGTACCTGCTTAAGTATGTGGTGATGCCCTGATTCACTTATAACTTGGCCATCAAAGTCTTTCTAAATGTTCCAGAATTTGTGTTCTGTCTGGCTTTATACACAGTTAAAAGTTTTTACACAGAGTTAAAAGTGTGTAGTTTGACTGTGGAGAAACCTGTAACTCTCACTGACTGTAGCTGATGTTATTCAGTTTTTATTATTTGTCAGACACGTTTTCCCCCAAACTGAGGCAGGGTCAGCTAGTCCTTCAAGCAATTGGGGGTTAAGTGCTTCGCAAAAGGTCTCAATGGTGTGTCTGCTAAGCCTGGGATTTGAACCAATGACCTTCTGACCTGTCTGCCACAGTTGCTGAGATGGAGTACTTGGAGCTCTTCGAACAGCTGCGTAATAACCTGACATCTCTGCGCAGACATGCAGTCGAGCTGGCAGAGAGGCTTAGGGCGCAGTACGGCCTCGTTCAGAGGCAGGTGGCCGAGGCGAGGAAAGCGGAGGTGAGGGCATAGACTAGCTCTGCGTGCCTCACAGCTCCCATGGACCAGCAGGAGCTTCACTGTACCTCCTGGTTTTACGCACTGTACCTCCTGCTTTTACGCACTGTACCTCCTGCTTTTACGCACTGTACCAGCCGGTTTTTATGCTTCTTCCCAGATTATGAAGCTGGCTGAGTTTAAACACTTAGTCCCACAGCAGACATGTCACTTTTATTTAGCCAATGCATTTATCCAAAACAACACACTTTCACTGGGAAAGTAAGATCATATAGTCCCTTGAACATCAGGAGATTAAAGGACATTAATAGGGACCTAATGGTGAAATCATTGTAGCGACTCTGGGTTTTGAACCAGTGATCTTCTGTTCACAGTCAAAGTGTCCTACACAACTGAATCGCACACCACCCCATATAAACATCCCAAAATTTCTAATTTTAAGTTGAACACTTCAGCAGACTTAGATGACACTGGAGTTACCATAGTGTAAACCGTATTCCAAATATTCTCGGACAAAGTCCAGGATTTGTGAGTTTGTTTATAGTTAAACAGTAAGCTGGTCTTCTGATAATACATGTTTATTCTCACTCCTGTTTGTTAGGTGGACGTTGACATTAAGATCCGTAGCTGCCGTGGTTCCTGTGGAGATGCCTTCATGTACCGTGCCAACATGGAGAGCTACCAGAGCCTGGATCGAGAGCTGTCATTGTTCGACCGAACATCCATGCAGGAGAAACGACCTAGCAGGACTCTAGGAAGGAGACAAATGAAGTCAAGGAGTAAAAATCTGGCATTTACCTCCTATGGAAACCTGCCATTTGAAAGACAAGAATTTATCAACCAGTTTGAAGACATTGAACAATATCAGCTTGCCATAGAACACGTGCTGAAAGATCATGACTAATGAGACAGGAACTTCAGTTTATTGATGTATGGAATGCATACATTAATGGGTCCTATACTCGTATGCTGGCACTCTGCAGCTAAAATAGTGGTAGTGCAGTTTGTGGTAACTACTGCCGGGAATAACTAACTGTGTTTGCTGCGAAGACACGGAAGGATGGAGTCACGCCTTTCCACCAATTTGTCAGTTATTTTATATTCATGTTTGTTAGAATTCTTTAATGTCCTTTACTCCCTCAGAAATTAAGATCCGACATAGTCCTGAAGGATATAAAGTATGTGAGTTAAGTTACTGTAAGTTAAGTTAAGTTAAGCTAAGTTAAGTAGTTAGAATTAGTTACCAAATGTTCCTCGGTGACCTTAAGAGGGTGTTTGATGTTTGACAGTCTATGATTTCATAATCACCGTGATCATTGTGAATCTGCTGCCCCCTCTAAAAAGCCCCACGTCCTCTGGCGCACTCCTCTCCATTTTCAATGCCCATCTTGTGATGAAGCTGAGGCGACGCCTGGCCAGCCTCCGTTGTCTTCCTCAGCGGTCTGTGTGCGGCTGTGCAACTCCATACTGACTGTGTACAAACACAGGGCAGGGGGAACGATGCTTGTTAAAACTAATGCAAACGTACAATTAATAATAAAGAAAAACATTGAATGACCCTTATATTACTTAATATATTTTTGTTATTTTTAAATGGCGTATATGAAATTATTTTATGCCTTGTGGTGCAGTGAGTAGCATTTGGTA
>JAODKF010000018.1:4860356-4877490 GCA_026779585.1 Mormyrus proboscirostris
GAGTACGGTAGGAAGACAGATCTGCATCAAGTTTAGATTTCTTCCATGTCCTTTCCGCTACCCGCAATTCTCTTCGGTTGCTGCGCAATGCAGCCGAAAGCCAAGGAGCAGGGCGAGTTTTCCTGGGGTTAAAAGACAGTGGGCAGAGGTGATCCATGGATGTTGAAAGAGAGGAGAGGAGAGTATCAGTTGCAGGCTCCAGTGCAAGGGAGCAGAAGGAATTAAGATCAACTGAAACTGTTCCTTGTCATCTGGTGTTGTTCCTTCCTATTTTTAGCATGCCGTAATTCAACCACTGTTGAAGAAAAACAATTTGGATCCATCTCTACTGAGAAACTACAGGTCCACCTCAAAATTTCCTTTTATTGGCAAAGTATTAGAAAAGGCTGCTGAACAGCAACCCAGTGCAGTCTGGTTTTCGGAGGCAGCGCTCCATAGAAACTGCCCTCCTTAAAGTTTTTAATGATCTTTTAATTGCTGCTGATGCAGGCCTGTGCTCTGTGCTTGTTTTGCTGGATCTTAGTGCAGCGTTTGACACGGTGGACCATCAGATTTTAGTGAATGGGTTAGAGCAGTTAGTGGGCATTTCTGATTCAGCTTTAGACTGATTTTTATCCTATTTTATCAATCGGAGCTTCTCAGTCAGTGAGGCTGATTTTACATATGATGTTGCGCCTATGACATGTGGGGTGCCTCAGGGCTCGGTTTTCGATCCGTGACTCTTCACTTTACATTCTCCCTCTATCTTTGATCTTCAAGTCCTTCCAGGGCATCTCATTGCACTTTTATGCAGATGATATTCAGCTCTGTTTCTCATTTAAACTCAACTAATTGAACAAATTATCCACTCTGGCTGACTGCTTGTCTCAGGTGAGGGACTGGTGCAGTAATAATTATCTACAATTAAACTCTGGAAAAACCGAGATGCTAATTGTAGCCCCCCCAGCCTCCACTCTGAGATCAGTCTAAAGCTTTCTTCTGTCATTCCTGCCTCTAAGTCGAGCCTTCGTAATCTTGAGGTTACACTGGATCAGTCTTTAAGTCTTGACTCCCATGTGAGATCGGTCAGTCGTTCATGCTTTTTTCATCTACAAAATTTGTCTAAATTAAGGTCTGTTGTATCAAAATCAGAATTGGTGATGCTGGTTCATTAGTTTATTTCATCACGACTCGACTACTGTAATGCCCTAAACACGACCCTCCCTCTCACGCCTTCAGTTGGTTCAAAATGCAGCTGCTAGGCATTTATCCCGTTGTAACAGGAAAGATCACATCACTCCCATCCTGTACTCACTGTATTGGCTTCCGGTGCAGTTTAGAGTTCGTTTTAAATTTCTTGTACTCACTTCTAGAGCCCTGCATGGTTAAGCACCCGAATACATTGCCCACCTGCTTCATCGCTATCCAGTCTGTCGGGAGCTTAGATCTGGACAGCAGGGGCTATTAGTGATTCCTCGTACCCGACTGAAAACTCATGGCAATTGTGCTTTTCAGGCAGTAGCGCCTAAGCTTTGGAATAGCTTGCCATATGGCTTGTGCACTGCTGTTTCAGTGGACTCTTTTAAAAAACACCTAAAAACTTTTCTTTTCACTCAGGCTTTTACTCAGAACTGAGCATTCTCTGTTTTATGCTTGTGTTTTGTTTGTCCTTTAATGGCATGTTTTATGTATCTGTGTGTTGTTTATGTAATGTTTTATACTGAGTCTTTACTTTGTCTCATTATTGTACAGCGCCTTGTTACTTTTTGCCTGAGCACTTTATAAATAAATTACTTACTTACCTACTTTAGGCTAAAATAGTCAGTCATTTCTGGGCCTGGGACAGATTAAATTCATTTACATTATTTCTTAAGGGGAAATTCGACTTAGACCTCGACCAGCTTTATGGAACGAATTAAATTTGTGTTCCAAGGTACCACTGTAATACTTTATTGATCTCCATGGGGAAACTCTCTTTTCACCTACCCCTTCTTGCTCTCCATGACACAGAGACACACACGTAGGTGAGAGCGAGCTTGGCAGCAAAGGGCAGCCACACATAGAGGTACCATGGAGCTGAAGTTTAAGGGCTTTGCTCAAGGGCTCACAGGCGTGACTATTCTGCTGAGGTCAGCCTTGAACCAGCGACCTTCCATTCACAGGCTTAGCCAACTGAGTCACACACTGAGCCATAAGCTGTCTCGTCCACTGCCAGACCCCGGGCTCTGCCCAGCAGGTGGGTGCCTTTATAGTCTGTACTGGCAGCTCAGTGTGCAAGGCGGCAAAGGTGTCGTGGTCTGCGATGCTGAAGTACCCACCCCACAAAGATTAGAAGCAAAGCGCACATTACCACCAACCACCAAAAGCACGGACGACACCTACTGCTTGACTGAAGACCGTGTCCCTCCTCTGCCGCAGCAGCAGACCCTGAGGGAGACTACATGCTGCCTCCTGCAGGAGGACGAACGTCATGGACTTCTTGGCTCGGTCTACAACCTCCATAACGCAGTCCTTCAGCGTGACCACTAAGGGGTAGATCTTCTCTTGCCAACCACCTGCATCTCAGACAAAGAAGGAAGAAAATATTAAAAAAGTTGTCTTTACAAATAAATTTTTATTTTTATTTAAAATATTTTTGAGTGAAATGCTCTAATTTGCAGCCAGGGAGTTTTCACTGAAAAAGCCAATCAGAATGTAGTCATCTTTGATGCAGATATAAAATGCTTTTATTTATTGGCTGTGTTTGTCTCAGATGTGGAAAAAACATTCATGGTACACCCATAAATACTCTAGCTAAATTCGCTGAACTAGCTAATCCATGCGAAATATGCAGCTATTAAATGAATAAAACTTGTGTCACGACCTGCTCATTTGATCCTCGTGTGTGCCACGCCCCCTCATTACCTACGTGTACTACCCCGATTGTGATCAACTGTTTCCTGTTATTTTCGGATTGTCTAGTGCATTTAGTCTGCGTCAGAATCAGTATTTCCCAGATCTGTTTAAAACCTGTTTACCTTTGGATTTTCGCCTTCCTGCCTCGTCCTTCACCGCAAACGTAACAACTTGAGCAACAGTGTTACTGCACTTTTGTACTGTTTTGATGTTACACCAGTAGGGTGTTCCCATTGCAGAATATTCTTCATTTCACAAGTAGATGATCTCACAGCTGCCACCACTTTTTAAGTCCCATAATAAAACTTTTACTTGGTGGCAAACAAACAAATCTGACTGCTATCCTCAACAGCAGTGCTGAGATACGCCTACAAAGACTTTATCGTTAGGTACAAAGCCTTTGTAAACTGAACATTTCGTTATGATAAGATGGGAAATGAAGCACACACACTTTGCAAGTCCACGTCCCGAAAACCATAATCATCCTCAAGACGTTTTCAACAAGTGGATGACTGATTGCTTTTCTCTGCTAGCGGTCTTAATGAAAATGACTCAAGGGGAGAGAGACCCTCTTATCTCGGCAAGTGTTTGCACAGAGCGTTGCCTCTGGATCCGCACAGACGCTCGAGCGTGCGGACACACGTACACATGCTGACACATGCAGGAACACGCACAAATATAAGTTTTTGGCCCTTCTGGAACTCTCCACATTCACGAGCAGCAGAAATGATGGTAAGATTGAGCAAACCGCTTATGTGGGCTTTTTGTAGATGTCTCTGAGTGTTTGTCGTAATACAACGGGATGAAAGATTCAGCCACATCCTGAAACAGTTTTAATAGATTCGTAAT
The DNA here is from genome assembly GCA_026779585.1 of Mormyrus proboscirostris. Classification (NCBI taxonomy): domain Eukaryota; kingdom Metazoa; phylum Chordata; class Actinopteri; order Osteoglossiformes; family Mormyridae; genus Mormyrus; species Mormyrus proboscirostris. Next base: position 4,864,080 of record JAODKF010000018.1, read on the forward strand.
ATTCACACTCACCAAGTGAAAAATAACAAATGTATCCCGTCAATGCGAGGAAATTAGGGGATAAAATGGCATGTTTTCTAAATGGGAATCCCAGGTTCATATAGGGTAATAACAGCATGATTTCAGCACATGGTCTGACATTAATCTGAGATTAACGGCACGTCTGATCTCTTATCATCTGCACTCACATTCCAGACAGCCTCTCCCCCACTTACATATTAAATATATATTTTTAGTTTAGCAGATGCTTTTATCCCACATTATTCAACAGTGACATCCTGCCCCTGGGAATTGACACTGCGACCTTCCCATCATAGATAACCTCACAGTTACGTCCTAAGGCAGTGTGTCTCACACCGCCCCATGTCTCGAGCCCCCAGAGGCAGCTGCATCATCTCCTACCCGGCGTGTGTGAGGTGATGACATCTGCCAACCCGGGTTCCGAGGACTCCGCCTGCTCACTGCTGTCGGGCTCCTGCAGCCTGTCCACCATGGCGATGATGCAGTTCAGGATCTTGGCTACATTTGCCCACACTCTGTCCTGGAAGCATCCGGAACAACCGGCATGAAGCTCCGTTCCTACCTGACATAACGTCGAACTCCAAGAACGCAATCCTCAGTCTAGGGATGTGAGTCGACAGTGGCGAAGATTTGCTTGTTTTATTAAGGGGGGATTCAATGCGTCTGATACAATAACTACATGTTCAGGTATGTAAGCATGAGGTGTTTTTGTTTTACAGAGGGAAATATTTTCGCTTAAAGGGCCCTACCTGGCCACTGATCTATGGTGCACTCAAGATGATTATTGGTTCGAGAGCCATTCGGCCAAATTGGAAGCGATTATCACTTGCAGGCGGGACGGACAAATGGTCACAATTATCTTGAATGAGGGTAGGGGAGTGGGGGAAGCACTTGCCCAGTCCTCCTCATCGTAGTCCACACGGGGGGGGACAGAGTTCTGCCTCTTCAGTGGTGCGGGTCCGTCCTCTCTGGGGGGGGAGCCGTTGGTGCCCACACTGTTGTTGACGTAGTCGGGCCGTGCCGCGTGCAGTGCCAAGAGGGCGCTCGTCACCAGCTCGTCCTTCAGAGCATGGACAAATCGCTCCGTCTGTGAATCAACAGCGAGCCATGAAACCAGGAAGAAAACAAAGGCGATTCACACGCGAGTTACAGGCCCCAGTGACATTAAAGGAAGCTTGGAAGTGCATTGGGGGAAACTTAAAGGTGAAATACATCTAAGTGTAGCTATGAAATAATGTAAGGAGATCGTGTTTCTCTTTGTGAGTTCATGCGTCTCGAAGTTGGACATTTTGGGGTTCAGGTTAACGGATGGGTTAAGCAAATGTCAAATGTCACAGATGTGGAAGTGCTATTTTTCTGTGACCTTTTCATCTTGTTTTGCATTTATTCAGATGGAGGACTTACCCGTATAAGGGCCTTGAAAAAAGCGGCCTACAGGAAACAGCTTTCTGATCGGCATGCGAGACACAGACTGAGAATATGACAGCTTGTCTTTCACTCTGAGGCTGATTGAGGACGCCCACATAGTCTCTGTCCCCCCTCCCCCCACATCCCCAAACTCCTCCCAAAACTCACATCCGTATGCCGCCCTTCCATCTCGTGCACTTAAACTCTGGAGTACCGCCGTGTGCCAATTAGCTCCTCTGCTTATCTTCCCAGTCAAATTTCCCAGCCCATTGATTGTTCATTGCATTTTCGCCTGCAGCTGAGCAGAGGCATTAAACTGTTTTCACGGGCCCCGCATTATACTTGCTGTATATTTCCCCCCTGTTTCCACATCCATATGCTTACTTTACCATTAGCAAGCTGGAAAGTTTAAAATCTGCAGCCTGGAATGATGAAAGCCAGCCTGAAGTTGATCTTGAGCAGGATACCCAGTGCTCCAGGCTGCCCTCATGCCTTTTCATTTAAGTTGGAGATCTCTCCATAAATGCTCCAGAGGCGCGAGATCTTCCCCTGAGGCCGCAGAGCAGTTTGCGCAGTTACGCTTCTTCGCTCACTAGCCACTAAACCCGAAAACGTCAGGCCATACTCCCTCTCGAAGGGCCGCGCGGCGTGCAATCGAGGGACTGCACACGGTGCACCGGCTTCCAGATCATTCCCTGTATTGTTCGTATGAAAGGTTGCGTAGACACGCCCAGTGTTTATTCTGAGGGCGGGAAACTGGGGCTTTAACTTGTAGAGCTCAACCTGTCCTGGGAGTCACTTCTCTGAGTGAAGGGACTGAATGGTGACTGCACAGTTCTGAAAAAAAAGGTGACTCACGAAAGAATCACGATTCCTTTGCTTAGAACTGAGATCAAAATTTTTTCTCAAATTTAAATGTTTATCTCACTCATTAAATTGCAAAAGGAAACGTAACAAGAACAAAACATGGCTGTGCCAAACATATGTCTGATCCAGAACCAGCAACTTCTGACAACAGAAAGGAAAAACTCAAGGGGGTGTTCAGTTAGGGTGCTCAAGACACCCACACCGAAGGAACGCTCAAGTGGCCGTTCAGTTAGGGTACCCAAGACAGCCATACTAAAGGTTCCACTACCTAAAGTGCCGGGGGGGGGGGGCTTTTTTGGTACTTCGGTACTTTGGGGTAAGATTTGAAACATTTTCTTCTTTCTCCTGAAACGATTTTGAATGGTTATGCAAGTAGCCTGCTTTTGAAATGCAATACAACCGCCATCTTGAAAGCGGTTGTGAACTCAGAATACAATAAATGAGATTACAAAAAATAAAATAAAATAAAAAAATAAATAATGCGTGGACAAATGAAGTGACACAAGCTTTAACCGTGATCTGGTCGGAAGAGCCAGAGATCAGGATAGCATGAAAAGAAAGTATTTTGTATAATATACCAGGACAGCACAATATTAGGGAATTCCTAAGTATTGCAATGTGATTTTGTTCTAAGAAATATTGGGGCATTTATATAACAAGCTGCAGCCTGTAAAGTGGATCGCGCCGAAGATGGAGGGAGGAACACAGCAGTGTCCCTATTAGTCTGTTAACAACAAACGCTTCCCACTTTTATTACCTGGGATCATATAACTCTTCCCAGCATCATCCAGTTTACTTACATTCACTGTTTATTTATTTCAGCCTATATTCCATCCCAAGCTGCTTCTGACTTCACATAGACAGCCTAGTACATGTTAAAATTGTCATGTGTACATACTTGTAAGGTGTCTTGAAATTGTCTTGAAACCAGGCCACGCCCACCAAGACTGATTCCTTGTAGGTTTAATATTCTTGACCAATAAAAATGTTCTGATTCTGGTTGGCACCTGCTGACCTCGCACTAGATATATCACATGATGTCACATGATGTTGACCGTCACAGAATCACAGCAGTTTCCTCTAAATAGGTCACGGTGTAAGACGAGCGTTATGTGATGAGTGGTTATAGTGACACTGTCCTCTGTCCTGTATTCCTGTGCCTTAACCGCCTGTCCTTACCCTGACAGCAACCCTAATCCTGTGTACTTTGGGATTCACTCCTGATCTGTGAGATGGCACCAATGAGAGAGCCCATCTCCCTGCTTTCTGTGTCCTTTCAAATCACCGGCAAACGGTAACAGAGCGGCCGGGCTAATCAGCCAAGTCGACCAACTGCCAATGCGCTCTGGTGTTGTCATCTGATTGTCAGATGTGGCAAGCCTGTCTCCCCTGCGCATTACGGCTTCTTTTATTTAGGCCTTCCGGTAATCACTAATCCAACATGGCCTTCCTTGGCTGCTACGCCTCATCTCTGTCTCCAAATCTACTCAGAGTTTAATAACATGGGTTGGACTTGCGTATCATTTGGAGAGTACTTGTGCTATGAATCACGAAGAGTGTGAGGACAGCAAGGGCTGATGCAGCAGCGATGCAACAGACTGTTGGCGGGTTGGTAATATTGCTAATGGCCGTTGGCTGGAGGCTAACAATGCCAACGGCTAATCGTCTCTAAAGAACAGTATACTGTGGTGAGAGGTGGTGGTTCCCCTGAAGGGCAGCACCAGAGGGCCTCCGTAATGCCAACCGGCCAAGGCGGGAGTCTGAGGCCTTACCGTGTCGCAGAGAGTTTTGAGAACCTCCTTCATGCTCTCTGCAGAGCGCTGCTGGGCGGCCTGCATCAGCTGGTCGGCCAGGCTGGAGATCAGGGGCTGCAGCTGACTGATGCTGGCCAGGACCCCCCGAGCCTTGGCAGTGTCCTCAGGGGAGAAGTAGATGCACTGGTACGTGGTGCTGAAGCTACGTCGTCAGGAGACACCATAGTGAGCGCTAACATGCACACTACATCAAACAAACACTCGTCTGACTACAGAAGACACGGTCAAATTATTTAACCTGTCGCTCCTAAGGATCTGATAGATTTAGTAATTCAGTTCATACTCTCAGTGATAAGAAATGCTTGACTTTAGTTCGACTGCAGAAATGATAGCAGATACAGCGCCCTCCACAATTATTGGCACCCCTTGTTAAGATTTGTAAAATGGGTTAGAAAAAGTCCACATTTTGGTGAAGCAGCTCCTTGTCACACTGAAAGATTGAGAAAAATCCAACCTTTCATTAACATACATTTATTGAAAGAAAATTATTCCTTGAAGAAGGATTTGTTTATCTCTAACAAAACCACATGTGCCATGTTTATTGGCACCCCTGCTTTTAATATTTTGTACAACCTCCCTTTGCCAGTATAACAGCACTGAGTCTCCTATAACATTTTATAAAGTTGGAGAATACCAAGCAGGACATCTGATTCCATTCCTCTGTACAGAATCTCTCCAGAACATCCAGGCTCCTAAGCCATCTCCTGTACAGTCTCCTCTTCAGCTCAGCCCACAGCTTTTCGGTGGGGTTCAGGTCAGGGGACTGAGAAGGCCATGGCAGAAGCTTGATTCTGCGGTCAGCTAACCATTTTTATGTTGATTTGGACATGTGGACATTCAGGCAGGTTTGTAACAGTTCCTGTTGTCGTCCACTTTTTTATTATTGCCCAAAAAGTAGAAATATGCGTTTTATGCCAAGTAGCTATTTTTAAATTCCCATTCCCTGACTTGTGACACTTCTCCCTCATTTGGTCTGTGTGTTCTCTTATCTTTCTCATGTTGATGGATGACTAAGGGAATTTGGCCTCTTTTTCTCCTCATATTTGTACCCCAGTTAATCAGGAAGTCATGGATTACAGCTGGAAGGTTCCTATTCACTCCATTCAACTCAAATGTATAATTTACATGGAAAACATGCTTCAGTTACACAGTGTTGATTTTATTTTCCAGTGGTGCCAATAATCCTGGAACACATGTTTTTGTTAAAGAGAATTATTTCTTGATGAAATTTTTGTTTTTCTTCAAATAAATGTATGTTAATGAAAGGTTGAGTTTTTCCTCAATTTTTCAATGCGATATGCAGCTGCTTCACCAAAAGGTGGATTTTTTCTAACCCTTTTTACAAATCTATACAAGGGGTGTGTCACCTGTTACCTGTTATGTTCAGCCTGTCCTGTGTATTTAGTCCGCGCCTGAGTCAGTATTCCCCAGATCCGTCATTGATGTAGTAACGTTCGTCTCTGTCTGCCCTGTCAGTATGAATAAAACCCCTGTTTTGGACTGCACAGCTTTGCTGCCTTGCTGCCCGTTGTGCGAACGTGACAGGGTGCCAATAATTGTGTAATTCTGTAGATAGATAGATGGATGGCCATGATAGTAAACTGGTGTTGAGGAGCAGTAGAATTAAGAACTGAAATTGAAGAGACTTAAGCCTGATAAACAGAGGATTGTTATGAACCTGATGAAGATTGTTGTGAGAAACAGAAGCTTGTGCAGGAAAGGCCGGCTCACGCCGCACTAACCCATGCCTACAAGCTGATGCAACATTTAATATTTAGTGTAGTGACTGTTTGTGGCCAACAGGGAGCCCCCGTACAAACACTGCTACTGACACATGGAGTTATGAGAAACAAGAGCTTGTGAGGAAGAGGTCGGCTCACTTTGAACTGAGCTCTTTGAAGGCGGAGGACTTACACTAAATAAAATGATTGTCACATAAAAAATGTCAATGTGTGTTCTGATGCGTACATGACGTCACAAATTGTATTCCACGCAAAATGAAACAAAACAAACAGGTTGCCTTCCTTGTAAGGCTTTGAAGTTCACTTACTTCAAAGGCTGATAAGATTAGCTTTGGCCTGTATGGTTCAAGCTCCGGTCAGATAAAAAAGCCTCATTATTTTTTGATCTGCTGTGATGGAGACAAGTGTTTTTTGGCAGCGCTCTAACTGAACCCTCTGAACACAAGATAAATCTGGAATAGTTTGTCTCCTTGAAAAACAGACTTGAGACTTCAGAGAAACTCCTGATTAAGAGAAGCTTAATTATGGCCAGTGTGCTGTGGGGAAGGCGTCTGCAGGGTTCACTTAGGAAGTGGATCCCGGTCTGCGGCTGCCTCTGTGGCATGGTACGAATCTGCCTCCTCCACACCCCCAGCACCTCGGAGAGGCTGTCTGCAAGGGGTGGGGGCTCCACACTGAGCTTAAGGAGTCCCAGCAGGACCAACCTGGCCCAAGACGGGCGGCAGGAGCCAGCTTGGGCAGGAAGTAAACAGCCGGGAGAAAGGCAGTTAATGGTGCCAGTGAGCCAATAAAACACCGCCATCACAGACAGAGAAACAGGCCACACCCTTCATTATCCTGGGATTCCAACCAGGGGTAGGTTTGCTGTTCCCATGGCCCCCCCTCAGTTATTTAAAAAAAAATTAGCTAGCTTGTAGAGTCAGAAAATGGTAGCTAGCTAGCTGGTTAGCAGAACATGCTGCTTCAGCATCTCATAAATAAGAAATGTGTATGTTTAATATTTAGTGTAGTAATGGTTTGTGGTCACCAGGGGTCCCCCACGCAATACCAGCGTCTTAGCCCCAAAATATGACTCTACAATTAATTACACTATTAGAGTCACACACAGAAACCTTGAATTTTGCAGAATGAGCATGTTTAGGTAGAGGAGGACACCTTGAGGAATATTGTAGCATTATCTGAAGTACTGTGTGGTGTCAGTACCTCAGTCTGATGTCGACTCATGCCTGCTCAAGCATGCAGTCATAAATTACGGATATAATGAATGATTCATTTTTATTTTAAAATCCCAAAAGCATTCAATGTGATGGAACTGGTATATAACATCATCTATCTTTAAATAAAAGGTTTTATTAGCAAGTTGAAAAAAAAACATTTCGCAGTTGCTGTTTCTGTCTGACCCTCGCTGAAGATTTCCCTTCTCTGTGATTCATTAGGTGCCCTGTGGTGGGTTGGCACCTGGGCGATTCCCCGCCTTGAGCCCATAGCCTCCGGGATCAGCTGCAGATTCCCCACAGCAGTGATTAAGACAAGCAGTTACAGAAAATGGATGGGTGGTTGGATGGATGGATAATTTATTATCTCATCATCATCTTTGCACCGATCTTCCTGATGGGGGTGCTGGTGGCAGCACAGGCAGGCCAGGCAGGTCAGACCTCTCGTTCCAGGACCATGGACTCTAGCTCATTCTGAAGCATCCTCAGTCATTCCCAAGGCAGCTGGGAGATAAAATCAATCCAGTGTATCCTAGGTCTCACCTGGGACCTCCATCCACATATTACCCTGTACAACCTTCTACATGCCTTCTGATCCCTGTTTAAAAACTGAAAACCAGAGGTAATTTCACCGCCTTCCTTGTGACCTTGACGGGATGCATCAATCACGTCCCCTTGATAGCAGCCAGTGCTCTCCGACCATCTCCACATGATTTCATCTACCTCTGTAGGATTTCCACTATGGAGCTAATTTAATAAATGACAAATAGAATCTGGGATCCCCTGGAATGATTCTATGCTTTAGCCTGCAGCAAATGTGAGCCAATGTCTTATTTTACATGAAAGTGTCTTTTACTTCACACAGTCAGGGAAAACCCCAGCCAAAGGAGAGACTTCTGAGGCTCTGGGCCGGTCAGCCAATGGAGAGCCCAACCAAAGGAAAGGCTTCTAGCAGGCATCTGGTCCACTGATGTTCCGCTCCCATTCTTCCTCTGACAGCAGACCCAACCAAAGTACGTGAGCAGGATGTGTGCTCTCCGCCATCCAGTGTGTCCTAGGTCTCACCTGGGACCTCCATCCACATATTACCCTGTACAACCTTCTACATGCCTTCTGATCCCTGTTTAAAAACTGAAAACCAGAGGTAATTTCACCGCCTTCCTTGTGACCTTGACGGGATGCATCAATCACGTCCCCTTGATAGCAGCCAGTGCTCTCCGACCATCTCCACATGATTTCATCTACCTCTGTAGGATTTCCACTATGGAGCTAATTTAATAAATGACAAATAGAATCTGGGATCCCCTGGAATGATTCTATGCTTTAGCCTGCAGCAAATGTGAGCCGATGTCTTATTTTACATGAAAGTGTCTTTTACTTCACACAGTCAGGGGAAACCCCAGCCAAAGGAGAGACTTCTGATGCTCTGGGCCAGTCAGCCAATGGAGAGCCTAACCAAAGGAAAGGCTTCTAGCAGGCATCCGGTCCAATGATGTTCCGCTCCCATTCTTCCTCTGACAGCAGACCCAACCAAAGTACGTGAGCAGGATGTGCGCACTCCGCCATCACTACTTCAGCACAATTGCCCCCAAACGCTTACGGATATAGTAACACGGCAAGGGTTAATCAGAATGGTGTCAGACGCCGCCGCAGGGGGCCCCTGTACTCCCCGGTGCCCATGCTGCCAGCTGCCATCCGCTCTGATTCAGCTCTTCATGGAGGGGCCTCGACTGACCCATTATTTAAGCCATACGCTCAAACAATTTGCCTTAGCTGAGAAATAAGCTGCATATAATAGGGAACAAGGTATCTTCCACTTAAAATGGGTTGCTTCTTAAAACTCAGTTATCAGTGTTATAATTTAAGTAATGACTGGTTTGCTAAATCATTAACCCCGCATTAATATGTGTCAGTAAAAGGCGTATGTCCCATTTATTGTATTACAGACAAAGGGGGGGGGGGGGGAGGAACAAATGAATATTGGACTTAATTTAAATCAATGCGGTTACAGTTTGTTCAGTTTGAGAGGAATGAAGCAGATGTAAGTTCCCAGACAGATCTATTCAGCAAGCAGCTCAGTCTAGGGTAATTAACAAAAAAACCCTCATCTGAACAAAAGCAAAAGTACAACGCAGGCTGCTCTGATCCGTTAATTTGGGTTCTGCTCTGAAGAAGAAGAAGCAGAGTATGGTGATGGTGATGATGATGATTATGCTGGGGGAGTCTGCACCTCCCACAATCCCTGAACGAACATTAACGAAGCCTCACAACGTCCTCGTCTCGCTAAGAAAGGACTCCAGACCTCAAGGAAAGAAATTTTTACTCTCTGCTTCGTTTTTGTGGATTTTTACCATCGTAATGATTCATCTAAAAATGGGAGCATTCAGGTTTTGTACTGATTGGGCTATGAATCGCACATGCATTTGTTCAGTTACGGTTTCTTGTTTATCAAGTCAAAGTTTTTATTTGCACAACAGTGAAACTGTCAAAGACTTGGGCGTGCTTGGACTGGGGACGTGGCATGACATGGGTACAAAAGGTGGACGACCCAGTGGCGGCTGCGAGAACAAGACGGGGTTTATTAAATAAACTAAAAGACACAAGAAAACGCTAACAAAAAAAGTCAAGAGTAAACAAAGACTAACTACAAAAACAGGTCAGGTGACATCTAACGCCGGGAATCATAATCAAACACAAACGACGGAACGTTCACAGTCATGAAACATCTCAGTACAACTCAACCATCAACCAACTAACAACGCACCACTAGCGAACTGAACAGAACCAGGGACTAAAATACTGAGGGGTAACGAGACTAACACAGGACAGGTGAGGCTAATTAACAAAGACCAGGAAAACGGGGACAGATGAATGAACTCAAAGGAACTAAAACAGGGAAACTAAGAACTAACCAAGGAAACAGGGAAACAGAAACTAACACTGGTGAATACAGACAGGTATAAACACAAGCAGGGGCACAAGGGACAAAACCAGATACAAGAACTAGAAACACTAGGGAACAAAATACAAAAACAGAGGAGGTAGGATTAGAACACAGAACAAGGATCACAGGCAACTACATGCTCAACATGTTGAGCCATGTGGCCGAACAGGTAATAACGGAGAACAAAGACTAACATGAAGGACGGGATGACCAGCAACACCTGCTGGCCAAACGTGGAAGGGACACAGAGTGGGACCACAGGGGCTGACCCTGACAGAAATGCTTGTTCTGGCAGATTCTCCGACTGTGCTGTATACATAGATATATTATTCCTAGTATAATATATTTCCTAACTATACAAGAATATAATAAAATGTATATACTACATATAAAAGTGTAAAAGCATTCAAATATATTTCATGTTATAAATAATGCAGTGAATGGCGGTCTATGTTTAATGCAATTGAGCTATAGACAATTCTACACAATTATGAAAGACACTCAACATGAAGGAGGTGAAGAGGACCTGTCACGGGTACTCACCTCTTCTTCTCGGCCTCAAACCTGCCCAGCTGTCTGCGGAGACCCCCGTTCTTAAAGCCCAGGGAGTGTGCAGCCGGGGCGCCCACCGTGATGATATCATACGCCGTCTCTGTGGCAGCAGGAAGCAGGGTGCCGTTACGTCAGCCAGCCCATAGGCCAGGGGTGGGCAACCCTGATCGCGGAGTGCCGGTGTTATGATCCTGTTACCTGGTGTCAAACGAGTCGATGCACCAAGCTTTACGTATTCTTGCAGATGTGTGGTGATGGCAGATTCGTCAATTTTAGGAAAGTGAAATAAAATTATAAATATGCGGAATTGTCCAGGTTGACACTTCAGGTTACATAAAATATATACTCCAAGAGCAATCTTTTTTCATAAGGGATTCAATTTTATATTCATAGGCTGCTGCATCACCTTTACAACTTTATGCATGTTTGTCATATTTTACAAACATGTTGGACAAGTCCTTTTCTTCATTAGCATACATTTTTTATTTATTTGGCTATCCAAACTTGAATCTGCATCCGTCCCCTGCAAAAATAAGTGAATGCATGCCATGTGAACATGCTTGATACTGCTTAACAGGATCACCACTCATGTCAAAATACCGGTATCCAGCAGGTCTTCTATCCTATCTGATGAATTACTGTCTGCTGAGATCAAGTGAGGTTCACTAGATAGGATGGTAAACCTAGATACCAGCAATCCAGGATCAGGGTTGCATGCCCCTGTGTTAGGCTCTCCTCACGGTCACCTCCTCCGTGAGAGACGCTCTGTTACATTCCAAAGTTTCTCCTCCAGTGTTCAGACATCAACAGCCCCAGAGGTACAGTACCATCTGCCTGCATTCAAACAGCTTAGGTCCTGCTAGCTCTTCCTAGATCAGTGGTATCCCTTTATAACAGTGTTTCTCAAACCAGACAGTTCAATTTTTTTCTCTTTCCTAATTCCCTGGGAGTTGGGAGGGAGCAAAAACGTGGACCGTCTGGGGATCCCTGAGGACTGGTTTGAAAAACACTGCCTCAGAAATCAGAGCTCTGTTCACGATAAATTAATACAATTAATACAATTTCTACACAAATAACACAGGAACGGCATGCAAGTCCGGTTCTTGGATGCATTTCACACCCCCAGTGAGCCATTTTTGCATATTTAATTGAAACAACAATAACCTGTTTAAGTCGATGTCAGTTTCCAGATTAACGAGCAAAAGTGATCTTTAAACATCGATAAGGCTACCCTGTAGGCGGCATGAGCTCACAGTAATTTAAAAGACAAGCACTGCAGCTGCCATCATGCTCAGTTCTGAACAGGCTTTCATCGATTTCTCCATCAGCCAGAAAACCCGCAGGCTCCGCCTCCCATCGCTGGAGGCCCACTGCAGAGCCCCACAGAGGTCGCTGCTTGACAGCAGGCAATAATCTGTGAATGCTGAACGTGGCCGCTACCACGGCAACCCTCTCCCAGACCTTAGCGATTCCGTTCGCTATTATCTTTCATTAATGATTTCTAATTCTCCTCGTCCTCTTGGCGCCGAACATTGAAGTCTCTGACTGGTTTTACCACGGAGGTATGACAAAGGCAAGCGGAGGATAAACTCCTGTCACTCACAGTGAAATTGTGGTTCGCTCGCTTTGTTCCCCTTTGTCAACGTTTACCTCACGGGCGTTCAGTGCTTTTCTCCGTGAGAAGAAAGCCAACTGCCAGAGCTCAGACGATATGCACAAGTGATATTTAACTAATCCCCAGGCCATCATGAAAGGAGATTAAACATTTGGTGCATTATGCTACCGTGAACAGGTAATGGTGTGATCCTAACATTGTTTTTCTATGCCCAGCAGTGCATCAAGTGTCTCACATGAGTGGCATTCAGACTGACAAGCTAATATGTCCCTGTAATTAGAAAAGCATAATGGGAAATAGAAGGAGACCAGCCTATCAGGATGCACACAAGTCTGCATACATTCCCTCCCCCTTCCCGTTACATCCATTAGTAACACTCAATTCCTGCATCCCGTCGCATTTAGCCAGTGCATCCAAGTGTGGGTGGACTCCTCTTCTTCACTCCCTCAGACAATCCTTAGTCATACAACAAATAATTTACTATGATGTCATTCAATCATCCAGCTCATTCTGATGTCTGATGTCCATCCATTAGGTTTCCACTGAGGAGAATTCTCTGTAGCAGATGCGCAACCAAAACTGATGATGTGGCAGTTTTTGATGTTCAAACGATGGCTGATTCACAAACATATCATCTAGTAACACTGAAGTGACTGTCACTCCCGTACAGTGATCCTTTCTTCATCTTTAATATCTGCTCTGTAAGTGACAGCACACAGCCAAACCCGAGTCACCCGTCAGGAAATTAAGGGAGACTGACTATTCCATTATAGCACGGACCACATGAATATATTACATGGAAACTGCCCCCCTTGACCCATGGAAGGGTCAAACATAAACAGAATAGTAACCAGAGTGGTGTTTACACCATGAAGTCTGAGGTAGACAGTTACTGAAGGTGAAATCCGGAATACGAGAGTCAGTCTGAATCAGGGCTCTGATTACTCAACTACTTTTCCGTTGAGTGCTGATGGCTGCTAGGATGTTTATATAACAACAGATCTTTGTATATAGGGAGCATACGCACCTGTGTGTTTATAGGGAGTATGTGTACTGTCAGAGCAGACACAGCTGTGTGTTTATAAGGAGTATGTGTACTGACAGAGCAGACACAGCTGTGTGTTTATAGGGAGTATGTGTACTGCCAGAGCAGACACAGCTGTGTGTTTATAGGGAGTATGTGTACTGCCAGAGCAGACACAGCTGTGTGTTTACAGGGAGTATGTATACTGCCA
>JAODKF010000018.1:4898390-4911948 GCA_026779585.1 Mormyrus proboscirostris
CGCCATAGCAGCACAGGGCTATGACCGACGCCTCGGTGCTGAACGGGAATACGCGCCTGCCGCATTTGTCTTCATCGCTCCTAAAAACCTCAGCCGGCATCTGCACATCGGCCAAAGGCCCACGGCCGGCCTGCCTCGCTGCCGACAGAGAGGAATTACTCCTCAGCGTGGAGACGGCTCGCTCCTAATGGCGATTGATTGCCTCACGTTGCCATCTTTATCCCCCAGTGGGGGCTGGTGAGGAGCAGAGGTGACCGGATTACGGCAGTGGGAACATCGTCCAGCATCACTGTGAATGTAGAATTAGTGGTGCATCCTCGGGTTTGAGAAAGAAGCTGATGGCTGAAGCTTTGCGAGATGACTGCCAGTGCAGGGTGACGTGGAGAAAGACTGTGGTCTCTTCTGTCCCACAAAGTGCTAAAACTCTAAGTGTTTGGAAATCAGACATTCATGTCCTCCACCCAGACATAAATAGAGAACAATTAATACCTCAGATGTCTCTCTCTTTGTTTGAAAAGCTGGACATGAACCCACAAGATGAGTCTAGAGATTGTATAGAGACTGACCTCAAACTACCTTTAAAGCTTTGAACAGGAGGCTGAGAATCAGCCAGCACTTTGCTCTAAGACTCAGGCCCTCCTGATTAAGACCTGGACAGCGAGGAATCGACATGCTCAAGCACATCTGCGGAAATCCGTCCTACATGGTTTCCACGATCTTTCAAATGCTCACAAAATAGGGAATAAACATACAAACTGCTTCTGGAAAAGTACACATACACAAACGACAGCAAGTCACCAGGCTCCATCAAACAGATATTATGCCACAATTGCAGGGTATTGGGCAGGTGGATATAGAACAACAGAAAGCAATGTGATACAGGACAGACAGCAGTGCAATAAAAGACGAGACAGGAGTCTAATATACAATTTATTTACAAAAGCATTTGGACACCTGGCCATTACACCCACATTACACCCCTTTTATGACACCCCATTCTAAATCCACAGGCATCAATATGGAGTTGGTCCCCCCTTTGCAGCTATAACAGCTGCCACTCTTCTGGGGAGGCTTTCCACAAGATTTTGGAGTGTGTCTGCGGGGATTTTTGCCCATTCATCCAGAAGAGCATTTGTGAGCTCAGTCACTGACTTGCAGGCCTGGCTCACAATCTCCGTTCTAGTTTATCCCAAAGGTATTTGATGGAGTTGAGGTCAGGGATCTGTGCAGGCCAGTCAACACAACTCACTCAACCATGTCTTTATGGACCTTGCTTTGTGCACTGGGCCACAGTCATGCTGGAACGAAAAGGAGCCTTCCTGCCTTCCTCAAACTGCTCCCACAAAGTCGGAAGCATAGAATTGTCCAAAATGTCTTGGTATGCTGAAGCATTAAGAGTTCCCTTCACTGGAGCTACGGAGTAAAGCCCAACCCCTGAGTAACACCCCCATACCATTATCCCTCCCCACCAAACCTTACAGTTTGTACAATGCAGTCCGGCAGGTAACGTTCTCCTGGCATCTGCCAAACCCAGACTTATCAATCAGACTGTCAGACAGAGGAGCGTGATTCATCCCTCCACAGAGCACATTTCCAGTGGCAGTGTGCTTCACATCACTCTATCCAACGCTTGTTATCATGCTTGGTGATGTGAGGCTTGCATGCAGCTGCTCGGCCATGGAAGCCCATTCCATGAAGCTCCCAGTGCAGCGATTTTGTGCTGCAGTTAATGCCAGAGGAAGTTAGGAATTGCGGTTACTGAGTCAATAGAGCGTCGGTGACTTTCACACACTAAGCACCTCAGCACTCAGCGACCCGCTCTGTTACTTTACATGGTCTGTCACTTTGTCACTGAGTTTCTGTTGTTCCTAAACGCTTCCCCTTTGCAATAATACCACTTACAGTTGACCATGGAATATCTATCATAGGAGAATTTTCACAAACTGACTTATTGCAAAGGTGGCATCCTGTGACAGTACCACACTTGAATTCACTGAGCTCTTCAGAAGGACCCATTCTTTCAGAAGTGTTTGCAAACCGCATGGCTTGGTGCTTGATTTTACACACCTGTGGCACTGGGTCTGAATGAAACACCTGAATGCCATCACTAGGACTCATGTCCCAATACGTTTGTCCATATACTGTATGAATGAGAGAACATTAAATTAGTAATAAACAGGAGAGTAAAAGGGGAAGGATGTACAAATCACCAGAGAAGGTATACGGTACTGATAAAGTACAGAACTGGAACATTAAGAAGATCTGGGGGTTTAGGGAAGCACACACTGGCTCTTCTCTCCGGCAGGCCTGATTACTTCCTGAACATTCTGCTGCATTCTGCTGCAGTGGGGAGGGGGCTGGGGGTATTTCTCCAGGAACTACAATCCTAGCCCTAACCTTTCCTGCTCCAGGAAATCTGTCTGCTGTACCCTAACCAAAGGAAACACAAATCAAGATCGAGTCAAGTAAGAAACAACATTCAAATTAAATAACACGCCACCTAACTGCCACCTTTTAACATTTTTTGAAAAGATGCACAGGGATACATTTTAAACGATCCAGTCACCTGCACTGTGGTGTATGACATGTCAGGGAGGTTTCAAAGCTGAAATCCCCTTTTATCACTCTGTAGCGTTAGACGGTCGCTTGTGATAGGCATGCTGTCACCACATGTAAGCGCTACTTCTGCATTTATAAATCATCACACAGAATGCGCCTCGACGTGCCATTTTTTGCCACACAGCATCTCATCCCTTCAATACGTCTCCATGCAGCATGTTTTTACCCTATGGACACGGTAAATGCCCGTCTTCCAAACGGCGTGTAGTGACGTAATCCGTGTCACGCTTTGTACCCCGACGGCATTCCATGCATCTCGACCTGCCACTTCGTTCCAGCTTCCACCACCTCCCGTGCTTTGGTGGTGGTTGGTTTTAACTCCTATAATTAGCATAATTAATAATGGATTAAAGCTTGCACAGATGATAAAGGTTATAATGGACATGGCACCGATTACATTGTTACATAATTAGCTCATTTAGTCTGCAGACGATGCATTACAGAATTGCAAGATGTCATTCATGTTATCGTCTCTGTTGTTCTGAATGTGTTGTACAGCTTTGCATCTACAATGCAGTACATAAGTCAAAATGAAAACCTTGTAAATGCTTGTATAATACGAGCCTGCAGTTTCCCTGCAGGTATGAACAGATCGCGGTCAGATCCCCCGTGAGGCTCAGAATCAGGCAGGACCTGTACTGAGGGTTAAAGGGCACTCCTTTGGTTGTACCTCTGATAGCCCTTTTGGGCGTCTAGCTAGAAGGCAGGAAATCTGAACATGCTGCCTATCCATACAAAGACTGTATGAAGTTCTCCCTGCTCCGTGCTCCATCCACTCAGAAGTTCTCCCTGCTCCATCCCGGATTTTAATTAGAGAGAAGCTCGTGATGCAGCTAAACACCGGGTTGCAGCTGAGGTCACTGTGTTTAATCACGCGAAGGAGAAGAATCACTGTCTCTCTGTCAAAGTTAGAAGTTAGAAGAGTCGCAGACATTGCCGGCATGTTTCATCCTGTAGCCGGAACACCGTGTCCGAGACACTGCCGGTGTGTGACGTCAACTGCACACCGTGTCATCACCGAGGAGTTTCTGTGTAACGTCATAAGGATTTATTATCAGTCATTAATCATTATTAAGAAAGTGCTGCTGCTTTACCAGGAGCAAACTTACTGTACCGTAATTAATTAGCTAAACTTAGCATCGGTTATTTTCCACGTTCCCATTTAGGTTTTTTAAGAAGCCTACAGTGTGAACTTTGTTCAATGGGCTATAAAAATGCACTGTCTGTCTGTTGATCTCTGAAGTGCAGTTTTTTCTTAAGCAAAACAGTTAAAAATACAGAAATATGACAAGTGGCAAATTCATCGCTTACAAAAGCCAAAATAATCTCGGCTGGTTATTTTAAAGCCAGCGTTTCCCGGTGACCACAAGCGCTGACGTCTGCAGATGTGCTGTTCTGCTCAGCAGACTGTTTCTGAAAAGTCCTGTTTTGTACTTTTCGGCAAACACAGTACGAGATACAGTGGTTTGAATCCACACACACATTGACAGCGAGCACAGATTTACAGACAGACAGGCTGACAGACACATAGACACTGTACGCCCATGTCGGATGGGCCTGTTTGGCTTTCCAAGACCTACAAGATCTATTCTGGGATCAGAAAATGGGCCTGTAGTGAGGCCAGCCAACAAAATACCCCCCAGGCCTCCCCAGAAGGTCCTAGCTCCTCTACTTGGAAGGAAGGACATTGTTGCTGTCCAGTTTAAACCTCTACCGGGGTATTTAGATTAACAAGGGCATACACAGGGGCGGGACCACAAGAGCACTGGCCTCAGATTAAAACTCATTGGCCCCCAGACTGCCTCCTGCTCTGTCACTCACCACTTCAAAACACATCATTGGCTAATCATAAGGTTGACTCTGCTCTAGGAATTATGCCCCTGACATGCTCCTCACCTTAAAAAAAATCTGAGAATCGCCCCAAGATAGACCCAGAAGCACCTGGACCTTAGTTCTGTGGATGTAAAATGCCGTGTCCTGCCCTCCAAAACAGTACTGACCTTAGTCACCAGAAAGCCAAAACATCAGACGGTCAATGAAGAAACAGACACACTGTGTCAGTGCTGGGTTACGCTTTACAACATCTGCACCTTTATAATGCCTGTATAATGCATTTATAGAAAATTCATAAGCAGCATGTACGTATACCTTAACATCATAACAGACCTTAACAGCCTTAATATTATTGCAGGACTATAATGGTTGTTATTATCATATAATGTTTGCTATTAATGTATATTAAAACTCATTTACGCATCATGAACGCATTATGAAGGTGGAGTTAATATAAAGCATGACCCTGTGCTCATATTATCAGACGCAAAGCAAATGGAAATATAAAGCTCAATTAGTTAGTAACAGTTCTCCCCTGCTTTTGACGGGTAATATTGTTATAATGGTTCCTCTTGAATTGATTTTCAACCTCCAAGTCAAGTTATATACTACACGCTAAACTAAAGCTAAATAAATTATTGTTTTGAAAATTCAGCAGTTTTGCCTAAGCATAAAACATCGACTGTGCAGCTTCCAGATTAAATTAGCAAAATGAAAACTTGCAAAGGAAACTTTGAGGGTGTTTGTGGTGTGGCTGACATTGACCAAGCGTGTTGTTTGTATTCGTCCCATGTTCCTCTTCCTCGCAGGCCAGGGGGATTTAACAAACCATAAGAGTCACATCCTCTGAATACACAACGCCACCCCACCCCCCACACACACACATACACAGACACACTACCAGGTGTTTCTGGACCTCATGACATTAATGTTAAGCATAAAGCTAAGGAAGATGAGTTATAGAGGGCTGCCTGTGTCCAAAAACGGCACCATAATGAAGCAACAAACGCTAGGCAGATGCCTTGATGATGCTTTACTGCAGTCAGGGAGCCCAGGGTTCTGTGTGGCACACCGGAGCAGAGACACTGCTAAATTATGTTCAAGTGATTCTTCTCATTTTAGAGCTTTAAACATAACGAAGATCAGCTCTGAGCATTCATTAACACTCTAATAAAACAAAGTGAACCATAAGAGCCCGATCCTCATTATTCTGACTGCTGTGCAGTGTCTACAGCGTGATGCTAACTGCCACCTGAGCAGGTGGACTGTGATGTTTGGAGCCTATTTTCAAAGCTTTAAAAATAACAGCAATTGCAATTGAATAACCCTGCAGTGAGGTCAACCTGATGACGGCACATTTGTGAGTGTGACTCTTAACGCCATAATGACACTACGTAATAATAATAATTCTGCGATGCCGGACTGGTGGCTTGTTTCGCAATTCCCTTCTTAATGAAGATACAGATGCAGAAACAGTGGGTAAGGACAGGGCTACACACTTACACTGGCACAGAGCAACTGAATGAAGGGTGGAGGGTGTTTGGTACTATGTCACAGGGATGAAAGGGAGTTTGGTACTATCTGACAAAGACAAAAGGGAGTGTCGCACTACATGACAGAAAGATGGAATGGAGGTTTGTCCTGTCTAGCAGTGATGGAAGGTGTTTTGTATTATCTATTAGAAAGACAGGGGGAGTTTGGTACTATGTGACAGAGATGGAGGGGAATTTGGTACTATGTGACAGAGATAGAGGAGAGTTTGGTACTATCAATCAATCAATCAATCAACATTTATTTATATAGCACTTTACAGCAACCTAAGTTGAACCAAAGTGCTTGACAGCACTAAAAATGACAATAAAATAGCAATAAAGATAGAAAAAACACAGGAACAAAATAAAACATATAGTTATAAATAAACAAAGGAACAATATAAACAAAAATTATAACTATGTGACAGAGATGGAGGGGAGTTTGGTACTATGTGATAGAAATGACAGGAAGTTTGGTACTATGTGACAGAGATGAAAGGGAGTTTTGTACTATCTGACAAAGACAGAACAGACTGTCGCACTACATGACAGAAAGATGGAATGGAGGTTGGTCCTGTCTAACAGTTATGGAAAGTGTTTTGTACCATCTGATAGAAAGACTGGGGGAGTTTGGTACTATGTGACAGAGATGGAGGGGAGTTTGGTACTATGTGACAGAGATGGAGGAGAATTTGGTACTGTGTGACAGAGATGGAGGAGAGTTTGGTACTATGTGACCAGGATGAAAGGGAGTTTGGTACTATGTGATAGAAATGACAGGGAGATTGGTACTATCTCTGTCTGTTATCTATGCTGGGCCATTCAGTAACGCCCCATCAGAGCCACCCTCAGTTGTGCTACAAAACCTTAGCAGCACTGAACTGGGATATGGGCTGCCACCAATTCTTAAAGGGCCCTGTGGCTGCTGGATGGCAATGCAAAGTACTGAAAAATAGGATGCAGCAGATGCAGTTACCCAAAGCAACAAAGAGTTCCTATTGCAACTGGAGGTTAAGGGCCTCGCTTAAATACCCAATAGTGAAACGGTCACGCTGACCCCGGGATTTGAACCAGTGTCCTAATCCCACCACACGACCCCCGCAAATGCCCAGAAATATGTAACGGTGAGGTAGTAGACATCTGCAAACAAACACTCCCTCATGGAGATTCAACCCGCTCCAGCTGCCAGGTGTCTTCAGAGATTAACGGCACAGAAGCATGAATATAACAGTGGAGAGGTCACGGGAGACACTGGGAGGCACTCAGTAGCACCACTTTGAGCGAATTTCCATTTCCATCAAAGCTTCAAATATTCCTTTCTGTCTGCAAAACACATCAGCGATTTTAAATCAAACTGCAAAATGAAGTTCTTTAGCAAATTTGCAGCAGTACGGATGTGAACAATTAGCATTAAGGCTTATATTATCCTGTCTAATCACATCTCATCTATGCCTGCGCTTCGCTGCGTTCAACGCACAGCTGATACAAAGGAGCCTCCATCAGCACCGAGATCCATTCCTGTGCCGAGGGGTGCTCTCAAAGCCAGTGGACGCCTTACACTGAGCTGGGAAGAGAACCTGGAGTGTCTTTTAAAGGTGCCAAGTTAAACACTGGAGCAGTGTGTAGGCACTGTAAGATCTTCTACCCTTTCCACCCTTGGTCTATAAGCAGTTTCTGAGCTCTCATGCAAGTGCATATCAGTATTTGCGCTATTCTGACCTAAGCCCTACATAAAGATACAAAGATGACCTGAACAAAAAAGAAAAAAAAAACACTTTCTTGTTTCTTTATTGAACACATTGATTCAACATCCAAGGTGTCTGTTTGAAAAAGGCTTGTGAAGCTGCAGGATAATAAGTGCTATTAAGGGGGTAATTTCACATTAATGATCCAATCAATGAAAAAGTGGTCAGTTGTGAGTCTGTGGGCCCTTACAGGAAACATAAACCTTTAGTTAACAGTCAATTCTTCTCTCTCTGATGAGATGCATCAACACCGTTGGACAGGAGACAGTCAGTCAGACTAATGTTCTTTGGGGACCTCACTGGTGCCCCCCCGCCCTCCATCCAGGACTTGTACTACCCAAGGACTAGGAAACGGGCAGATAAAATCATTGTAGATCCGTCACTCCCTGGACACAATCTTTTCCAGCTCCTCCCCTCTGGCAAGCGCTACAGAACTACAGTACACAAAAACCAGCAGACATAGGAGCAGCTTCTTCCCTGAGGCCATCACCCTCATAAACAGCTAAGCTGTGTCACCCGCCTTCTGTCAATTTCCCCCTTTAAACTCTGTTTGCACTCAACCTCGCACCATATACTTTGTACAGTGTTACCCATGTGTGTATTTTTCAAATTTTATTTCTTGTACAGTGTAACTTATTGCTTGTATAGTATCATTTATTGTCTGTGTACTAGGAAGTCTCAAGCAGCCGAATCAAACTCCTTGTGTGCCCCAGTACACTTGGCGAATAAAGGTTTTCTGATTCTGAAAGAAAACACTACAGCAGAGTGGAGCTTATGGCGGAGTACCAGAAGAAAATCAGCATTTTCATAAAAGGACTGCTGCATTTTTTCAGAGACTACCTGTGTAATTCGCACCTGCACTGGAAAAGCCGTCTGTATACAGATAGTCGGCAGAAATAAAAAAAGTTAGGCAACAAAACCCACATCCCAGCTGTGAAGCATGTTGTTGGCTGTAATGGTTTGAGACAACTTGCAACTACCAAGAAAACATTGACTTTTGGAGTTTACCGGCAAATTCTGCAGGGGAATCTCGGCGTTTCTAACTGTGAGCAGAAGCTTAACAAAAAGTAGGTCATGCAGAACAACAGCCCTAAACACACCTAAACCTTTGTCTCAATGCCTGTTTTAGAAGAAATTTCACATTTTGGAAGGTCCATGCAAAGTTTACAAAAGGCCTCCAAACCACATATTAACCGGAAAAGGAAAGGTCTGGTTGCTGGTAAAGAAGGCTGATGTTTCCTCCAGCTGCTTCAGTTTCCTCTCACATTCCAAAAACATGAATTCTAACTGAGTGGCATCTAATGTGTTAAATTAGATTAAACTAAAGGTCTGTATGTGTCCTGCGATGGACTGGCATCCCGTCCAGGGTGTAACCTCGTCTTGTGCCCTGTGATAAACTGGCATTCAGCCTCCATGTACCAAAGCCCCCTAAACAGGAGAAGTGCTTAGAAGAAGGATGGATATTCACTGAAGATGTGAAAATGGGTGCTGTTTATTTAGCTGAAGATCATAGATCTTAAGGCTTGACAAGCTGGGTAACACAAGCTGTGTTTTCCATGCAGAAATCCTCCTGATCTGCTCTTGGAGAATGACAGTGATATTCCCCTTGACTTCTATAACGGCAGATGCAGGAGGAGAAGTAATGGCAGAGGAGGGTCCCCTCTCCAAAGACCTTCATACTAGAAAGATGATGCTGGAACAGCAGCCTGAAAGAGATCCCACTGTAATGATTTAATTAACACCTGAATGAGCACATACTTAAAAATGAAAGGTCTCCGCATTTGTATAATAGAGCCCATATTAAAATAAGGAGGCTGTTTGTACGGTGTGGATGGCCTGTATTTGGGGTTACTGGGCGTCATTCCTGTCCAACTCGGCCAGGGTGTGGACCAGTTAATGGGGGTAAACTGGTCTCACCTGTTATGACTCTAGTAAGCAGGATACCACTCGACAGCAGTTACGGGGCTGCAACCTGTGATCAGTCACCACATTCTGATGTCATGCCCCACTACAGTGCATATCACACTGAAGTGTACCAAACCGTAGTATACCAAAACAGTATTATGTAGCGTGCCCCACTACAGTGCATATCACACTGAAGTATACCAAACCGTAGTATACCAAAACAGTATTATGTGGTGTGCTCTGCTCCAGTGCCTATCGCACTGAAATATACTAAACCATAATGTACCAAAATAGTATTATGTAGCATGTCTCGCTACAGTGCATATGGCACTCAAGTATTCCAAACCATAGTATACCAAAACAGTATTATGTGGTGTGCCCTGCTACAGTGCATATCAAACTGAAGTACTGTATACCAAGCCATAGTATACCAAAACAGAATTATGTGGCATGCTCCGCTACAGTGCATATCGCACTGAAGTATACCAAACCATAATATACCAAAACAGTATTATGTAGCGGGTTCCGCTACAGTGCATATCGGACTGAAGTATATCAAACCATAGTATACCAAAACAGTATTATGTGCCGTGCCCCGCTACAGTGCATATCACACTGTAGTATATCAAACCATAGTATACCAAAACAGTATTATGTGACGTGCCCCGCTACCGTGCATATCACACTGAGGTATATCAAACCAGAGTACACTAAAACAAGTTAGCATCTGGCCAAATGTTTCACCTGTCATCTGAAGCCCTGGTGATCATTGCACATGCACAATATGACATTAATATGATATCACCCAGCCCTAGTCCCACAACTGAGCTCTTTATTCGCACCTCACCTGTATACTGTACCTGCCCCCGCCCCCCAGGCCTTCCCCCGATATCCCCCTGAAAAACTAAGATACTACAAGTAAAGCTGTCCCTCACCACAAGGCCTCTGGGTGGCGGCATTGCATTCACCATCCCAGTTCGTATTACACAGTATAACCGACATAAAGTACGAGCAAGTGTAGACGGATGAAAATGCAAAGCGTAAAAAATACTTTGTAAGCAATAAACGTAGCCTCACGAAAACAGTAAAATGAATAACACCACAATGGAGGAGAAGAAACATAAATGTCAAGGAAATAAGAAGGCATTCATCAAAGACTTTGGCACAGAAACATATTCTTTGATTTAGCTAAATGAACGTGAGTATAAATCAGTGTCGCGTCTCTTAACTAAAATGTCGGCATTTCTGCTGTTTCGGGTTTCAGGTTTCATATAGCAGAAAAGGTCAGCCACTCGCTCTGGCAGGCAGAACCGAGATTTATGTAGCTTCACCTTTCGAAAATGGGCAGGACGGGGTGGGGGGGGGCATTATACCCAAGAAATATTCAGCGGATCCAGGGATGAACCGGCCGCTACAGGGAACTGATTGAAACGGCCACTTTGGGCCCATTGTGCGTCTTGTCCTACTTCTCACTTCCTATGATTAAGGGGGTCCTCGCTACTTGCCCCGGATTGGACACTCGCAGAAACTGCCTCAGCGTGCCGTCCAATAGCAGGCCAAGCACTGTGTAGTTGACTGAAGGCGCTTGTGGGGGGAGTGGAGCCGGACGATATTGGGTCTCATTACAAAACTGTGACACACAGTTGGCACCGTAAGAGTTATAACTGACAGCGAGTGCGCCCTTTTTCACAGGAAGCTGTCCCTGGATTGGTGGATCAATGAGAGCCAGCCGCCTCTGATTTGAAGAGCAAATGGAGGGATAGTCCTCATTATTCATGGCCGTGGGCCCCAGCGCCTGTGACTCTGACTTCTCTGATCTTAAATTAAAGCCACAACCAAAGCATGTCAACATCATCAAAGAGAGCAGCCAAGAGGGATGCGACCCCATAACGAACCGCAGCCCAAATGAAGGAGGTCCACGAGACTTTTCAAGCCCGCCGGACGGCAGCTTAGCATCAGAGTGGAGGGTGCATTTCAAAGCCTTACCTGAGGCTAAGTGTTAGCTGCTGTTCCTTCAGTAAGTCTCCCACTGAGAAAGACGCATAGCCCAGGAAACTCCTCTGCGAACAAAGAGAAACGGGCGCATTAGCGAATGCAAGGCCACAGAGGCCTCGTCACACAGCAGAAATGCAGCTTCATCGGCGTACTCTTACAAGCGGCTGTTTTTCTGAGCACAGGCTGGCGGGACAGGCCCCCACCTGAGCACGGCAACGCTGTAACTCCATGCCGAAACAGAACGCTGAAGCGTCAGGTCGGGTTTCTGTGATCCAAGACGAAATTCTCACTGACACCGGCAGGGTGTCCGGTTCAGTGGCGACTGGCCCCACCTAACATGGCAATGCGCTAATGGTCCCGGCGCAGGAAAGACCTGCTCCACCTTCCTATTTATGCGGCTTCTCCATGTTCATCGCGCCCACCCACCCCCCCAGGAGACTGCACTCTGATTGTCACTCCAAATTGGCACTCAGTCACGCTTTGAGTTATTACATGTCAAGCTCTCTGATTCTCTTTTTTCTATCCACAAAAATTCAGGTTAAAATAAAATTTGAAAGAACCTGAGGCAGCCATTTGTCCCTTAATTTACAGACTTGTCACGTTTGCCTATAAATACTTGACAAACTGTAGCTGTAGGGACTAGGTGAAGAGAGATGATGGAAACTACCAAATTAATCGATTGGCTGAGCAGACCAAAGTAATCGACTGACTAAGCAGACCAAACTTTTTGTCTGTGCTTCCCTTTTTCAGAAATGCAAAATCACTGTGACCCCTCCTCCACCCCAAAGCTGCCACCACCCCAACTAATGCAAATTCCAGCCTCCCCCACACTCATCACTCCAGGTTAACTTGGCAGTCGCGAAGGCTGCTCACCCACCGAGGGGGGGGGGTAGGGGGGTGCGGGGGACAGGACCACGACATTTGAGACATGTTGCACGGTTTCAGCAGGTGATCCAACAGACCCATTGCCAGGACACCGGCAAAGGGGGCGGGTCACATGGGTGACAGGTAAATGGGCACAGCACGCAGACACCCAGGTGGGTATTCACTGTTACGCCTCCAGGTCGCGGCCCGTCCTAAGTGCCCTGCTCCTTTTGAGCCCACCTGGTGAGTAGCCTGAGCTACACTCTGAGCCACACTGAGCTATACTCGGAGCTACACTCGGAGCCACACTCTGAGCCACACTGAGCTATACTCAGAGCTACACTCTGAGCCACACTGAGCTATACTCGGAGCTACACTTGGAGCCACACTCTTAGCCACACTGAGCTATACTCAGAGCTACACTCAGAGCCACACTCTGAGCCACACTGAGCTATACTCGGAGCTACACTCAGAGCCACACTCTGAGCCACACTGAGCTATACTCGGAGCTACACTTTGAGCTACATTTGGGTCATCAGTGGCTGCTGCTGCAGTCATGGACAGAGGGAGAGATGGAGGGAGAGACTGATAGAGAAAAGAACAAGCCAGAGAGAAAAGGAAAATGGGGAGAGTGACAGAGGGGCGAGGGACGGAGAGTGAGTGAAGGGAGCGGGGGAGGGGGTGCAGCCTCACCTCACAGCTGTAGCTCTCACTCAGAAAGCGGGGGGGCATAGTGCTTTCTGCGGCTACTCACAGTGACATAAGGAGACAGAGGCATGTGGCGATTGGGTTCAGATTGTCCAGAGCAGTAGCAGAGGATGCAGGGAGGCAGAGGGGTACATTTTATTGAGTGCTCTTGGTAGCAGATTGTCTCGCAAAATTTGCAACAATTTACTGAGAAATGGAGCAGGTTGTGATGCAGGAACCCAGATTGACCTTTCTCTAAGACCTACTGTCAGCTGTAGTCCAACTCTGTGAGACCTGGGTGCCTAGCAGTAATTTACGACCAAAACAGACGATTGACTAAACTGTAGCCTAACTCTGTGAGACCTGAAAGCCTAACAG
>JAODKF010000018.1:5014752-5037133 GCA_026779585.1 Mormyrus proboscirostris
CCCCCCCCCCCCCCCGAGTAAAAAACACAGGGACATCATCCTGGTGAGTCCAGCTAGCGGCTTCTCTCCCAAACACGCTTTGACAGTGTGGGGGGGGACACGACATCCCCTGTGGCTATACCATAAACCCCCCCCCCCAACTCTGAGTGCCCTTCAAAGCAGTCCACCCTGTTCCCTGTGGGATTAGACAGTGACTTACAGTAATCTCTCTTTGCCATTTAGCCTTTATTTATAGCGTCTTTCAGCTTTTGTCTTTGCTAACTGTGTCAGGCTGTGCTGGACTTTCTCTTACGGTCTGGCCCACAGTCGTACTGTAAACCCCTAATTATAGGTGCCTGAGAATGGCTCTGCTCTTATCTGGTGCACGGGTGAGTCAGAGGTGCCCGTGTCACAGAGACAGCGTGCAGCAGTCTGACTGGCAAAGGCCAAATTAGAAGTGAAAGTTCTCTAGGAATGCCACTCACACTCACTGTCCTGCCCCCCCCCAGGCATGGAAGAAAAGGTGGTTTGTTCTTCGGAGTGGCCGCCTCACAGGGGACCCCGATGTGCTGGAGTACTACAAAAATGACCATGCCAAGAAGCCCATCCGCGTCATCGACCTGAACCTGTGCGAACAGGTGGATGCCGGGCTGACGTTCAACAAGAAGGACCTGGAAAACAGCTTCATCTTCGACATCAAGACCATCGACCGCATCTTCTATCTGGTGGCCGACACTGAGGACGAGATGAACAAGTGGGTTAGGCGCATCTGCGACATCTGTGGGTTCAACCCGACCGACGGAGGTGAGTGCGGGAGGTAGCTATGGGGCCGGCGCGCAGAGTTAACTGGTCACGTCTGTCCTATAAAAATGTCCTCTTTAGTTTTTGCATGTAAAATATGTTACAGGAAAAGAATGCAGTGTGTATGATTTATAAGTAAAATACTTTTTACTGACACACTGGCTGTGCACTCATTTCTCCAGAAGCATTATCTGCTTCTTGAGAAGCTCATATCTGGCCTAAGCAGCATGCCTGCGTGTGGCACCCCAGGTTAGACACACCTGGATGATAACTGTATCTCAGGCACAATTTCTCTGAAATTACAGGTGATACCATCCCTGTTTTCTTGTGGGTTTTGCATTCGCCTCCCTCCCTGTAGCTCGCAAGCATGAGGCAGATGCTGGCCATGCAATGGAGAGAGCTCTCCCAGAGCAGAGGTGCTCAGACACTGAAAACAAGGGAAAGTCAGAAATCAAGGTCTTTTATTAAACTGGGAAGGCAACTGGGTATCAGTATGCATGCCTGCTCCCAGTCTGGCAGAAGGAAGTCTGCAGATGGCTGGTGACTATCTGTAAATCCTGCCTCAGAGAGGCCTGGCTGTTGGATTAATCTGGGGAATACCCGGTGATGAAAACGAAGCTTCCCCTAGTCCGTCTGAGGTTGTGACGCTCTGAACAGACACCCTTGAGTGCCGTGATGCGGTCCTCATGCAGCTAGGCTCGTCAGCCATCGTCTCCAAGCACAGATGTGACTCAGCGCTGAATAAGACAGTGCGGCGAGCTGACCAACCCACCAAACTGCGCGACCTTGAGAAGCGAGTGCCCTGAGAATGTGGCGAACGATGGAGTAACCTCGTATCCGTGTCCTGTGTTGTGTGTCTGTGCAAAAAAAAAAAGAAAAAACTTCCACTGGGTCATGGAGAGGCAGGCTTCACTTTCACGTCAGAACTGCCATATTACACAAAGCCGTCGGCTTCTCGGGGGGGGATCGGGCTCTAGACACCCAGTTCTTTGGAGGCGTCCTCAGAGACAGCGTCATGTTACGCATGTAGCCTTCAGCCGCCGATTTCAGATCCACCGGTGGACAAAGGGTCCGTCAGCCCACTCCACGCCCCCATGGCCGCCTCACCTTATCTCCATGAAATGCCAAGCTGCTTCCAAAGCACCTAGGGGAATTTGCTCGTGTCTCATCTGTGAAATTTCTCATGGATCTTGAACCCTTTTTGACATCTTTGAGGGAATGTGTTTCTTTGCAGATGGTGCCAGTTTAACTGAGAGGACATAATTCATTCCCAAGTGATGGATAGCAGGGTGATCTTCAATCGATATGTTGTGTTTGTCGAGACTGATACAAGTTCTCTTGGTATATGTATTGTTTTTGATCAATGTGCTGATACATTTCTGTGGCCTGTGCACATTTTTTGTCCTCCATGTAGAGGAATGGGTCCTCCAGACGGTTACCGAGAAGGTCCTGTTACACATCAGCAGTGCTTTGGTCCCACCTTACTGGCATAAACATCCTCCCTACTGTTACTAAGCTAGTTTCAGGTCACATTCCACCTATGCTCAGATGGAAAGAACTTTTAGTACCTCTATCTAAAGCTCTCTCTCAGTTCTACCGCTGAGTCAGTGTTCACTGGCTGTGACTCTTTGTGACACAGTGTGAATGGATATGATGGTGGCTGATCAGAGATAAGGTGAGGAAGAGTCAAACCACGATGATGATTCACTTTTATATCCCTTCCATGCCCTGTAGATGGCACCAAACCCTCCCAGCCTGGATGCCTGGTATTGGACCCTCTGCCCAATCCGGGTCTGTCAGCTACGGCGCCCTCCTCCATGAACAGTGTGCCACCCCCCTACCATCCAGTGAGCATCCGCCATCTAGAGTCCTCATCCAGCCTGGAGGAGGCTCCCGACTACCTGCTGCTGGTCAACTGTGAGAGCAAGAAGCCCGCAGCGTCCAGGTGAGGCCTGGGCAGGGCCTGCTTCAGCATGAGGATGCTGAGGCAGTGTGTGGGGAAAACAGGGAGCTGGGAACCAGATGACTCCTACAGGAAGCAGTAGATGGGAAAGCGACTGGAGTGCTTGAGATGTTGCACAGAAGCTCACTAATCTAGACAGTTCACTGTTCTTTGGCTATGCATAAATATTGTGACTGGGGTTTTGATTATGTGTTGATCTTTGATAGTCAAAGACAATATTTTGAAGACTCAGTTCTTTTGAGTCTCGGTTCTCCTCTCACCATGTTCTTCCTCATGTTTGGTTCACTCAAATGCAGGCTCCAGGGCTCCTCCAGGTCTACCTCTTCTGAGACAGACTGCAATGATAACCTCCCCTTGCACAGGCCCCTAGCATCGTCCTTCCCCAAACAGCCATCTTCCAATGGCTTCTTCCCCCAGCCCAGCTTCTACGACTCGCCGCCGGCCCGCGGGTCCTCTGTGACAGCGGACACCGCCTCGTACTGTCTGCCCCGCAGCTACTCGCAAGACACGGTGCTGCAGCCACGACCAGCATATTCCATGCCTGGGCAGGACACGGACTCCCCCGCAGGCGAGCTGCATGTCCTCGGGGCACCACCTCGCAAGACATCAGTGGAGAACCAGCTACGGCACATCTCCATCAGTTACGACGTCCCGCCCACGTCCAGCTCTGCCCGTCAGGTCCACGGGGCGTTATCCGGCCAGGTGGACGTCCCCCCTCCACGTCCCCCCAAGCCTTCGCTAGCCACTGCCTCAGAGCGCTCCCCCACGGACACGTGCTACATGCCACGCTCGGTGTCAGAGAGTGATGGCAACTACTGCGTGCCAACCAGCACAGGGGCCAAGGCGCTACGTAGTAACACCATTGGCACTATGGACCTTTCAGGCCTCCGGAAAGGTCAGTACCTATTTCCTCCCTGGGTTTGCAGTTCCAGAACATTCTCTAGGAGGGCTGCCTGCCCCTGAGGACCTATTTTAATCCATCCTTGGTGCGGGCGAGTGTCAAGGAGATTCAGACCTAGCTTCTCAGTTTGGCTCCTTTAGACATTGTTTACTGTTATGTCATGTTACTTTGGGAAGTAACTTGAGAGGTTATATACAGTTTCCTAAATTGCAGTTCAGTTTCAGTTCAGATACAGTTGACTCAGTTTCAGGAAAACAATTTATTTGGTTATTTTGGATCCTTTGAGGGATGTCTGAATTCATTTGTGTGTTCCATTTCTTCAGTTGAAACATTTTAACAGCTCTGCTATCCTCATTTCATGATGATCTTTCAGTGATAATAAAATGTTTGTCTGCTGCTGGTTACTGATGGCTCTGTTAGCTTGAAGAAGCATGAATGGTCATATTAAAGATTTCCTTTCTATGTTTCAGAAGAGAGCTACAAGATTGGCTTTTTAAATATACCTTCTCCACCAAATTTAACCAAAATGCAAGCCTATTTCAACATCTCATTCTATTGTTGAGTTATTATTTTGAGATTTTGAGGCTAAGTAATGTATGACGTATGGGTCGGGGCCAATGTGAGAGGTGGCCAAGGCGGAAAAAGGTTGTTCTAACTGATAATTTTTCAGAGGCGTGTTTTGGCCATGACAAGCAATAAACCAATCATAATGGTGCGTCACCGCACCTTTAAAAGGCAGCAGTGCATGATCTACTGCAGATTGCTATTACAATGGCACGTTTGCCCAGCAAGCCAGATCACTTTTTTCAGCCGATGAAGCGGATGTGCTCTTGCGCAAAGTGAAAATGCGCAAGCGAATAATTAGGGGAGCAGCACTGTTCCACTGAAGCCTTTCAAAGTGAAGCAGGCGCGGGATGAAGCAGCAGCGAGCGTGTCCTCGTTTTCTGGCATCACCAGATCATCTACTCCGCGCTGAAAGCGGTATAATGATGTCAGAAGACAGAGAAAGCAGTAGTTCACTGCTGAACGAGAGCAGCGGGAAGGGGACTAATTACGCTTGCGTTTTTTAATTTTATTTTAATTTTGAGTCTGCAGTTCACATGATATAAATAAAAGTGCAACCTACAGTTTTTAAGGTGTTTAAGCATGTTCAAATAAAAGGCAACAGGGCTGATATTTTGTACCCTCACAATTTAGATGCCTTACCAGGCTATAGACGATTCAGCTCTTCTGCCAGCTGACCCCTCCTTGCCCACGCTGCCGCCAGCGTACACTCCTTTCTTGGCATCGGCACATGCAGTTCTAAGTATTACACCTAAGTCCTCTAATGTGTCCTCATTTATGTCCAACAGACATCCATCATGCATGCTGATGTTATGCAACATACAACATGCCACAAAGAATGCTGTGACCGTCTGAGGGCTGTATTGTAATGTCCCACCTGACTTATCTAAATGTCTGAAATGCATTTTCAGCAATCCAAATGTCATTTCAATTACAGTACATGCTTAATTCTGATAATGAACTCGAAAGATTTTTTAATGATACGGGTTGTTCTCTACTTAATATGTAGTTTTTCTTTTGGTATTTCATTAAACAGTATGATTACGTGAAAGGACCAGATGTACTCTATAATAAAACATACATAAATAAAATAAAAAAAACATTAGTGTACCTCGAGGGCATAACAAAACCAGAATGGCTCTCCACGTCCTCACACCCTCTACCCTGAAAAACTCTGGACTCTTTAATTTGCTGTTTTTCCGATGAGCTGCAAAAAGTACTCCCCATTCCTGGTAAGTTTGCAGAAAAGGTATCATCTCCTAATTGCTCTGCTTGCTGATATCCTATCACGCCAAGGGTTGTCAGTTGCTGCTGTGATTGGCTGGTTTTTGGTACCAAACATTGCAAGCATCATCGTAGCCGTTTCCTAATCACCGTCACCCCAATTACAATGTGATTTTAACCTGTGTGTAGCTTTTTTTTTAATGGATCAGAGAGTACATTAGGTTAGACTTAGAAGATGGTGTGTTCTGTGTTCTATAACTGCTGTGGAATTTCTCTGCCTTGCAGATTTCGGATCTCAGGACTGCTACGATGTCCCGCGCCCTGTCAGCACAGACAGAAGCAGCTCATTTGAGTTCAATGATAATTTCGGCAACTACTTAGTAAGTCGATATTGGCAATGCCATCAAATCACGTTGCTTTTCCAAGTTCGCCAACCAGAAGCCATTATAATCAATTAATCCAGCCGTTAAATATAAACATGGCAGATGGAAAGTTTGATGTAGGCAGTGAAGTGAATTTCGGTGAAGGCTTCCAATTTCCAATTGTCTCATGATTAGCCAGGCCCACGAACATTCAGTTTGGTGATGAAATGCACCCTGGGAAAAATGATTAACTGATGAACCTGGAATCCTCTAAAATGTTGTAATTTTTTTCAGGGATTGTGAATTAGTCACTGTTTGTGGGATGTGTAACAGAGCACTGTACTTACCCATCCACAGAGAAACAAGGGCATGATTCCGGTGGGGCCCACAGCTGGATCCACAGAAGAGATGGATGAGAATTACGTGCAGATGAGCAACTCGCCACGCCACGGGCGCTCGGGGAGCCTGTCTGAGGGGACGCAGGAGCCCAACTACGTGCCCATGACACCCGGAACCGTGGAGTTCTCCTCGCTGGGCAAGCAGGTCCCCCCGCCAGCACACATGGGATTCCGCTACAGCCCCAAGACCCCACCACGGAGGGCCGCCCCCGTTGGCGAATGCCAGCCTCCTCCCATTGACCGCAACCTCAAACCTGACCGCAAAGGTGAGTCTGCTCGGAAGGTGTGTGCAAATGCGTGCATGTGTGAACAGGTAGCGGTGCGTGTGTGTGTGAGTGCACGTTTTTGGGATGTTATTCAGACTGATGTGTAAATATACACTAAAAGTACCTGCCCATGTTTATAAAATGATACTACACTCATAGTTACCCATACATACACGCATTCATGCTTAAAGCATATTAGCATCTGTCTGGAATCTTTATCTTTTCCCAGTACGACTCCCACTTTGAGCATATTTGTTCCCTGTTTGGCACCTTTAACAAACATCCAGAGGTCGTTTTGACACGTGGCCCTTTCTGTGCATGACAGCATGTGACCTCCCTGTACAAGGGACTTTTGTACACGGCCTCTCTGGTCCTGTGGGCTGCTTGGACACGTCCGCGCGCCACCAGTGACCGGGGTCTGGGGCAGTCACCTCTGTCCCCTCTGTCACCCGCTTGAAAGAGTCTTTTGAGAGCATGCTGCCTTACAGGGGAATTTCCACACAAAAACTAAAAACAACTCCAAGGTACACAGGGCAGAGGGAGGGAGGAATGAGCATATGGCCATTTCTTACCCCCCCCCATGTTATTGCAATAGACACATATTATTCTGGGTTTTTAAATGAGAATTATCGTAATATTCCTCATTCACCTGGATTTGTGCTCTCATGTGTAAGATTTTTTTCATGCCAGATCAATTCATAAACATGGGCAGGTGCAAATGGGCTGCCGGTGTCTGTCCTGTAAAGGCCATATTATGGGCCACAGCCTTGTCACGCTCCGTGTCTCCATCTGCTGCACGGCGACCCTGTCCGTCATCTTGCCACTCAGGATGTGGGTGTGGCCTGCACTGGCTTCGTTTGGATGTTTGTCTGCAGTGGCACTGGCTGCCGCCTGACCTAGGACAAGCTGTCATAGTCGTCCTGTCTCATCCTGCTGCTCCATAAATATTCGTTGAAGCACTCTCGTCCTGAGGCCCGTCATGCTTCTTGACGTCGTGTCTGAGGCCCGACAGCAGGTGGCGCTTCGCCCTGCTGTTCTCTGAGGGCTGCTTGGCTTGTGCTGCCGTCTCTGGGCCGGGACTGCTGTGGTGCGGTGCTGGGTGTGGCTCAGTCTGTCCTGCCACAGAGCGTGTCCATGCTGTGCTGCATCGTTTCACAGCCTGTTCTTTGATGCGCCATGCAGTCAGGAGCCTGGCGAGGCTCCCAGTCGCATGGGTCAAGCCGCATGCCGCACGCTTTGTGTCCTGTCTGTGTGGGGTCAGGTGGGGGGGGGTATAGGACACTATGCTGTTTTTTTCCCCACCCACAAACACTGTAACAACATCTTCTCTCGCCAATCAGGTCAGAGCCCTAAAATATTAAGAGCTAAACCATTTGGTTTAGAGCGAACTGATTCACAAACCGTAGGCGAATTCCGAAGACGACTGAAGGGTACGTACTCCTCAGAGGTCCCCGATTTACCTTGCAGGGGTTAGGCAGCCTAACACTCCCAACACACTCTACCTTTGCCTTCTGGGAGTCTGTTTCTTTACCTGCAATCTCCTACACCCAGAGCATCTGCTGTGTAATATGATGGCAGTCTTCGGGCTTCATTGTAAGTTTATATCCTGTTTTAAGTGAACGTTCTGTGTCTTTAAGGCTGGAACAGACCATGGTGTCCCTCTCCACCCAGGAATCAGATCATACCTGATGTACCTGCAGCTGATTTCTCACTCCACTAACTCCACTTCTGAACTTACAAATGTGCCAGCAGCGACCTGGAAGCCCAGGTTTTGTGTTGGTGTACTCCGGGGCTCTTAAAGGTGCCTCTGAATGAACCTGCCTGTGATGTTGGCTCTGATTTATGTACGGCTATGACGTGCTCAGGAAGCATTCGTCTTCCAAGACATTTTGAGTGCAAACTCACAATGCTGCAGACATTTACTCACTACTTGCATCCTCAGCAGAGGGCGTCATGTGAAAACAGGCATTCACGTAGCTCTAATATATTTTGTTATTATAATTAACCGAAATGAAACCAGATGGATGGACTAAATCTCGGTGAGTTCTTGGGGATCTTATGGCTCTGGTGGACCCATTTTTCTGATTGCAGTGTTTGGTCTCAGAAGGCTTATGATTAGGGCCAATGATGTATTTTTGTTCAGTTCTCTGAAGTAGGAGACTGATTTAATGGGCATTCACACTCAGCTGCACGCTGGCATGACTCGCCAGTTTATTGTGAGTGAGCGGTGCCTTATCGATACTTTCCTACATCCCATGATGTCTTCTGGAGTTAGAGGCCGCAAGTGGAATTGTCGAGATATGGACGTGTACACTGTCTGGTCTTGGAGAGTGTCAAAGTACTTGTCAGTATTTTTGGAATTATTTTGGGAAGCCTCATCCTGGGCTGTTGTTAGACTCTCCCGGTGACCTGTCTACTATGTCCTCCACTGTTCGTCAAAGCAGGTGGCAGCAGTGAAGGAGATGAGGGCTTCAGCTGTTTTCATAAATGTTTGGATGTGATGTCACCTCACCTTTTAAATTCTATATCAGTTGTAACCATTAAACAGATTGATTACTCTGAGGTAATTCCTTGGTGTTATTTTCCTGGCATAACCTTAAGGTGAGAACATTGTTCCATTTATTGTGTCCTAAGTCAGCAAGGCGAAGCCGTCAAGATGCTGAATGCGGACAATGGATGCCCATGTTATCAGGTCTGTTTGGGGTAGGTTCTGTGCTCAGGTGAGCAGGAAGCTTAGCCTGATGTGTTAATTCCAGCACAGTGCAAGGTGCCCTGATGAGGGGACACCCATCTGTGTCGGGTATAGCCATGTAGTGCAGGCGGTTCCCGTCCCTCTTCAATCCGCTGCGGATGATGTTTCCTCACCAGGTTGGCCGGACAGTGCGAGTTTTGCATGCTGTCGTTACCAGACTTCTGTAAGCTGCAGTTTGTAAAATAACATCCCGCAGTCGAGGCATAAGATGAAAATGGTGGTGGAGCTCCGCTTCATTTTCTATCGAGTTCCTGATGCTCACCTCCCCCTCCATGGGGCTGACCTGGTCGTCATGTCCCAGCCACTGGATGAGGGGGGTCAGGTTACAGGGGGAGGGGGGCCTCTCCTTCCAGCAGATATGCACGTCTGCTTGCTGTATTGTTTTGCCTTTCCCCTCTTGCTTTCACAGCATTTCACCACCAAGAGTGAAAAAGTCAGGGCTTTAAAGGTCCACACAGCGGTCTTCAGTCATACGTTCGCTCTGACCGTGTGTACTGTCTGTCATAGCAGAACACATGCAAAGCTGATGTGTAGTAATGGAACTCATTGCTTCCCATCCCCCCAGTTAAACCAGCCCCTCTGGAGATCAAGCCCCTGCCGGAGTGGGAAGAGCTGCCAGCCCCGGTGCGTTCCCCAGTGACCCGCTCCTTTGCTCGAGAGTAAGTATCCTGTGCCTGTCCTCATCTGTGGCTTCGACATCATGGTGTCCTCCAGGACAGGCTAACCGCAGCTAGATGCTGACAATAACAACAGTTAACAGACTGTCGTTAACGTAACTCACTGAAACGTAACCATCTCAGAAAAGGAACACTGTTTCAGGGAAAGTTTCTCCAAATGTGAAGATATTGCGTGCATGACACTCCTGTGTAAATAACACTCCTTCGGTAACAGGAAGTGTCGTCTATCGTGTGCGTTGTTTTCTTCTGTGCTGAGAGATTTTGTGTTCTTTACTGCCCTCTGTTGGCAGAACCTCTCTATTGCGTGTATTTTTCCATGTGCATAAACATTGTCCTTATAATCAGTCACCCCAGGTTCCCTATGCCTCCGAGACCTGAATCAGTCCAAAGCATCACCTCCAGCACCGACTCCGATGACTACGATGAGAATTACGTGGCGATGACCACCTCCAACGCAACAGCAGACGAATCAGTACGTCAATCCTGTTCCGTGTCTCTTTGAGTCTCTTGAAACTTTTCTCTTCCAACAGGTTCTTCCTGTTGGTCTGTTGTGTGTCCTTTACGGGTCTAATTCTTTTCTGTGGCAGCATCTGTGCAGTTTGTACTTGAACAGCCTAAGGTTCATTTTTCCTCATGGAAAGTTAAATAGAGCTTCTCGCTGCTGCCAGGGAAGCTGTTATTAATTCTGGAGATTAATCCAGCAGCACACTCACCACGTCCACGGGTCAAGAGGAAACTGGGATATTACCAGTGGGAATAAACATTTGATCTTCAAACTTGAGAGAAAATGAGAATATGGGACAGCAAAGATGTAGTTTGTTTTTAGCAGATTTTAACTGAACTGCATGTACCCGTCGTGCAGAGTCTGACGGAATGTCAGGCACCAGTGCTGAGATGACAGTCGCTGCAGGTTGACCTGATAGAACAATGTGGCAGTTGTTTATTCCAACCCTTCTTTCTTTACTGTGCAAGGACTGTGTGTGTGTGTGTGTGTGTGTGTGTGTGTGTGTGTGTTGAAATGAAATACATTTACACTGCACTATATAAATATTATCAAACAATATTACATCCAGAAATTAAATGTCTCGGTAAAACAACGCTTTTACAGATAACTGTAATAACGTCAGTGACAAAACCAGAATATTCCTCACATTACTAATGCTGGCCTCAAGAGGGCCGAATCTCTACAGGGGTCCAGACCTCAAATAATTAATACCTTAAACACTGAAATGAACTGAAGGTTTGGTCAAATAGGCAATAAATTCCATTCATATCGATGAACTTTTTTACAGGGGGTTTTATGTAGCATGTTAGCAAAAGCTGAACATAATAGTTATAACTGTGTGTGTCTGTATGTGTGTGTGTGTGTATTTACTGGGTGTAAATATATAATTCACTTAAATGAGAGACAGGCGGACAGAAAAAGAGCACAAGCATATCCAAGCATATTACCGTCAAAGTACGGACACGTTTCCATCGCATGTAATTATGTAAATGTATAAATTTAATTTACCGTTGGCTGTTCGCACACTGCCTCACAAATATTAAGACCATGGCTGCCGGCCCTCACGCATCCAGCATGACACTCACGCTTTCAGGCTGTCACACAAGAAATCTTACGGCAAAACTATATTAGTTTTTAAACGTAAAATTATCTACATTAAAAGCGCTGGGGTCGTTTGCGAATCCTACAGACTATTTACAAGGTAATAAAACACTTACATACATGTAAATGGATGTACAGGCATGTGCAAACTGTTTCAAATTGAAAAAAATCTAATTCTTATCCCCAGTAACAAGCTGAATAGACTTAAATGTTATGCTGAACTTTCAAGGGCCAAAACAGGCGGGCATAAACAAACACAACCGCTGACTGACGGCAGGATTAACCAATAACATGCCGAATAACAGCGAATGCGGGTGGTTAGCCTAGCAGAACTAATATGAATTATGCTGCAATACAACACAAGTTGAATATTCACCCGTCGTTGGCTCCTATACCCCTTTTTAACACCTGACTGTAAAAGTATTTATTTTTAGTGTTTCATGTTTAGCTCTTTACTCAGGTGAACCACAGCTGCTCCTAGGACTTAATCCAGTCACCTTCTGGTTACATGGTATGATGGTCATACCCCTTCACACCACAAGATTCTGAATGTTCAGTGCCAGCGTGTTAAAGTTTCAAACTGATCATACAGGCGTATGGCACCGCTCCATGATGACTAACGTGCTGGGGCTTAACTGGTTCCCGATTGCCCAGTTGTCCCACTGGGATCCTATCTGGGAGATGTCTAGAATCTCTAAATTTAATGACAGATGGCGGTGTCCCTACATACCTTATGGTGGCCTCTCATACTAGCCCCTTGCCCAGCATCTCATCTCTGTCTCCACCAGCGCCACCTGCGACGTCCTGAATCTCTCTCTCCGTTCTTTTGCTTGCAGAGGGAGCAGTGCTCCTCCAGCTATCAGAGAGGCTGATCTCCCCCTTCAGCTTCTCCCGCTTTGTCTCTCCTCTGTTTTCACCCGTTTTCTTTCTGTCTCTCTATAATTACACCCAGCGAAGCATGGCAGTAATGTTAGTTGTCTAGGACTCACTTTTCCCCACCTACCTCTCTCAATTTTTCCCGTTTTTTCCTGGAAAAATGTTAAAGATTCCGGGATTTTGTCAGTGCTACTCCAGGTTTTTTTCTTTTAATACATTAGGAGTGTACAGTAAGGTTTTTCTTGCATTGTGACATTTCTATAAAAGCACACACATCACATAAATGGAGAAGGCTGTTATCTCTTAATTTCCCTCCATTGCCTTCACACGAGCTTTCATGCAAAGTGTCAGCTCTGGAGGTGTCCGTAAATGCTAACGGCTAACGCTCCTTACCACACCCCGCCCCTTTCAGCTCGCCTCTTCCTCACAGAGCCTGAAGGTCGGTTCTCAGATGAATGCAGATACAGGAGGCAGCCCAATGGTGAAGCCTAAAAGGGACAGACAGGTGGAATATCTCGACTTGGACTTGGACCCGGGAAAAGCAACTCCGCCGCGAAAGGTATGTCAGGAGTTTGCCCAAAAAGGTTACTCTGAAGGAGGTGATCCTATGGGGTGCTAGAATGGGGTACAGGAGACCATCTGCAGCGTCTGAAGCATCTGCATCTTCTGTAACTTGCAGAAGACGAGTAACGGCACTGGCAGCGCGGCCTCTGATGAGCGAGTGGACTACGTGGTGGTGGACCAGCAGAGGACACAAGCACTGAAGAACACCAAAGAAGCCTGGAACGGAGGGAGACAGTCCACAGACACTGACACTCCATTGAAGGGACCAAAGTAAGCCACAGAGCGGCATCTTTGTGGGTCATTGATCACCAGGAGGCTCCAGGAGGTCTATCTGCATGTACAGAACTTATCGTGAGGCACTCTGGCGTCAACAAGGTCTCCTCCTCTGCTTGGTTATCTGAGGCTTGTTGTGAAGCTTCTGAAGTAAGTCCGAGGCAGGACCGGTGGAAACCCCTGTGCTCTCCTTTTGGTGTCCTTATGTTCTCAAGCATTTCTGCAGCAGACTGGGTATTGTAGTCCTGTTCTGTATCCTTCAAAAGACTCAATATGGACCATGCAATTCAGTCAGGCTGCCTGCGTGTCTTCTACAAAAACATCTTTACTCACTCTCACTTCCTTTTGTAATTGTGTTAAAGCTGTTAAAATGTTCCACAGTGTCATCTCAAAAAATGAAAATCAATATTTAGAATTTTCACATTCATTTATCATCATCTAATTTTTTTTCCAGTTCAAACCTAAAAGTGCAATCAGATGTTCTCGAAAATGAAATATGTAGGCTTGAAACGACAACTTTCTTTCCCACGCTAACTCTGTGACTTTTGTGCAAAGCAGAATGCAAATAACGTGGTTAAAAAGTAGGAATGTGCGCGAAGGCGTGCGGGCTGCACATGTGCCGAATGCAGTGTGTGACGGCTCAGCTATGGAGTTGGCTTGTG
The DNA here is from genome assembly GCA_026779585.1 of Mormyrus proboscirostris. Lineage (NCBI taxonomy): Eukaryota > Metazoa > Chordata > Actinopteri > Osteoglossiformes > Mormyridae > Mormyrus > Mormyrus proboscirostris. The sequence goes on from JAODKF010000018.1 coordinate 5,028,621, forward strand.
AATTCCCATTCCTGGCAGGACGGCGCTATCAGGCTAATTAATCCATCTAGAAAATGGTGGAATCGACAACTGTGACTACCTTCAAACAGTAGGTTTGTAAGCTTTCTCCTACTTATGCAATGTTTCAAAGAAGAAAATCAGGTACTCGATCAATTTCTAATTTCCGCAGAAACAGGCTTCTGCAGCCCTCTTCCTATAGGTAGAACTATCTTTCCAATATCAAACATGCCCATGCTTAAGAAGCAACTTTGCTGTAAAAGATACCTTCCAAACAAGAGCTAAGTGTTTTCTAATTTTTTTTACTGGGATTTTTTTTTAGCATTTTCAATTGCCCCCTTTTATATTCCTCCACAGTTTCACTTGGACTGTAATTTATTTTACCAACATAATTCCGGTTTTTTCTGGAATCGGACAGACTGCCTTACTAAACGCAGTGTCTTCTGTAAATATGATCAATGCTGCCTTTTAGGATTGCCCTATCTGAACTTTTTAAGTATTTGTGAATTTTACTCTTCAAAAGTATTTTAGCTTTACTAACCTGGCCATTATGACTTGAGGCATGATTGTATGTCTTCGCTTTCACAGGTTGATATTGTATTCACTGGCCCTCTTCTACAGCACATCCCCTCCCAGAGCAGTGCCTTGGTGTTTTTTTACCCTTTTATCCCCCTCAGACTATTCCTCTGTCAGAAAATTCTTTTTTGAAAGACAACTAAAAAAAATCAACACTAAAATTTGTTGGGAAACATGTACATTTTAAAGTGTGAGAAATAAAAGCAGATTGTTATGCATTATTTCTACTTCAGCAACGTTACTTTTGTTTGTGGCAACATATGCAAGAACGGACCCTCCGCGTTTTATGATGTATATTTCTGTTTTTAATCGGAAGACATCTCTCTTTTCCTGGTAAATCTTTACTTGACAGGGCACAAATTATATAGAATTATGCCATTACTTATGTATTAGCTAGCCACAAGATAAGTCTTAGTTACATATTGATCTCATGTTAATTCATCATTAATGGATCGTGACGCTTGTGTCAGAGGTTACAGTACAAATACTGTAGCTGCTTCAAGCAGTTACAGTATTTGATACTATACCTGATATTTCTGTAAACCTTTGTGAACTACTGAAGGAACAAATAATGAATAAGTTAAACACTGATCTCATGTTTCATTAATGAATTGCGATGGATCTTCTCAAGTAGGGACTATATTTGCCCATGATTTGTATTTCAGTAGCAACTGAGTTATTTCTAAATATTTGTGCCCCCTCAAGTAAGTATTTTGATGGCAAGGAAAGCAATCTCCAGAATATTTTCTTTCTCTTCTGCGAAAAACGCAGCAAAATTCTAGGCACTAACCAGATGGTGTAAGTGGGATTGGGTCTTACCTGGGTGTTATAGTTTTGTACTGAGTTAAGCAAGTTCCTGCAATTAGCTGTTTTTAAAACCCATGAATCTTAGTTGATGAAAGTTGATATTTGCACCATTCATATTGATGTTAATGGCGATTCCAGTTATTTCATAGATTGAGAAAATCTGACCTTTGTGATGATTTATGAAAAGAAACTTCATCCCGTCTTCCTCAATGCTGAAAACAACACCAACTAGGCCTAACCTGGAGTGTGTAAATACCCTTCAATTTGAAACAGACTAATACCTTAAACAGCAGGTGAGGATGTTTACTGTCCAAATAAGCACTTGGGCGGTTAAGCACCTAGGATAAATCAAACCTTGGCCATCATACAGGCATCAAAGACGTCCACCCCTATCCTACAGATCGGCTTTAATTTAAGTGAGCCGCTGAGGAAAAACGTTGGCCGCCCTTAAAATAAGTTACTTTCTACCAGAGGAAATGCTTTTGGCCTTTTTGGTAACAGAGCCATATCCATCTGTTTCTTAAATGATTCCATGCTTGCCCTTTAATAAATTTATTTTTCCACTGGTAATAATGGGATAGCAAGACGAGCCGAATGGTAAGCTAGCTGAGCTTCGGTTATCATCCGTGAGTTGATATAACATGCATATGTTGGCGCAGAAAGGACAGCTGGACAACACAAATGAGTGACTGCAATATAGCGACTGACTAACTGTGAAGCGATGGTTTCACATGATATGCAAACATTCACAGCTTGACAGGATAATGGAAGCGCACTGTAGCTGAGCAATCCTCACCAATCTGGGGGCGAGTTAAGTTTACACTTGGACTTTGGGTTATTATAAATACGATCTCGCCAGCATGTGGACGTGACACACTAATGCTTCGACAAGACACAGAAATTAAAGAGATTATTCCGTTTGTTATGCCCACAAGAGCGCGACAGTTACACATAGTGGGAAAATAAACATTAATAAATATATGTATGAGATATTCAGTATAACTTATGCAACCTGTATTTATGACGCACCCGATATATTTACCTGATGCTTTTATCCAAAACGACTTACAATACAAGGGTTATGTGTTCCATGATATTAAAACCCACCTTTGTGTTATTAGCGCAAAGCACTACTTGTTGAGCCACTGGAGCTACATGAGTAGCTTTCTTTACATAGATAAATATAATAATAATTATATTATTATTCTTAACGTGTGGCAGTAAAAAGCAGGAGAAAGCGGGGTTTTACTTAAAGAAAAGGCCCCGGTATACTTGGTAAAATAAAACTCACGGCGTTCCGCGCCCAAACACGACGGCAGGAGAGCAGCCAGGTACGGCGTGCGCTGTCTGTGGGCGCAGCACTGCTCCTCCGCCCCAGCGCCGCCGGCCGCCGAAATCTCGCGATATCTCGCCGGACGAGATCACAGCGTACGAGAGAAAAAAGCCGGTTTGCGAAGGTAGGCGGCGTGGTGTGAGCCCTGTCCCATAAAGGGACTGTAAATAAGCGGCGGCGGTCCGTCTGTGTCGGCGGTCACCTCTGTGCTTCTTTCAGACTTTTCGAGAAAGTAACAGCATAAAGCAGCAGGCGCAGTCGCAGGCCGGGGCTGAAATCGCTGACCGGAGGATGTCCGAGGGGGAAAAGAGCGGCTTTGAGCCGGAGCAGCGCCTGGAGGCTGAGCTCAAGGAGGAGGAGGTGAGCAGAACAATGGGACTCTATTATGGATGGAGGTGCGGCGCTACTGGGGATGGGGATGAGTGCGGCCACCGGCCGGACCGGCGCTGTAATTTAATTCATATTTAATGTCCTCCCCGAGCGAAGCCTGGGCAATTTCGCACTTTGAAACTTCCCAGCCGTGTTCCCGGTGCCTTTTCCCACGCCTCGCCTTGGGTCCTCGCTGGATGCTGCGGGTGTCCCCCCGGGGGGGGGACGATGTCCCCGGTCGTGCTGCCGTTTTGTCCAACTGAACTCTTTGTCTCCGGCGCCTATCCGACTTTCGCTAATAGCCTCTTCCACCCGCAAGTGGCCATGTAGGACGCCCAGGGGAAAATAAATGCAAATATAAACAGAATTCTTTTCTTTAGTAAAATATCACGACTGTCCCAGTTCATAGTGGCCTCATGGATCCTCTTTACAGACGCCCTTATTCATCTATCTGACGCTATTGTGGTTAAGGCTGACGGACTTCCCCTAAATGTCGTGTTTTATAAACAGCCCATGAGCCGTATTATGTCCCGATCGGGCCTCGGCTGTCCCTGCCTGGATCCGGTGTGCGCTGGCCGGTCCGATCTGTAATGACTCCCTGACTGCGCTGTTCAATGAAATGAGTGCAAATAACTCGCCCTTGCTGCCTTTATAGTTAAATACGTATTTCTTTCTTGAATAAATGTTTATTCATCCTTGACACTTATCTCATAAATATCGCACCGTGCATCTTGAGATCGCAATCAGTCTAAACCGTCAGGTATGGTAGTTTTTTCACTATTTAAAGTATCGTTACTGGGAGTTGCGCGGCGTGTTGCATTCACTTCCACACACCGAAGTGGCCGCATTGTGCTTTCATTGTGTCGTTAAAAAGTATCCGAGAAGCGTGACAAGTGCGCCCCTACCCGAGCGGCTGCGGAGCCCGTTGGACCTCCGCCCCGCGGTGGCGCTGCTGGCCCCGCTAACAAATGCAAGACTCGTCCTGTCAGCATTGTCACTCTTCATTTAACCAGACACTGTGCACAGTAATGCTGCAAAGTTGGTTAAAAGTGTTTGTTTTTACTTTTAACAGGATGGAGCGTCTGATTTAGAAAAAGGGGGAGAGGAAGGAACACCTCCCAAGCCAACAGACAGAAAAAAGGGCCTTCCACTCCCCGGCTATGAAGCTAAGATGGTACATCTCCATTTCTTCTGCTGCGAACAGAAACCAGAGGTGGATAGTTAAGGTTCAGAAAGTATTTGGTGGCCTTGCTGCAACTTTTTAATTTCTGGACTAAACTATCCACCTCTGACTGAAACCTCAATTGAAAAACTCTCCATAGCTTAAACTGGAGCTGGTGGGTGGGGTTAACTATGTCATTGTCTTAATCCGATGGAATAGGAGCAGAGTTCAAGCTTCTGGTGATTGACAGCTCATGCTCCGAACCACAGTGGCTTTTGAAGCCTGCAGTGAGTTAGAGCATAAGTGATGATTGTTTGTTTGTTCTCTTCCATTTTGTCCTTGCAGCAAGCTGACCGCACTAACAGATTTGAGTACCTGCTGAAGCAGACAGAACTCTTTGCCCATTTCATCCAGCCGGCCGCTCAGAAAACCCCCACCTCGCCCTTGAAGATGAAACCTGGGCGGCCCCGTATCAAGAAGGACGAGAAGCAGAACCTGCTCTCTGCCGGAGAGTGAGTGCATCACCTTTACAGCCACCATGAGGCGCTGTCACTGTGACCTCTGTGCGAGCATTGCTCCTAATGCGACCCCCATGGCGTTCTCCCCTGCAGTAACCGTCACCGTCGCACGGAGCAGGAGGAGGATGAGGAGCTGCTGAGTGAGAGCAGCAAGGCCACCAACGTCTGCACGCGCTTCGACGAGTCGCCTGCCTGTGCGTACCTGATTGGGTGCCTAACCCCTGTGGGCCTCGAGGCCCACCTGCTGGTACCCCTGTATTTTCATGCATCATATCACCTCACACTCTGCATCTGCTGCTGGGTGCTTTTGTGTTAAGGACGCTTCAAAAGCTAATAATTTTTCCACGTCGGTCTTCACTCCACAGGGGTTGATTAAAAAGACAACTGAGCTGTTCTGGCTCTCGGCCATTCTGATACTGATGAACGGAAGAGTTGCTTTGCACACTGAGCTAAAAGTTCTGGGTTTTAATTATTTGGCCACGACGTGGATTCTTTTGTTCCAGATGTGAAATCTGGAAAACTGAGGGACTATCAGGTTCGAGGCTTGAACTGGCTCATTTCCCTGTATGAGAATGGAATCAATGGCATCCTGGCAGATGAGATGGTAAGGACCTTGTCTTGTGAGATGTCAAAATCTGGGTACCGATCTCCTATGTCAAACGTAGTGATTGTGGACATGTTCCCGGTCTTCTCGTTCTTAGGGCCTGGGGAAGACGTTGCAGACCATCTCGCTGCTGGGTTACATGAAACACTACAGAAACATTCCCGGACCTCACATGGTATTGGTGCCCAAGTCTACCCTGTACAACTGGATGAATGAATTCAACCGGTGGGTGCCATCACTAAAGGCGGTCTGCCTCATCGGAGACCAGGAGCAGAGGGTATGCGTACCAGTGCTGAGCAGCTGCATCGTTCTGAAGACCATAATGATTGGCAGTGAGCTCATTGCTAACGTTAGGTCCCTGGCTGTAGGTTGCTTTCATTCGGGATGTGCTCCTACCCGGAGAGTGGGATGTCTGTGTGACCTCCTACGAGATGATCATCAAGGAGAAAACCGTGTTTAAAAAGTTTAACTGGAGGTACCTGGTCATTGACGAAGCTCATAGGATAAAAAATGAGAAGTCAAAGGTAAAGTGCTTAAAATGTTTCCAAAATCTGCTACTCAATCTGAAGATTAGAGAGAACCTTTTGTGCGTAGTGCTTGATAACTTTAAAGAGTGATCATATTGACTAACTCTGGTCTTTTTCTTTTTGTAGCTCTCGGAGATTGTGCGTGAGTTTAAGACAACCAATCGCCTGCTTTTGACTGGAACCCCCTTGCAGAATAATCTGCATGAGCTCTGGGCTCTCCTCAATTTCCTCCTCCCTGATGTCTTCAACTCTTCTGAAGTGAGACCTTCACCATAGAATTATAAGCACCAACTTGTACATTGCTGCACTGCACGTGTGTATTAAATGTCTTTGTTTTCAATAAAGGATTTTGATGCTTGGTTTGATACCAACAATTGCCTGGGGGATCAGAAGCTGGTTGAACGTCTGCATATTGTGAGTACTGTGTCCTACGTTTGGGTTTGGCCACATTTGAGCTTGGCATCATAGAGAAGATGCACGTGTCCTGAGATTCCCTCCTTTGATATATCTTCACTGTAAATAGGTGCTTCGCCCGTTCCTTCTACGGCGTATCAAAGCTGATGTAGAGAAATCCCTGCTGCCTAAGAAGGAGGTGAAGATTTATGTGGGACTCAGCAAGATGCAGAGAGAATGGTTGGTGCCATGATTTAATTTGGATTTTATCTGTGATTTGGTTTAGGACTCGGTTGCAGATCCTCTTATGTTTGGTTACACTTTCGTCCGACTGTTTGTCCTCGCTTCAGGTATACCAGGATTCTGATGAAGGACATAGACATTTTGAACTCTGCAGGCAAGATGGATAAGATGCGACTCCTTAATCTTCTGATGCAACTGCGGAAATGCTGTAATCACCCGTACCTGTTCGATGGCGCTGAGCCCGGCCCTCCTTACACAACGGACCTACACCTGGTGGTCAACAGCGGCAAGATGGTCGTGCTGGACAAGCTGCTGCCTAAGCTGAAGGAGCAAGGTCAGACTGTTCCGGGGACCCCATAGCAATGTAAGAGCTGGTCAACACCTTGAGGCTAACAAGCTGTGTGATCCTCGTCCCCAGGCTCCCGTGTGCTGATCTTCAGCCAGATGACCAGGATGCTGGACATCCTAGAGGACTACTGCATGTGGAGGAACTATCAGTACTGCCGCCTCGACGGCCAGACTGCACACGAAGAGAGACAGGCACGTTCCGTCCTTAGCCTTCTATTCCACGTAGAATAAAAGTTGAGTTGAATTTCTCCTCTCTTTGTCTTACGCCTTTTGTTGTTTTGGTTTGCCAGAAATCGATAAACACATACAATGAGCCAAACAGCTCCAAGTTCATCTTCATGCTGAGCACCCGGGCAGGAGGCTTGGGGATTAATCTTGCCACTGCTGATGTGGTCATCATTTATGACTCTGACTGGAATCCACAAGTCGATTTGCAGGCTATGGTAAGTTTCGTGATGTTGCTTATTCCTAACTCCAGAAAACACAGAGTATCATCATCCCCGTTTTGTAGCCACTTGATTGCTTGTTTACCAGGTGTTACTAATTTGGGACCCAACCGGCACAATTTCTGAAAGACTTCTCGTCTTTGGCCACCTTAGGACCGTGCACACAGGATTGGTCAGAAGAAGCAAGTGCGCGTGTTCCGGTACATCACAGAGAACACGGTGGAGGAGAGGATAGTCGAAGCTGCAGAAATGAAACTCCGACTGGACTCCATTGTCATTCAGCAAGGTAGGATCTTTGTTTATTGATACGTTCCCCTCAAACTGTAGGGGTGCTGATACACGGATGTGGGGTGTGATGCTGTTTCTGAAACTGCCAGCATCTATTATCAGACTTATTTCTATACTTTAATCCTAAGTCCAGAAGTTGGACTGAACAGTTTTCTGTCCACAAACAGGGAGGCTGGTGGACCAGAATCAGAATAAGCTCGGTAAAGATGAGATGCTGTCGATCATTCGACATGGTGCGACCCACGTGTTCGCCTCCAAGGAGAGCGAGATCACCGACGAGGATATCAATGAAATTCTGGAGAGAGGCGAGAAAAAGGTCCGTTTGAGCATTTTGACATTTGTGGTTCTTTGTAGGGCTGCAACAACTAATCAATTTAATTGATTGAAATCGATTATTAAAATAGTTGCCAACTAATTTAATAATCGATTAGTTGGGTCTATGTTATACACATAAATACAGTGGCTATCTCCTATTTTGGGAGCAGTAAGCTAACCAAAGCTGCGGTGGCTTTGGCACCATTAAGCTGGATACCGACCGCCATAAAAGAAAAAGGTGACGAGAACCAATGGCGTGCCTTTAGTTGCTTACGTGATGAATTCTGGAAGAATTGAAAAAAACGTTTTGTTTTAATTCTGCCAGAATTTGACAGTCGTCAGCTGAAATTAGGGACACTGATGTATTATGTGACGTTGTGGAGTTTTTGGGTTATTTTATGCAATTATTCAGATTACATAACGCAAATCCTTCATTCAGTGGTGTAGTGGAGGGTAAATACACATAAACGCCATTTACGTACCTTTTAAATTTACAAAACAGCGTTTCCGCACCTTTTTTGAGATCACTAATGTTAAGGATATAAATAGTTACCCATCGTTTTTACTGCTGTGCATATAGTTTACCC
>JAODKF010000018.1:5079118-5101896 GCA_026779585.1 Mormyrus proboscirostris
TGCTTTGTTGCCCCCCCCCCCCCCCCCACAACTTAGAGATGTGGAATTTGGGTTTACAAGCTGCAGCATTTGTGAGTGATTATGGCTTCATTTTGCTCAGTTTTGTGGGGAAACAGCTTACCTTCTGCGGCTCCTTCTCGATCAGAAGAACAGACACCGTTCCGATTTGCACCCGAGGGACCAGCATCAGTGATGGATCATTTTTAAACATCTCCCACAGTTCCACAGACTGGGACTGTAGCCGCTTTGAGTGCCTTTACTCCCTGTCATCCTGGTCTGGAAACCCCGTTTGCAGGCAAACGGGGTAGATGGGCTGGAGACGGCATTGTGACCAGGGCCTCTGCTGCCCAGTGCTGTTTCATTAGGGATTAATATCCTCGTGTGGGATGCGTGTAAAAGTGCAGCTGAGCTGTGGTAAAGTCAGCTGGTCTCCTTCCAGCCTCACAGCTGTGCTGAGCCAGGCCGCGCTTTCAGTTTTACTACGGTGCAGCCTACGCCTGCCCTTAGTGTGGTTTATACTTTAATAAATCTTACAATATCCAGCCCTCTGATTCCATCAGCAACGTCACAGAGGCTTCTAGCACAGGTTGAGCTCAGCTTCTAGCAGATTCATAGTGTGTACGGCTGTAGAAACACCTGAACGTTGTGTGAATATTTATCAAGGTGAGATCGGTGCCTGCAGTGGGTTTGGTTTCCGGGCCACAGAGCCTGACCGGTTTAAGTTCGTTCCTTTTGTTGACTTTGTTGGTCCCAGTTTGAGCCCATTCCTGTTGATTACTTTGTTGGTTTCCAGTTGTCCCAGTTCCTGTCGACTGTTTGGCTTACAGCTCACAGTAAACAAGACAGTAAGGGGCTATAAGAGAAGTTGCTTGAGACAAGGGGTTCCAGCCTTTATTTTACCCAGGGGGGAACTGGGGAATCCTGGGTGGTGGGTCTCGGTTGGAGGGGTCAAGTGTCATACAGAGATCACGTCCACCAATCAGTGCACAGTGAGGGCAAGAGAGAGGGAGAACCACTAACAGAAGATCGGGAATATGCTGAAACTTCCCACGTGAAAACAGACCAAACGCTGAGGCCTCAGGCAGCAGGGCAGAAGAGTGGGAGAAGAGAGAGGGCATCACTTAGGAACGGTGGAGCGGAGCTGGGCTGAGAGAGAGAGAGAGACGATGGAGGCTGAGGGGGAGAATGGGAGGCGAGGGCTTGCCCCAGGTCCCAGCTGCAGCATAATTAACTTCACTGCTCTTTGTGTTTCTCGTTTGACTGCAGGGAGAAGATGAAAGGGGCCTCCTAAGCCTCGCATTCCACCCCAATTACAAGAAAAACGGAAAGCTGTACGTCTCCTACACCACCAACCAGGAGCGCTGGGCCATGGGGCCACACGACCACATTCTGCGCGTGGTGGAGTACACCGTCTCCAGGTTAGAGGCAGAGCAGAACAAAAACACCTCATGACAATGTTCTGCATGTGGTGCAGTGCACAGTCTCCAGTTAGAGGCAAAGTGAAACCAAAAAAAACCACAAGCAGAACCAAGTTTTCAAGGTTAAAGGCAAAAGAACACTCTCAGAAAAGAACACGCCTAGAGAAATGAAAGCTTCTGCTTACAAAAGAGTAGTCCATATTTTTATACATTATAAAAAATGATTTCAAAAAATATTTAAAAAATTTTTAATTGTAATTTTTTATGAATGTGGTTTGGGAAAAAGTCAAACCTGTAAAGTTCATCTTATGCCTGATGTACATGCTTAGGTTAGGTGAGATTTTATTTGATATAATTACAATATATAATGCAAGTCGTTGCACTTCATCAATTGTTCTTTAGTGTGTGAATAATAAAAAGGGAAGCAGCTCCTCTGACTGTGTATCATGGTTAAAACCCAGTAGAGACATTTTGGATTAATTACATCCTCATCAAATCTTTAACCCTGATTCAAAGCTGCCTTTAAAAACAAAGGAATTTTTCTAGCCATATAAAACATTTGAATCACTTCCTCATTACTGTAAATGTATCACTTTAAAATGTTATACTGGCAAAGACTGTGCAAAATCACATCATTGTACCAAAGCGATAGGAAATATTTAGTATCTGGGAACAATAAGATCACATATTAAATTTGGTGAAATGCTGGCATGATGGACTGTGGTCTTCAGGAAGGTTCTGCATTTTTAAGTCCAGAATAATTTCCTAACTGTCTGAATCAGACCCTGTTTTATTAACTCAATACTGAGAGTATGATCATTTACACAGTTGTAATTATGTACTTTAAATAATGGGTGCGCGCCCTTCCATCTCCCTGGTTCCCCCTTGGAGGGCTGCTACAACCACCTGCTCAACACTCCTTCATCTCACTGGTTCCCCCTTGGAGGGCTGCTACACCTGCCCACCAGACACTCCCAGGCCAGTGACAGGCCGCTGCTTCCTTTCAGGAAGGACCCCAACCAGGTGGACGTGCGGACGCAGCGGGTCCTGATGGAGGTAGCAGAGCTGCACCGGAAGCATCTCGGGGGGCAGCTGCACTTCGGGGCTGACGGTCTGCTGCACATCTTCCTGGGCGACGGCTTGATCACGCTAGATGACATGGAGGAGATGGACGGCCTGAGGTAGGCCACGGGGGTGCTTGTGACGGCACGTCTTGAGAGCGTCACGTGGAAATGAGCAAGCGGCACGCACCTCTGCCCCACAGCGACTTCACGGGGGCCGTGCTGCGTGTGGATGTGAACACAGACTCCTGCCGGGACCCCTATGCCATCCCCAAGGACAACCCCTACTTCAACAGCACCAACCAACCACCAGAGATCTATGCACACGGGCTGCGCAGCCCAGGCAGGTAGGTCACACTCAGGAACATGATGTCTAGGTTAACCTGGGTTAACTGAGGCTAACCACCTCGACACTGTTACAGGTGTGCCGTGGACCAGCACCATGTGAACAGGAGCCTCCTGATCATCTGTACAGACTCCAGGGGCAAAAATTCAAGCACAGGGAGGATCCTGCAGATTAAAAAGGGGGAAGACTATGGTGAGCTGAAGAAGGGCCTCTTATTTGGAGTTTTTATCTTTAGCTTTGGCTAAGTGTGTTAGTGTTAGTAGGGCTGTCAACTTTGGTCAGCCCGCTGGCGTGAGATTTTCGATTCCAGACAAGTCCACATACGCATTTACACCTATGTGACAGTTTTGTTACCTTGTAAATAGTATGTAGGGTTTGCAAACTACCCCAACGCTTTTGATGCAGCTAAATTTAGGTTTATAATGTAATAATATAAATTTGCCATAAGATTTCTTGCGCGAGCGTGAGAGTCTGAAAGCGTGAGTGTCACGCCAGATGCGTGTGAGTTGGCAGCCCTGGTGTTAGCTTGTCTTTAATTTTGGCTAAATCTTTGTGTTAGCTTGTTAACTTGTTGTTAACTTTGGCTAAATCTCTGTGTTAGCTTGTCTTTAACTTTGGCTAAATTTGTGTTAGCTTGTCTTTAACTTTGGCTAAATCTTTGTGTTAGCTTGTCTTTAACTTTGGCTAAATTTGTGTTAGCTTGTCTTTAACTTTGGCTAAATCTCTATGTTAGCTTGTCATTAACTTTGGCTAAATTTGTGTTAGCTTGTCTTTAACTTTGGCTAAATCTGTGTTAGTTTGTCTTTAACTTTGGCTAAGTCTCTTAGTTTTAGCATGTGTTGAGCTTTAGCTTAGTCTCTTAGTGTTAGCGGGTCTTTAGCTTTCAAGATCTTTCCCCAACTGTATCCCGTTGGTCATCACTTGTACAATTCAAATAACACAGTAAGATGACCAGTGTGTCAAATTATATAATTCTATTTGATTACTATGAAAATTCCATATCCATCTGAGAACAAGCAATTCATTGTTGTCCTCTGTAGAGGAAATTGTGGTTTTGTTCATATTTCATGCCACTTTTAAGTCCTGTTGCTTCTTGAGGAGGCCAGTTACATTTTTAAGTTGGCATCACATACAGTATGTGTGCTCTCTACAATTCCAAAAATCTTTTTTTTCCCTCGATCTCTGGAAGATGCCTCATTTGTTAAAAAACAAATACTTTTATTATACTGTTTTTACAGTTTTGATGGTTGGGTATTTTAAGTTTACATGTATATAAAAACCTGTTTTAAAGTTACACACCTGCACATACCACTCTTTCAATCATTGGCGAATTATTAAGGTAAACAGTAAACATGTTTATGCCCTTTTTCCTTCGGACTTTTATGCGTCTGTGTTCAGATCATGTCAGACAGATTTATCTAATTGTTTCCAACGCATTTCCAATCTTGTTTGCAGAGCACGTCCCTCCGCTGTTCCACTTGCCCCCCAGTAGGGCGGCGCCTGTCGGCGGGTTTATCTACCGAGGCTGCCAGTCAAGGCGACTGTACGGCAGTTACGTCTTTGGCGATCGCAGTGGGTGAGTCTGTTATGCTACAGTGACATTTCTTGGAGGAGGGATTTACGGGCGAGAGTGGCCAATGGTGACACACGGTGAGACATGTGATGCGCTGATGTCACAGGCCCAGGCACCTCATCCGTGTGGTTTACAAATAACCCACAGGGGTCTTTAATACTCTGGTCTCAGCCAGCATCAGCTTCTCTCAGCAACGGGCCCTCACCTGGGTGGGGGGGGGTTGTTTTCAGGGACAGCTTCATGGTCTCCTCAGCTCCTCAGGCTGCGCATGTGGGGAACATCACATGACAGGAGCCGTCCAAACCCCAGTAAAAGGTCAAAAAAGTGAGATGCTGAAATGATCATTTTAAACAAGCCACATTAAAGCAGTGACATTTGCATTTGTTTGATCTGTTGTTTTTGTCTAAAGTCACATACAAGTGAACACTGGCATAGGAGCGAGTTTGATACTGGGGGAGCACAGCTTAAAATTTTAACTACAAAGGTCTATTTGTTGGGAGGGTGAAAGAAGTCAAATTAAATATTGGGGGGTACACACCCACCCACAGCATCCGATCCCCCTGTAAATTAGGCAAATGGCACATTGCTAAGATATGGAGTCGACTAGGCGTAATCATAGCTAGGCTGAGCTTCCAGTGAAGGATCAGGTAGAGGTGTATGCAGGATCAGAGCAGGAGCTACACAGCATCTACCAACAAAGCAAGAACCTAATAAGACAACTGGGCAATCAGAAGAAAGTACAGGGACTGTTTTATTAATTATTTAATTATATTAATATTAATAATAATTGATTAAGAGCGTTCAGGGACTGTGGACAGGTATCAGACTGGCAGAGACAGGTATCAGACAGGCAGAGATGGGTATCAGACTGGCAGAGACGGGTATCAGACTAACAGTGACGGGTATCAGATTGGCAGAGACAGGTATCGGACTGGCAGAGACAGGTATCGAACTGGCCTAGACGGGTATCGGACTGGCCTAGACGGGTATCGGACTAGCACAGATGGATATCGGACTAGCAAAGACGGGTATCAGACTGGCAGAGACGGGTATCAGACTAGCAAAGACGGGTATCAGCCTGGCAGAGACGGGTATCAAACTGACAGAGGTATTCCTGCATCAGATGGATGAGCCTGGGGTGTATTAGAGGGTAAAAGCACATAAATGCCATTTGTGCACCTTATTAATTACAGAACAGTGGTTACTTGCTTTTTTATGATCGTTCACTGACTTGTCAGTATGCAATTTAGATGTTAGAGTCCAAAATATAGCCTGTTGTTTACTACGTTAGCATACGACCGCACGCCACACTGATCCTGCGGACAAACTGGCACACGGCCCCCTGCCTCACCCCTCAGCAACGCAGCCGGTGCAAATGAGCAGATCAGTGCAGGTCCTGCAGCATGCATGCGGAGCAGGGGGCATCAGGCAACATTTCGCAAAAATCGGCCCCCACCCCCCCCAAAAACACAGATGGAGGTTGAAAATGGTAAACAGACAGAGTGGTTCCTTATTTTTCAGTTAATAAACTAACATCAGTTGCCATCGAGTTCTTTAGCCTGGAGACTGATGCCGACTGCAGTAAAGTTAGCTGCTTAGTAGATAAACGGTAAATAGACAGCCTGTCTGGATCAGTGCAACTGTATTTCCCTTTCAGCTAGCTGGACATTAAGTTACACATTTATCCACTTCATAATAATAATAATAATAATAATAATAACAATAATGATAATGTGATGACGATGATGATGATGATGATGATGATTTGGTTTCAGTGGCAGTCCTGCATAGATGCTAGGTAGTTTATCCACCGTTTTTAACGGCACCTAAAAGTGTGCTATAGTTATGTACAGTTATATAGCCACCTGTTTTTTATTACCACTACACCACTGTGGTTAACCCATAGCTAAATACCTCTTAACTTGTTAGTCAGCTCTGGGTCCAGCCACAGATGACGGCAGTGGGCCGGACCCTCAGCTGAGGCTCGTGTGTGAACACCCCATGCAGGAGCTGTGTCCTTGGGCCACTGTGTGCTGGAGGGGCGTTTCCCCATTCCGCACTCATGTTCCCCAGCCCAGACTGTGCGGGGCGGCCCAGTCCAGACGCAGATGTGCGTGTCACCCAGCGCTCCCTCTGCAAACAATAATCACTTTAATGAGGCTGTTGACAGAAGGACCCCTTAAGTATTTTTCCATGGCCGGGTAACGCCAAACCAACTCGCAAGGCAGCTGTGTATCTGCATCACGTCGAGAGATTCCCGGGAATCCTGCCTCCCACGAGGCTCAGCCAAACACGGACTCATACACGCCCTCCACTGCGTCCTGATCAGCGTCTCCCCAGTGGGCTAAAACACTGTTCTGGTGATCAGAAGGTTCCCGGTTTGAATGCCAGGGAGAGAAGAGTAAACTCCACATCGGACCCTTAAAGGAGCAGTTTACCCCAAACCTGAAAAAAGATGTCTTTTAGAGTTTTAGAGGTGTCTTCTATGCCATATGGGCTTCTGTTAAATATAATGGGAGTGAATGACATTATTTCTGTGGCAATTAAAGCAGCAAATAATATATTTGTAAAATTCAACAGCAGTGTCTCGTACCAGGAATCATGACCCAGTTATAATAGATAAACCACAGACTTTGTAGTAAGCAGATTAATATAGGAACTACTTTCTTCTGCTGAACTTCACACGCCAGACGTATCACTGCGGAGATGCGCGGTGATTTCTTTTTTTGGGGTGAACTGGCTCTTTAACCCCTGACTGCTCCAGGGACTGTCTGGCCCTACTTTACCTATCATATGCTGCTTTGGACAAAAAAAGTAAATGTAATGGCGTGTAACCGGGAGAGGTGAGAAACTGGACTGGTGAGTCTGCTCAGAGTGCCCCCTGCCTGTCACATACAGTATGCAGCATCTGCGACTAAAACGTGTGCTTTTCCCCATTAACAGCTGCCACATGTGCGTGATCGGCTAGTGATGCCTGGCTGGGCCGTGTTCTGCTTCTCTGACAGGAACCTGCGAATCCTCCAGAAGGCCTGGAGCGGTCGGGCGTGGCGGGAGAAGCCCCTGTGCCTGGGCGGGGGGCACCCCTGCGGCAGATCCCTGATGGGGCAGGTCCTGGGCTTCGGAGAAGATGAGCTAGGTGTGGAGCAAAGTAATTCCTTATGGTTCAGCTGAGTGTGAGCAGGCTGGCCTCCCACTTCGGGGTCTTTACCTTTAGATGGTCTTTAGCATTATTCAGAGGGCTGCTGTTTTGCACGACTCTCACTTTTTCAGACCCTCGCGGTCACACAAGAAATCTAAAAAATCTATGTTATTCCATTATAAACCTAAAATTAGCTACAGTAAAAGTGTTGGGCTAGTTTGCAAACTCTACAGACTATATGCAAGGTAATAAAACTGTTACATACATGTATATGCGCGTGCAGATTGTCTCGAACTGAAAATCTCACTCCAGCCAGCTGACCACTGCAGCTGGAGTTCTATGAGAAATTCATCAGCTTCATTTATGTCTCCTGCACGTTTCAATTAATGACTGAATCCCTCAATCATCCACACTGGTGTCACATTCTCAGTATAATTAGAATTTAATAATTAATTGTCATTATTGACACACCACAACAAAATGTGTCCTCTGCATTTAACCCATATTAATAAGATTTGGACCTGCAATCTTTTGATTACGAGTGCACTTCCCTAACCATCAAGCCACCACTGCCTGTAACGCAGCACGTAGTGCATCACCAATGCTGCTGTAATCTGTGTTTGAGGGAAACACATGTATAAATACCACATATTAATAAAGCAGTGGAAATGAACTGGAATAACGATCTGGCGGCATACAGCTCGCTAGAAACTGTTTTGTAAATAATCCAAATTTCCAAAAATGCTTCGCAGATCCGGCAGAAATTAATAGGCACCCCGTGGATTTTTACTATTTAACTGGTGAAAAAAAATCTGTTTAGATTTTTTCCGCAGACCACTCGGAATCCCCCTGGACTGAGCAGCTCTCACAGTGAGGCCCATATTCACTGAAAATCCATAAAGATTTGGGTGTTTTCCACGTTTTTTTCCTGTTGTCCAAAAAACAAAGATGGAGTTTGTTAGGAACCGAGGGACGGCAGGGAATGTCTCTGAAATCATTTTAATGCCTAAAACGGTCACTGTCTGCGGTTCAGACCATTGCACTTCGTGGTGTTTTCAACATTATATGATAGGAAATGATTTCATCATACTGTGGTGTTCTGCACAGTACTGATTCTGTGCACTGCTTTGGTGATTCCAGTGAAAGAAACCAAAATCTCCAGTCAGACACCACAGCATCAAGCAGCTGTCTCTGTTGCCACCATTCCAGAGTCCATCACAGAGACCTGCTGCTTAAAGGCCTCAGCTGATTTGCTGAAGGAGTTCGATCCCCGAGTCACAGCACGATCGCTTATGCTATGAGCGCCAATGGCCAGCCAGAGAGGGGTCTGCGCGTTACAGGAGCTCTCGTTTCCAGACGCTCACCTCAGGTCCTGCATTCTCTCCATCTTCTCCTTGTAGGTGAGGTGTACATCTTAACCACCAGCAAAACTGTGGCTCACTCCCAAAGCGGCATACTCTACAAAGTGATGGACCCAAAGAGGTGCGTGAACTTCAGGGCGCGATGCCGGTGCGTGAACCGACACACAGTGCTTGTGAGGGTCCAGCAGCAGATGGTTGGAGCTTTTTGGGACCATCTTCTCTGGGGTCTTCAGCATTGGTTTCTCACCTTCACATTTGAGGTCAGTCACGAGGCAACAAGTAGCGTCTCAACTGGAGATTCTTCTCAGGGGGGTTTGTAGATGGCTCAGATCCGCACGCCCCCCCCCCCACCCCCCACAAGCCAAGCGCCCCATCTCTCCTGGAACATCATGGCTGGCCTGTCGGTTAAGCGAATCATTGCATGGCTTCTCCCCCGGCCAAAACAAATCGCAGTTAAAAAAAAAACTGAGTGTGAGCTCAACATGTTTCTGGATAGTGCTGACACTGCGGTAGGGTCAGAGTAAGTGTCCTGGACTGTTAAAAGTCTCCGTCCACTTTAAGGGCCATGTGCTGATCAGAGATTAAACACGACACTTTGCTCATTTCTGCGGCTTCTGGTATCCAGTCACTGAAATACCGGAGCATAAACAGCGTTGAGTTAAAATACGCCAGAGTGAAGTCCGGGGCTCGGCTTAAGTGAAGAGATTCATGTCCCGTCGGCAGGTCTGACCATCAGCCAGATGCTGTCAAACCTGCTCTTTGCACATAGAGATGGGTATCATGATCTCAGCTGGTCTGAATGCTCGCTTTGTGATTTTAAAAAAGGGCTTGGTACAGACTGCCAAAGGTGCTGTGAAACACAGACCAGGCACTGCGCTAAGAAGGCCATTTCAGCCACACAGCGGCCATTTCTGCGCATTTGCTCAGGGTCTAACCAATCAGAGTTATAATAAGACTTTATTTTATATATATTTACGCTGAGCTTGAGCAGATATTGGTGTCTGGACACAGAATGTTTCAGAAAAAGCCATACCTTGGAAAGGGTGCAACGTAGAGCTACAAGAATGATTCTTGGTTCCTGGAATCTGTTCAGCCTCGAGCAAAGGAGACTAAGGGTATGATCCAGGTATATAAGATTCTAACAGGTCTGGATGCTGTTCAGCCAAATGGCTATTTCAATATTAGTTTAAATACTAGAACTCGTGGCCGTAAGTGGAAATTAGCGGGAGAACATTTTAAAATGAATTTGAGGAAGCACTTCTTTACACAGCGTGTAGTTAGAGTATGGAATAGTCTTCCTGCTATTGTAGAACAAGTTAAAATCCTGGGCTCCTTTAAATCGGAGCTAGATAACTCTGAGATATTAAAGTTCTCCCCAAAAAAACTTGATGGGCCGAATGGCCTCATTTGTAAATTTCTGATGTGTATATGTAAGTAGATAAATATAACGGACATTGACTGAAACATATTTACCATCATTTGTAACGTGTTCTGAACCCTCAGTGGACAAGTAATCATTTATTATGAGATCATTGAACAGGCGGCTGGTGGGTGGATGGATGGATGGATGGATGGATGGATATGCATGCATATAGGAATAGTCAAGCAAAGCCATGTGAGATGTTTGTCCTCTAAGCATGCAGAGTTTAGGGTTTGTTAGACTCCTGCATCATATGGTTTAGGCTTCTGGGAAATGCAAAGATGATTCGCAATACCTGTCACCGCGGACAATAGTAACTGGCGGTTATATGGCAGAGAGCATAAGTGCGGCTGCTCAAAATGTGGAATTAAATCAAAACAGATCCCTGCCATCTTTAAATCCAGCGACATACGTACGAGGCAGCCTCGCACAACCTTGCGCATCGCAGTCAGCCTGTAAATTACGTGCTTAAATCGCTCAGCCCCCGGGATTAGCAAACAGCATTTCATAGCCAGAAGCAGGTGAGATGAATCAGAGCTTGGAAGCTGATGGGCTTGGAGCAGAGCTCTTCAGCAGATTGCAGCAGCAGTGGGGGGGGGGGGCATAAGAGGGGCCATAAATCATACAAAGTGGCCAACCCAGTCATTAGCCAATGATATGTTTCGAATCGATGAGTGACGGCGAGGGGGCACTTCGGGGGCCAATCAGTTTTCAGCTGGCCCCAGCACCCCTGTGACCCCGCCCCCGTACGCACTCCTGTGCAGCGGTGTCGAGTTCTCACCTCAGGACCGGAGGCCGTGCTTCTTGTGTGCTCTGCGACATTCTCGCGGTGGCAGCCCTTTTGACACACCCAAGCCCGTTATGAGCATCTCGTTTCAGGCGGCTGGCCCGGCTTTGTGGTTCCGGGGTCCGGCGAGGAGGGTGGTCCCACGTCTGCTACTTGGCGGCTCTATGCCGCGTGCTGGCAGGGAGGTGGGCAGCGCAGGGAAGGGGGGCATCTGCGCCACATTGATTCTTCATTAGGACGCCATGCCAAGCACACCAGTGAGCTGCCTGAAATTGGCCCTTCCCTGCTGAGGCGACTCTATTTACCCACTTTTTGCCTGACAGTCGCCTGATGGGGAGCAAATAAGCGGGCCACCGTGTTCCAGAACATTCCATGTACGTTAGGAGGTAGGGGGGTGGGGGCGGGGGTGGTCAGCGTGTGGCTACCCTGTCTCTGGTAACCACGGTGATGATGGCTCCTCTGGCCCTCTGCACGCAGGTCACAGCCCGTGGGAGACGGATACCTTTACGGACAGATGTTCCTCCATTCATCACGCTGAAACGTAATCTCGGGGGCAGTGGGGGGGGGGGGGGGCGGGAGCCTGACGCATAGTTTACTTCTGGCGCTAGTCAGTTTACTGTGGTAACTATGTGCCGTGTCCCGAAGCATCTTAAAGGAAATAGACACATTTTAAATGAGAATCAGTTATGGTGCAACTTTAACCGTCCTGGCCTGGTTGCTGGAAAAGAGAGTCTGGCTTCCTCGTGAAGCCATTTCCGTGTCGTCCTGCTGCTCGCGCTCTTTCAGCCAGCACAGATCTCACGAAATATTCAGGTGTGAAAAACAGCGACTGTGTGAAACAGTAACGGGAAAGTTACTCAGCATATGTTGCTAAAATGTTCACTGGACATGCTAAAGGCTAAAATGAGATCTGCAGTATGGAATTGGAAAGCATTAAAAATTCTGTTAAGCGTTATTGGTTAAATAACCCTGGATTTCAGAAGGAAACAGGAGGAAAGGGTGCTGTGTGTTGCTTCTGCCCCCGAATGCATATGCAGTGACTGTTTGTGACCAACATGGTGAATAATGGTCCCTGCGTAATACCGCATGGCGCGTCGAGCGGGACGTGTCTCTGACGGGGAATGTCCCCCTCAGGCCGGCGGCCCCCAAGGAGTGCCAGCGGCCAGTGGAGGCCCCCGAGCTTCTGGCAGCCGTCTGCTCCCGGCAGTGCCGCAACGGGGTGTGCACTCCCACCGGGCGCTGCTGCTGCCTGGCAGGCTGGGAGGGCCCCCTCTGCAAGGCGGGTGAGTAGTGCGCTCTTTGCCATCAATTTCCCATTATGAGACAGAGCCACAAGCTTATCCTCACTGTATTCTAGCAGTAATTTCGGCTATAGAGAGATGCAATTTATAGACAGATAAACTGCACTATCCCTAGGTGAACTTTATTAATGAGCAATTGTAGTGATGTTATGTTTTACCTGCATTCTTCTGATCCCCCAGCAAAATGTGAGCCTGCATGCCAAAACGGGGGTGTCTGCGTGGAGCCCCACAAGTGCCTCTGTAAAAGCAGCTTCTCAGGGGCCCACTGCGAGAAGGACGAGCATGGCGTGGAGATCAAGGCCAGGGACGGCATCGTGGATCGAATCATGGACGTCACCTCCTACTTGCTCGACCTGACCAGCTACATTGTTTAGGCAGAGACCTCTACTAGGAGATCTCCGGAGCAGAGTTCAACACCCTGGGGCATTTCCTGTGATATCATTGCTTCCATTTCTCTGACCGATGAGCTTAGCTATCCAAAGCAATCTCAGGCAATTGCGGGAGGACAATTATGTTATTAAGATTCTTAATCAGAAGACCTGGGATGCATTGATGTACCTTGGCTGCCTTGGAATCTGGAGCTCCACCTCCACAACCAGACCTTGGAATCTGGAGATCCACCTCCATAACCAGACCTTGGAATCTGGAGATCCACCTCCATAACCAGGCCTTAGCTTCTGGAGATCCACCTTTATAACTAGACCTCGATATGTGGAGCCCCACCTCCATAACCAGAACTTGGCTTCTGAAGATCCACCTCCATAACCAGGCCTTGGCTTCTGGAGACCCACCTCCGTAGCCAGACCTTGCAATCTGGAGATCCACCTCCATAACCATGCCTTGGAATCTGGAGACCCACCTCCGTAGCCAGACCTTGCAATCTGGAAATCCACCTCCATAACCAGGCCTTGGAATCTGGAGATCCACCTTTATAACTAGACCTCGATATGTGGAGCCCCACCTCCATAACCAGTCCTTGGGTTCTGGAGAGCCACCTCCATAACCAGACCTTGAAATCTGGAGCTCCACCTCCGTAACCAGACATTGGTATCTGGAGACCCACCTCCGTAGCCAGACCTTGCAATCTGGAGATCCACCTCCATAACCAGGCCTTGGAATCTGGAGATCCACTCCATAATCAGGCCTTAGCTTCTGGAGTTCCACCTCCATAACCAGACCTTGAGATCTGGAGATCCACCTCCATAACCAGGCCTTGGAATCTGGAGATCCACTCCATAACCGGGCCTTGGCTTCTGGAGCTCCACCTCCATATCTAGACATTGGATTCTGGTGCTTTACCTCCATAACCAGATCTTGTAATCTGGAGCTCCACCTCCATAACCAGATCTTGGCTTCTGGAACTCCACCTTCATAACCAGATCTTGTCGCCTGGAGCTCCATCTTGGATCTTGTAGGATTGAGGCTCCTCCTGGAATTGACACACCATTGCTGCTACTGCTATGGTGTTTTAACTCTGATAGATAATGTCCTCATGAGGAGAACACCTGACCTGGTGTAATTAACATCTGAAACTCGCAGGGATCGTCACTTTAAACAAAAGCATGCATATCTCAAAGGAGTCACTGTTGCTTCAAAAGTTCATTACAGCTGAGATGAGTAAACTTTTGAACATTCAACTTCCAGAACCACAGTGCTGGGTGTCTGGCATAGCCCTGGGAACAAAGAGCGCCTTCTGGCTTGCTGTCTGTCAGACGAAGTTTAATAGTGGTCATAGGACACTTGGGTCAAACATGGGACACTCCCACACAGAACAAAAATCTCCTTGAAAAACAAGGACACAACAAAAGGAAGCGCGATGTGTTTTGGATTAACTCTAACAGCAAAAGGAACCGGATGGTGACTGTAATGGCACAGAAGAGGACAAAGCCAGAAATCCACTTGTTTGTTTTTAATTCGTCTCTGTTATTCATTTCCTAGCAATATCCTCTATCACGTCCTGTGGGTTTGCTAAAAATAGCCTCTACATTTACAGAGAAATGCCTTTAATAAAGAAAGCAGCAAAAAATGTCATTTTTGTAATGATATCAATGTGAGATTTCTGTAAAGTGGAATTTCTGAGGTTTACAGCTAACAGAAATGAACAATGTGTATTTACTTTGCTGGTGCACCTTGCAGATAAACACAAGATGTGCGTGACAGACATAGCAGGTATCATATACAGTATCAGACTGTTTAGCTCATGAGTGCTTTATGTACTGTGACATGGTGTTAAACAGAAGAAATATTTATGTTATATTCTATTGCGGTGAAAATACAAATCCCGCATTTCATGTACTGTTACAGTTTACTGTAGTTCCGAACAGCAGGTATATTGCATAAAATTTACCACAAGCCTGAGTAACATCTTACCAAATTGAAATGTCTTTATTCATTTTGGGTCACCTAAGTTCTTGCTGGTGGGGTGTCTCCTACATCTCCATCACGCCAAGCGGACATTGGCATTAGCGTAAAGTGTCAGAGCCGGGTCCCTCATTGAGGAAATCCCTGCAGGTCATTTGCCCCGGAAATCCCCGGGTTTTCTGTCCGTGAAACCTGTGACGAGTCTGAGGTAGGCGGCCCCCGCAAAAGGCACTTGCCTGCACGTACACCCTTTCCCGTCCACAGCACCTGCACAAAACCCAAGCCCACGTCCAAACACAGGCTTTTGTTGCCTCTGGGCCCCGAACCCCAAAGCAGGCCCAGGTCATATTCAAGGCTTTAAACATGCCGATTTGACACCATGTGTCCCTTTCAGGCCCGAAGAGCCCGTTTGCAGCCTTTTCTCTCATCATTACGGCAGGTTTTTGCTCTGCCTGTAATTGTGGGCCAGCTGTTGTACCTAAACAGATACTTACACACCACCATCTGTAATGATTTCCTCATTTCCCTGAAGAAATTGTCCAAAAATGTGCATTCTCACCCTTCGAAAAATCCTCATAAAGTTGCAGCCAATGGCCAATTTGGAAGCAACTTTTTACTGGATCACAAATTATTTGAAAGGACTTTGTGCATTTAAAAAGTGCTACACCAGGTGGATTGACTTAAATATCCAAATATGTAGTATCCCTCTGATAATGCTTCTAAAAGTGAGACGAGCATCACTCGCTGGCTGCTTGGCCCCGTCTAGGCTGTGACGTTGTGGATTTATCAACCCACAACCCCCAAAATTTACAATGAGGGCCCAAGACTCACGGCCCCCACTAGGTGCTGTGTCTGCTGATGTGTCCGACTGCATCATCATCAAAACAATAATAACAATAGTTATTACTACTATAATTATAATTATCATTATTATTATTACTTGAGCAATTATTTGAGCATTATTTAAACCAATTTCTCTGGGATTAATAAAGTCTTCTGTTTCTGATTCTGATTACTTGCAAAGGCTGTTTCTGTCTCACTCTGGGCAAACACACTCAGATGTTGTCGTCTCACAGTTAGCATGTTGGATGCATTTCAAAGCTCAGTGTAACAGAACTGAGGGACAATCATGGTCTAATCGATTACTCTGTCTCCAGTGTCTTCAGCACTAGCTATGACCAACTCACAGCCACAATTATCAGAGTATTTTATGAAAATTGAGTAATCAAAAGGCATGAATACATGTACTCTTACAGCCCGTGGCTGATTTGATTTTCAGCAAAAACTATTTTAAAATCCTGATACATATTGAAACAGCAAACAAATATCAATATAACATCGAATGGAGTGGTCTCTGTCAACTCCCACCACGTATTTTAGTGCTTATAAATTTTGTTCACATATTTTGAAATCATCTCCGGACCCCTACTTTGGGAGCCGCTGATGGAGATCTCCTTCCTCCGGGTTATCCCATCCACGTGGTCTGGAGTGATTCCAAATCCTGCATCTTGGCAGAGCCAGCTGGCGGAGCAAATGCCACGGCCAGTTTGACACCAAAGTTAAACTGAAGAATGACCAGCACATGCTGGTGTCTGCAGTAGGACAGCCGCACCTCTCCCGGCCCAGGTCAGGCATCTGACTTTACGCACTAATGTAAATAAGATATAGGTGCACAGGTTTCATCCGGTAGGGACCAAACCAGGTCCAAACCCCCGCTCCCCTAAACACACTCAGTACTCTCACAACACTGGCAGGAACATATCCCTACTGTCCACACCCAAATCTACCCCCCTACAAAGGGTCAGTAGTGCTAATATGAAATTGGCTGCCTCATCACCAAAAACAACTTTTAGCTACGTAAGCCGTATAGACGCCAGAGTTTATAACGAGTTCTGTAGTAATGGACTCCTTTTATATTATCTTAGCACTATAAACCTTAACTGCTATTTATAAATAAAATGTGAAAATGATGTGCTGTTAAAAGAACATTTTCACTTTCCCTCTTTATAATATTCACATAAAACACATTTAAATAGGCCTTAACTTTTGTATTTCTCTGGATACTCGTGACAGTGTTTTGTAAATTAAATTTGATTTATGGAGACGGCATTTTGGGTCCGTGAAAGGGAAATCGATGTGTCTATTAAAGTTTATCGCCTCCTGCCAAATGATGTCGGAACTCTCTCCTGTTTTTTTGGACAGCAGTAAAGTTTGGATTCCTATGGGGTTCGGAAGGGTCTGGAATTGCAGGTTAACTCTGACTTTCTCATCAGCTTTACACTCGGGAAGAGGAACGATTCTCGCCTACAACTGAATCCGTGTGTGTGCAGACTGTCAGAATTTATTGGAAAAGCACAGGGAACGTTCTGGACCTGCCCTCCGTCCAGTACCAGCGTATTTCCTCTAAACAAACCAGTACTGAAGACCACCCACCCAGTATAATGTCTGAAACCTATTACATGTAATACAATACCGAGTTATTTGCAAAAAATTCAGGGCAAATTAAAATTCCATAAGGGGGAACAAAGCAATGATTCTGTACGGTTCAGAGTAGATCTCAAGTTATTGTGTGACATTTCAGTTACCGCTGGCCGTCTTGGAGGTTCTTGACTGCACCCAGCTCATATCTGCTTTGACACAAGCAGCACAGGATATTCTGGACAGGATTTCATACACATGTGACAGTTATCAAATATATGCACTATTCTGTGGGTTTTTGTTTTATTTGTATAGCAGATACTTTTACAAAACTGAGGAGTAACTGAGGTTAAGGGCCCCAGTCAAGGGCTCAACAGTGACATAACTCTGCCAGCAATAAGATCTGAAATGGGGACCTTCCCATCATAGACTCCAAGTCCTAAACCACTGAGGGACACACTGCCCCCTGCAGGACACAACACAATAATACATTAACCAGCAGTAACTTATTAGCACTACAGTGGTGCCTGTGGTTCACGAACACGATCCGTTCCAGGAAAGTGGTTGTGAACAAATTTATATGCGAACCAAGGCAATTTTTCCTATAACAAAGCACTGAAATTTGATGAATTCGTTCACAAGCCTACCAAATAATATTTTTTTTTTAATTCATTTTCTGGTTTTTATAGTAAAAACATAGATAAACACAGCATAGTGTGGCGACGGGCAGACCGAGGCATCGCGGGAGCAGAGTAAGACGTGGAGACTCGCTTGCAGGGGAATCACACTCTTTATTAACAGTCCTTAACCCTTGTATTGTTTTTGTTGTTAATGTTGATAGTTGCGTTTCCCTGTTGTCGCGCATGTGTTTCCCGTGTCTTGTGTGTACCTGATCCAATCCTCACGTGTATTTAGCGTCTGTTAATCTCCCACCATGTGTGCATCCTACAGTTCAGCATCTGGCAACCTTGTGTTTCCCGTCTGTGTATTTGGGTTTGGTGCTCGTTGGGTGCCTGTTGTGGTCCTTCTATTCACAAGTGCACGCAGGGCATGCTGGGACATGCGCCCCGCCGGTGCCACACTAGTATAAAAAAGGAATCTGGTCAAGGAACCTGTTCGTCGACTAAAATTTCTACGCAAACCAATGCATTCTTTTCACGAAAGTTTTGGTCGCAAACCAAATTGTGGCAGACACCACTATATCACTAATTTGAAACCATAATTGGTCATTTCTGAAATACTGAGATAATAATGACAAGCTCCCTTGTTGTGTACCCCATCTTACTGTCCGTGATACACTGAAACATATGTAGGTGAGAACAAGTTCGGCAGCATGGAGCTGGGGGGTTGAGGAACTTGCTGAAAGACACACAGATATGTGACTATTCTGAGGGTAGCATAGCCTGCTGTGCCCCACACCCCCCCCCCCCCCAGGGCAGTACTGATCCATGAGTATCAGCAGGTGTTACTGCCTCAGTCGCCCATATAACTCGAGCACAATTCGCATCCTAATTGCTAACATATTTCCCCACGATATTACTGTCATCTGTAGGCTCTGTGTAGAATTTCTCTAAATATTTATGGTGCTTTCGAGCTGTCTGATGCCCTTAATCCCATTTCTGTTTCTGACATACTGCTGAGAGCATATCAACACCGATGACACATTACATCTCTCTGTTGACTGTAGCTTTATATCCCCCAGTAACATCCCCGATTTTGCCAATGATGAGGTCACACAGCTACACACCCGGATCTCTTCCTGGTTATTATGCTGTGGACGTTCCATTTCAGGATCTTGCAAGATGGACGCTCCACAGAGCTTCCGCTGATGTTCAAGTGGAGGTTTTGTATCTGAGAAACCTCACAAATGACCTTGAAGGGCTTCCTCCAAATAAAACTGGAGGAGTGATTCAAAATGGAGACCACCATAATCATGAACTTGGGCATCTTTTACAAGCTCAGGAGGGACTGAGGCCACCTATCTAACTATCTATCTATCTGTCTATCTATATACATACATATGTGTAAATTAGATAGATAGATAGAGCGGGTTAGTGTAGCAAACAGACAATGTATTATACAGTGAATGGAGAGATAACATCATACTTTTATTGTTTCTGGGGCCCTCTTCCCTCCCCCCAGTGTAATTACTCTTTGTGGGCACCCAAATTCAGAGGTCTGGTTTGGGAGGTGCCAGAGAGCACAGACCTCCTGGGACGGTCTTCCTAGACTTCTGGTGGTAGGGTGCTGTGAACAGCTCTGGTCAGCTGACCTGTAGGAGGACCCCCAATGACTAGCCCCTGGTTCCTGACAGAAGGGGGCAGTGATAACACCTATGGGACATGGTCTTACTGGAGTGGGGGGGCACACACCAGTCTGTCAACACTCTGGAAAAGCAGCACCATCGCTTCAGATGCCTGTCTTCCCAGTGCTGAGGTTTTTCAGCTCCTGAAGGCCAGCCAGTGTCTGGCAGCTGCAAAGCAGGATTTAAAGGGCCGGTAGCGCCTACAACTTGGGGGCTGCGGAGTCAGACCTGTAAAGCCCCCTCATGGCGGGGACGCGTGTAAAGGTGCCCCCGCCTGCACTAAATGCAGAGGCATTTCCTGGGGAATCCATCAGCATTTCCTCATTCTGGCCCCTCACACCGGGACAGATCGGCGCAGTGTCCCTCTGACCCCTGGCTCTCTGTAAGTCACCTGCTAAAAGCATCACAGACTCCCCTCCCCCGGGACAGGGATGTGACTGCTGCTATTGTTATTAGGGCCAGACAATGTGACAATCCCCGGCGTGAAAAGATCAAACCTCTTTATGAGAAAGAGAGACAGGTATGGCAGCATGCAGCTCAGTGGGTCAAGATGCTACACTCGTGATCGGTATGTCACTGGTTCAACTCCTGGAGTTGGAAGAGTGATGTCACCATTGGGCCCCTGAGCAAGACATTTAACCCCCAAGTCCTCCTGGAACTGGTTGATCCTGCTTTCTCAAAAATACATAAAAAGCATCTGCAACAAAAATATTATGTAAAATGGCGAAAAAAAATACTTCTCAGGGATATATCCACAGTAAGAACAAGTGACACCAGCTCGTTGTGACGTCCCCCTAAAGGCTGGACCGCAGGGTGAAGTACGGCACAGGGATGTACTCACGAAAGCAGGCGATCCATCTCACAGAGAGCAGCCCAGCACACTTGGATAAACACGACCACGAAGAGCATGCTAACCTCACCGGGGCCGGCGCCAATAATAGCGGGGAAAGAAGCACAGAGAGGTTGCAGAGCAGTGAGGGGGGGGGGGGCGCCACACACCGCGCCTGTGTGGGTCGCATCCCGCGGCCCGGCTTGCGGCACGCCAGCACAGCCGGCCCGCTCTCGCTTTATCGCGATGATGAATAGCACTGGGGGCTGGACACGAGTCAGAGCAGATCGAGTGTGACCAGTTTGCAGTCCTGCCCTCTCTCCACTTCACTGGATTCACTCGACAAAACTACAGTGGACTGAGAACGCCCCCACCCTACAATATCTAATCACCTCGAGTGCTCACGCTCTTATTTTTCCATCTGGACTCCCCTCCAGGCTTATAAAATAAGTGCATTGGGAGTTGGTTTCTAATCCATCAGCATGGCAGGAATTTCTACCGCAATAATCTCATAATTAGACTATAGACTCTGCTGCCAGGAACGTGGCCGAGGCCCTCAGTGTTGCCTCATTGGTCAAGCGGAACAAACAAGGCTTTCTAATTGGTCAAGCAGACCAAACAAGGCTTTCTCATTGGTCAAGCAGACCAAACAAGTCCTTCTAATTGTCTGTCCAATAGGCTGATAAATATGAGTAGATGATGCTGTAAGATGGGGAGACGGAGTCAGACGGAACCCAGGTAATTCTGGCGGACTCCTGGACACTGCTTGCTCCTTCCGCTCCTCATGGATCTGGCAGATGGATCCCAAAAACAACAGCACAGGAAACAGCTACGACTTTAGGTGGCCCTCGTGCCCTGTTGAGAACATTCCACAGGGCCCCTGCAAGGGTTGAGGGGTAGGCCCCGTGTCGAAGACAGTATTTCAGAAACATGCAGGTTTCCACAAGCCTGTGGCAACAGGCCGACTGTGGGTGGAGTGTGACGGGGGATGCAGGTGACCCACCAGGGTACCGCTCACAGAGAAAAAAAATCTAAAAATGCTTCAATAAATAAATACATTTAATATTCATTTAGTTAATCACAGGGCACACGGGATCATACAATACAGAGACACCAGTTAGCCAAAACACATTTTCTGTTTTTCTAACAGGCCATGCAGTTTTTTTTTTGTCCGCCATAAATTTCTCAAAAAGGAAAAAGAAAATATTCTTGTGGAAGTGCAACTGATTCCTCCTCTACCTCATAACGAAGGTCCTGTATGAATATAGCGGTAAATGCTCATTTAAAACACAGTCTGTGTGCAACATCACAATGTTGGATTAAAGACATATGCAGTACAGTGTATTTGAATATATGTGAATAAAAATTTTAAGCATTGAAGGAACTTTAAAGACATTAAAGGACAGCGTAGTCAAGAGATCACAGCTTTCATTCAGGAATCCTAGTCTAGCCCATCCTCTACTAAGTGTCGCTTGGTCACAATTGTGACCAAACATTATATTTTGAATATAATGCATGGCGATGGCATGGCGATACAGCAATAGCCTGACGATACAGCAATGGCGTGGTGAGACAGCTACAGTATGGCAAGGCGATTCAGTGTTGGCTTGGCGATACAGTGATGACACGGCGAGACAGCGACGGCGTGGCGATGGCTTGGCGATACAGCGATGGAATGGCAATGGCATGGCGATACAGCGATGACATGGAGATACAGCGATGGCGTGGTGAGACAGCTACAGTATGGCATGGCGATACAGCGATGGCGTGGCGATATAGTGATGACATGGTGATACAGCAATAGCCAGATGATACAGCGATGGCGTGGCCCTATCATTCACCTGCAAGCCCACCACAGATGTCAGACAGTCATGCTACTGTCATGTACTGGTTATTGCATTCCAGCAAGGTGGTTGAAGACTGAAGTCTTTGGATCAAGAAAAGTAACAAGTCAAGAACAGCTTCTGAGTAAGCTGGGCTGCCGATGTTGATTGTGGAGCCCCCAGGTGTAGTGACTCTTTGCAGCCAACAGGGGTTGCCCAAACCTGGGTGGTGGTAAACACCGCCAGTGAGGGTAGTGAAGAAAGCATATGTGAGTTCTGTTAAGAACAGTTAAAATCCAGCTCATTTTATGTCCGGTATTTGTAAACGTCAGAAATGCTCAGCTTAAGGTTTTGCACGTCTATCTTCTCCATGTCCCTCAAGTAGGTGATGCATTTTCTTTCATCACACAAACCTAAAGCTGGGTGTGGCCAAACAGTGCTCTCCTGCCCCCTACTGGAGATGTTCTGCATTCACATGTAGATTGGGTCCAGCTGCTATGGCTGGCAGGCTTGCACTGTGGTGTCTGTCAGCAGCTGGGGGCCAAATACAACCAGTCAGCTGGAGGGGGGGGGGGGGGGGGGGGGGGGGGGGGGGGGGGGGGGGGGGGGGGGGGGGGGGGGGGGGGGGGGGGGGGG
>JAODKF010000018.1:5103735-5126582 GCA_026779585.1 Mormyrus proboscirostris
TGTTAAAAGCGCTATATAAATAAAATTGAATTGAATTGAAAAAGTTACTGTGAACGAAACATTTATTTAGATGAAACACTTATTTTGTGTAGTGAAAAGGATATTTTGTGATTATGTTTCAGCATTAAAAATATGCTGAAATGTTTGAAAAAAGTGCACTTGATGATCTGTTGTGATATAAGTACTAAGAGTTTTGAACATGTACCAATTGCTTGTGAAAACTGCGCCAAACCAATTAAAAAAAACTGTAACTAAGACCCAAGTGTAAATCCACATAACTCTACCCAAGAAGCTCACCTTGTCTCATCTCCGCCCAACCCCTGCAACTGACCATCTTGAAACTACGCAGATTGATCTAGGACAGGTTGTCCGGTTGGGCTTGTAGCACCACATGGACATCATGTCCTGGCTCACAGTTCCACTGATATCAGGACCTGGAGCTGGAAGCTAGATTCCTGCACAGGCCAGTCCATGAAGCACGACGTTTGGATGTGATCGCGTGCAGAAACACGAAGGCCTGGATTTTCACGCCAACTGCTTATTCTGTACATGTTTTATGGAGCATTCCTTGAGATGGGTCAGTATCACATTCACCTCTACAGCATCTGCCTGGAGTTCACCACCATTCACAAGAAACTGATGGAACTGCTTCTTGGATCAAGCTACTGTTTTGATGGACAGCGACTGGATCTTACGACGGCATGTGGTACACCTGCAGAGAAACAGAGTCTCTACGAAGAGTAGATCTCAGCACTATTCCACATTTATTAGTGTTTCTGGTCCAACATATCTGTTACTTCTTCATCCTTGGCAAGAATCTTAAGCCCTTTTTTTGTACGGTTGTTATTCTGCTCAGACTTTGACACGTAGCAGATACCTCAGCTTCTTCTTGGCCTGCAGCTGGCAGGATCTGCACGGAAGCAAAAATTAACGAGCGTGGAGTTCGCTCTGGACAGGCACACGCTCAACACAGAGGGAGCAGAGTAAGCATGGAAAACCGTTCTTAGACAAAGAAACATGCAAAGCCATGAGAGCGATTTGTATCCGCACGGCTTCATCACAATTGGATTCTTTAATAGTGAAAACACAGATGCCCGAGAACCCTCACACACACAATGGAGGTGACGTGAAAATACAAGGTCATGTGCATTCACTCATCCCAACACTGGTGACCCACAGTGGTCAAAGGCCTCCTCTGCCAAAGCACAGAAATTCGGCTCCATTTGCGAACCCCAAATTTTTCACTTTCAGTCCCTAATGCATATCTCTTATGTTCCTGGGTACATTCTCATGAGCACCCTTGGTCTGCTCCCGATAAGCCTGCCCTCCAATGAGTAAAGATCAAACAAGCAGACGTAAAGAACTGCTTCCTCAAATTCATTTTAAAATGTTCTCCTGCGACACATCACTCTCAGTTAGAGGAGCCTGTTTACACATCATTTACCATTAGACTAAGCTTTCTTTACACCTCATACACCATTAGAGGGATCTGTCTTTACACATCTCTCATTGTTAGATGAGCCTGCCTTTACACATCTCCCTTTGTTAGGCGAGCATGTCTTTGCACATCACTCGATGTCAGATGGGCCTTTCTTTACACATCACACATTGTTTGAGCAGGCTTTTCGAAAACATCACTCATCATTAGAACACTCTTTCTTTACATATTACCATCTAGAAAAGCTGGCACTTATGAACCCCTGGCATTTTAAAATTGACTCATGACCGCTGCCCAGTTTTTAACCAAGCTTTAGGGTTAAAGGCAAAGGGGCCTCACTGGCCTTCTGGCATAGAAATGGCGCCCATCCCTTTAATAACACATCCCTTTAATAACACATCCAATAGTGTTTCATTCGTCAGCCATAAACAGGCAGTGTGTTTGGCCCACGTTCGCTTCCCACAAGTAAATTAACTGACCGCGTGCAGCTGTGTGGCCAATTTCTGACAAGGTGGGGTGGTGGCCAGGTTTGGCAGGACGCGGAGTTCAAAGAGCAGACATCCAGCAAAAACCTATGTTTGTGCCTGAGAAATAAAATTATTCCAAACGGCCCCCCTGGGATGGGTGGGGTCCTCTGATTGGATTGATAGTGTGTTTAATAGGCACTAATCTCAGTAATGTATGCATGGGCCTTTTTGTCAAGGGACAGGTATTCCGAATCTTCGATAGCAGGCATCTTGCTGCGCTCGGGTGTCCCCGGAGGACACGGCCTGCCTCCCCATGCGAAGGGCAGCTTGAGGAAGGAAGAGCCGGTAACCAAATATCACAGAGCACATGGCCCCTTCAGACGACTTTAGCAGGGTTCCGCCGGCCTCCCCCGTCTCCCAGAAAAAGCTGCATGTTCAAATCCACAGAAGCCCACGGGATCAGAAAGACGAACCTGCAGGTTCATATCTAAATATCAGTCAGATTTCATATTTGATCACAGCTGGGCTGTGCGGAGACTTTTTAAGGGGCAGGTGCACAACGGTTAAAAACTGGACACTCAGTATAAAGCTCAGGCAGAAGATCACATGAAACAGTTCAGGTGCTGTTCAGGTCCCCTCTTCCCATACCCAACATGCTCCTGATTAAATACTGACATCTGCTGGATAGACTGCTGCCATTTTTGTATAATTAAAAATATACATTTTTGTATAATTCCGTATAAATTCAGTAACGTATTACAACACACCCATGTTAAGCACCCTGGGGTGACTTCATTGTGAAAGGCGCTATATAAAAATAAATTGAACTGCTGTCCTCCAGAGATCGAGGGAGACCACAAAAAGAGGATGACTAAAGACAAACATTTCTGAATAGCTTTAATCTAGTTACATAATAACTTGGTAAAAGGCAAAGAATCAAAGGCAGCCTTAACAGAGACAGCTGCAGGCATGGTAATGTCTGAACTTCAGACAGTCTAATTACAAAATAAAGACATTAACGAAAGACATGGTCGCTACGGTGATGGCATCATCTGATGGTGCGGTACATCATGAAGTCCACAGTGGTGCATCGTGGGAACTTGCCGATGGAGGTCTCCTCCACGGGCGTGTAGACCTTGATCTGTCGCATGTGCGTGTCGCGCCCGTTCTGGTGATTGGCCAACACTGCGATCTGGATCATAAAAGTCCGGATGGGGCTGTTGGCCAGATTCAGCAAAGGGATGTGAATCCAGCCACTGGGCTCCACCATTTCTAACTGCTGCAGGGGCCGAAAGAGAGAGACAGGGGGTGTTACTTCAGACCATGAGGGCAAATGACCAGCCAAGCCTCGTAGGAGAACCCTGCATGAGCTGCTATTAGCTCCGAGACGTCGGAGAAAGTGGGCGTGGCTTGTCGGGGACCACACGCCAGTGCGAGAGGTCAAGGGGGCAGCAAGCCGGACAGCTCTCCATTCAGGCGTCAGAGGGACCCTAACGAACTACAAACAAGGAGAGCTTACAGAAATCTTACTATAAGTCTTACAGAAATCGTAAATTATCAAATGTATCCTAGAAAAATCATTTTAAAACGAGGAACTTGCCTTCTGTCTTTCAAAACTCTTATAAATTTCCTCACAAGACTAAATAGAAAACATTTCAGATAAAAACGTTCTTGAAGGCTTTTATGTAAGGACCTCACAGCACGCTGAGTGTAATCCTTACCAGAATCTGGTTTATTTATAAAAAATCTAAATATTTACTGCTAAGTGCTGGGACACAGAAGGCAGCGGGAGGGGGCATTGAAGCGCCCACATATGGTCACAGACGTTAGGACTTTCATGCGCTACGTCAAGGAGGAACACAATAAATAATATGTAAATCCGATCTGAGTGTTTAGAATCACATTCTCACATTGCCTGTTTGGGAATTTAATACAGATCTCAGCTTTTAATTTAACGCTATTAACATTTTCCAGGCCACCGAGGGGGCAACTCTGGCGAGGACTCGGGGCCAACTTCAACATAGGAGAGGGTGTTACAGCCAACCGCACACAACGCTAAAAGAACAGCTTTCAAACACATGCAGCGAACTGTGAAACCGCAAGGATGAAGCTTCCCGCACTGAGATGCATTTTGCGTTCTGGTCAGATGACTAGCTTAGCTGCTGAGCTAAACAATCGATCACTGTGGATCTCCACCTTGTCTTTTTGAATCTCAGTACAAATGGGACGCACCAAGAAACTTCCACCAAACCAAAAACAAGTAACCGTGACTAAAACGACTAAATCCTGTCACACTGTGGTACAAATTTACCTTAATTCCAGAGAATAATTACTTTAACCACCAAAATTTCCTTAATATTCTGGTGCACTTTTTAATTTGCTGGCACCACATTTACTTGTTTACGCTCCGTATTAGGTCTGCACGACATCACATCACGATTTACTCGCGAATTTATGGCATGCACAATAATCACCAGGGCTTTCGATGCCGGCTTTTTGGTACTATGCGGATGTTTACTTATGCCCACAACTTGGTAAACAGATTAGTAGCACGGCTACAGCGTTAATGAGATATGCAATGCGACGCAAAAAAACTAGCAATCTGTATAAATTGGGCGGATCATCACGTTTATTAAATTCAGTTAGTGGAGCGCCCCATGCCACCGTTCTAGAAAATCATGGAAGCGATAAGCACTGAAGTGGCGGTGAAGAAAGGGACAGATCATCAGCCACAGCATCTTTTAAAGGATGAGATATTGTGGATAAACTATGGAGTGGCATATCGGTACTTTTTGCAGTTTAGACATATTAAACATAAGGATTACAAAATTTTGGGCATCACAATACGCCTTATTAATATTTCAGGCACAATACTAATCTGCTTACCGAACTGTGGGCGTAAGGAAACACCTGAATAGTACCAAAACACTGGTGTCCGGACAAATGTTTCGCCTGTTATCTAAAGCCTGGTGATTATTGCGCATAGGCCATATAATCGCGATGTGACATCATGCAATCCTATACTACATGTAAGAGAAAGTGCATGCTAACTGTGCTCTATGTGCCATGCTACTGTACACACAATTTCCCCCTGTGCGCAATAAAAATTCTTAGCATTATTAATGATGCCTCTGTTTGCATATTAGCGCAGCACTGAGTCGTCCCCCTCAGCGAGTCTCACAGGTCCCTCTAACGGACATTCTCCTTAACCCCGGTGTGAGCTCTTAGAATCGCATTCTCGCACTGCCTGTTTGTGAGCACCAGTTGTAAAATCTGTCTTTCTTGCAAAGCATCAAAGCGTTCAGTGCAGTACTTGAATCTGATCATCTCCAAAACATCAACTTCGTTAAAAAAAACAACTTCTAATAAAAAAAAAAAAAAAAAAAAAACACCGACTGTGAGCCTGCATCATGCCTGAACTGCACAGCGCACGAAGGATATCCAGCCTATCCGAGACGGCACCCGGCATCGCTCCCTGTCATCCTGGATTACTCCCTGGAGGACAGGAAACACTCCAGATCTAATCTCTTTTGGAATGCTACTCCATCACCGCTTTCACAAATTCAGTCATCAAGACCGCAGTTCTGGCAAAGTACGAGGCCCTTACTCAGCTTCAAGGGTAAAACAATCAACCTCTTTTTTTGGCCTGATAAAATTTCAATGCATTCTTAAATTTATTCTTTAGGTCAGTGGTCTAATCATTTTTAAGCCCTCAGCAGACAGCCACGCCTCAAAGGAGGTAACAGCCACAATAACACGGCCCGATTTGTACACGAGATTCTGGCCACGACTTCAGCACCATCCTGGGCCAAATTCTTCAAGCTGTTCACAATAGTACAGCAAAGAGGGAAACGGGAACCAATTACACATATTTTTAAAGTACAAGTACAAGTACAGGGCAAAAGCAGGGAATTCTGCCCATGATAAGGCGGATAAGTTAGCAGAAACACGAGCCGGGGTATGAACCGCTGCAGATCATGGTGGGATGACACAGCCAGAAGCCATTTTAATTGGGGGCCAGACTAAATACAGGGAGCTGCACCGCAGCGTGACTGCCACCGCCAGGTACAGTTGCCGACTTTCCCCACTCCAAAGACCACCATGCCGTCTCCATGACGACATTACCATCTCTGCAAGGCCTAGCAGAGACGAGGCCTCAGAGTAACCGTTAAACATAATTCAGGTCTGAGCCTTGAGCCCTTAATCTCCTGCAACAAAGATCAACCATTATAATTCAACAGCTGGAAAATTTAAGGGGTTTCTATCCGAGTAGCTGCTTCTGTGAAGCAAGACTGACCTCTAGTGTATAGTCATTAAAATTTTGAAAATTAAAGCACAAAAAGGAAAAGCTTAGGGATTCCTGCTTCCTAGGGCAGCATGCAGCAGCACAAACTAGAATAAGCATCCTTACCCTGATCTCCTGGAGATTGTGAAAATTGTGTCCGACGCGGACAGAGATCTTGCTGGGTGTGTAGCTCTCATCAGATTTGTAATCAGCATATATACAAAGCATCTTCACTGTTGTTTTCCTCCTGGAATCATATTTAAGAAATCATCTTTATGGTTCAAACCAGTGCAAAATATATAAAGACGCCACTCATTACTGCAGGCTTTCTGTCACAGACCAGAGTCATCTCTATTATGGGATGGATGCCTTTAAGACCAGCACTGATTGCATGGTTAGTTTCATTTTATTCCTTTCTATGAAAGCTGAATTACACTGAACCCTACTCATTATCTGGCTGGTTCAGCAGTGAAACCTCGCTGCATAAACACCACGACGGTCTCAAAGCCAAAATGCTGACTAAAAATAATGAATACAGCGCTTCAAGGAATTCCAATCACAGCATCCACCCAAGTTCAGTTTGGCCTAGGCAGTTCTGCATCACTTTGCCCAATCGACTGACATCAAACCCAGACCAAAAAACCCAAAAATTGTTTCATAAACCACAAAACAACAACTGAATGACCTCACATTAAATACCATTCCAAGACATACACCAGCATTACCACGTCAAAAGGTTTAAAAAAATCCCAGTTTCCTACAAGATTAAAAGCAAAAAAACTGGCCAGTGACAGAGACTGATGCCCAGACCCACTGCACCTGAACTGGATGTTGACCAGGTGCGGCTGTGAACCATCCGACTGCCAGTAGGTCTCCAGGTTGTCGTCACGAAGTTGGTCTACGCCAAACCCTGTGGAGAAACCAGAGCTGAGCAGAGGAGCACAACCCGAGGGCTTCGGCATGTCTGCGAGGACCTCGCTTCACGGGCATATTCAAGGTGCCCGTCAGAAAACCTGTTCCAATACCAGTTGCGAGAACTCAAGGGCTGATTCAGGAACACATGCATTGCCACCTGCTGCCGACACACGAGTGCCTCACGCACCTGGCTTGCAGGAGGACAGCGACCACACAGCCTGGGATCCAATCTCCCTCACGGTCCCAGTACGCTCCAGCTGTTTCGGGTCGGCCCCAGGGGGGGTCTTTCCTACTGTTGTCATTTATACACACCGGTCCTGTTCTTCAGCTCACCGCAGTCGCTCAAGGGTTATCAACATCCTAGATCTGGAAAATAATAATAATAATAAATGCGTCGTGATGCCATCAAACAAAGGGAGTAATTAACCGGTAGCACTACAGCTATTGTTAGCTGCTAAGTAAAAAAGACGGACAACCTCATCACTCAACAGCTATTGCATTACACTATTATGTAATGTAATGTAATTTATAAGTAGGTAATTTATAATTAAACCAAGTTGAATTCTTGTTTAAATTTTCATTGAGAATTCAGCTGCAGTACCAGGAAACAGTCATCCTTCCCGGTACACCGAAAAGTCATTTAAAATAAATGTGAATGTGGCGGGACGACAGGAACTATTTATCCTATCCACTAAAACGAGTACGTACATCATTTAAAGTGAGTAACGTACCTGCAGCTGCTGTGCTTACAAACTTTTGTTCAGTGTTACCAACATACGACAATATACACGTTTGCAGAGGTTATTTACTACGCTTCAAGTTACCTAATTACTATCCTACACTAATGAGATAAAGCCGGTATCTTCACAGTAAACTGTAATTACACCGCAACATGCCAGCTACAATATATAAGCACATTTGGTAAGTAAAACAGCCTGTTATATGCCGTCTG
Organism: Mormyrus proboscirostris; assembly: GCA_026779585.1. Lineage (NCBI taxonomy): Eukaryota > Metazoa > Chordata > Actinopteri > Osteoglossiformes > Mormyridae > Mormyrus > Mormyrus proboscirostris. Next base: position 5,111,793 of record JAODKF010000018.1, read on the forward strand.
CTACTTCATATCCAATAACAGTATGCATAAAAGCAACAAGCTGACCTGAAAAGTCGCTGATATTCAACCGTCGCTGACAGGCAACGCGGACATCCGCACAACCGCGGCTATCTAGCTAAGAAGCTCAGCTAAACAGCAGCCGTTAGGCAGCAAGTTAGCATGACCAGACTTCCGGCTCCGCGGCCGTTGCGTCATTTCCGCCCCGTCTCAACTAATGATGTTATAGCCAGTGGGCGAGTAGCCCGGCCTTTTTGATTACAGGGGAGATTTATATGGAAAAAATAGATACACAGTACATTAAAAATAAAATAAGTTACAGAATATTTGTTTTTGGCCGCTATGCATGTAACATGTTTCCGCGTGGTGAGCTGGTCACTCTAGGAGGAAGTCTGAGGTGCTAGTGTGAGATTTGTAGTGAACCTTACCTTTTTTGATGTTTTACCTTAGTTCTGTCCTCACTGCACTGTGTCCCGTGGTGCAGCTTGACAGCAGCTAAAATAATTCAAGCAGTGAACAAACAAAGAGTGTTTACAACCTGATCTTTTAAGTGAAAGGGTGAAACTTAAAAAAATAGACAAAAAAATACAAATTACAACATGTTTATTTATTCACCATTTATGCCACCAACCCCCAAGATATTCCCTCTGTAGGCTGGAGGACCTCATTATAGGGCTGGATGTAGATTAACATCATATCCAGGATGAAGCAATTGCAGGTTAAAGGCCTAACAGAGTAGAATCACTCTGGGCATTTACAGGATTTGAACCAAAACCTTCCAATTGTTGGTATAGAGCCCTAGCCTCAGAGCCACCACTCTGTCCCTCTCTATTATAACAAAGATGGGGAGAATTTTTTTATGCAAAACAGTTCACACTTTATATACGACATGTTGATTAATAAAGATTAAACACTGCTTCATTTAATATATATCAACACTTACTATAAAATGATTACCGATGATAACCATTTAGCTATCGCTGGTCTCGGCAGCAGACAAAACAAACAAAAACGCTGAGAAATACAAAACGCTAAAATATCTTTCACATATAACAGATAAAATGTCAATACATTAAATATGTACCTACAGTGCTATCAAAGGAGGAGATACTAAAGTAAAGACAGTCATTCCTATACACATTGCTCTTTCGTCACGTGGCTACTGTGACTATTTACTGACAACCGCGAGACAAACGCAGAACACAAGTCTTGAATTATGTTACTACACCAATGAAATGCAGCCGAGCCGTCAGATCTGCCAAAGGACATATAAGGTTCTGCTTATTGTTTGAAATCAGCCATCTTCCAGCCATACAAACATATTTTCCTACGTATAGTTATTGCTGATCTGCGTCTATGACCGCTGTGTCTTTAGAGAACCGGTAAGACAACATTCATGAGAAAGATGACTGGGTGTCTGAGTAGCCAGGTAAAGGAGGTAAACACTGAGCGTAACACCCATATGGGCCGGCTGTGTCAAGGCCTTACAGGCGTAGCAGGGAAATAGCACTATTTCACACAGTGCACACACTATATACTCACACTGTTCACACAGGGTAGGTTCCCATCCTGAACCTGAGCTGCGTGCTGCAGAAGCTCAGCCCCAGTTTCAAGGTGAACTGCTGTCATCATAGGATAGGGAGCAGTCTGATCTGTGTTCCTGTTTTCTTCCAGAGTAGCAGCAGTGCTCTTCTCCATGAGTTGATCGGGGATACATATTCCCAGCCTCTGACATCATGAACGTCCTGCAGATCAAAAGCATCATACATCAAGATGGAAGTCTTCTGAACAACTTCTAAACGTATTTTGGTGCTGGGCCGGACTGAGGCGTCGCGGGAGCAGAGAGAGACATGGAGACTTGCTTGCAGGGGAATCACTCTTTATTAACAGTCCTTAAAAGGATTACAACAGGCACCCAACGAGCACCAAACTGAATACAAAGATTTACACAAGTTAAATACACGCGAGGAGAAATTATGCACCAAGGAGCAGTGGTCCTAAGACGGGTTTGTGTGAAGTAGATAATGATGCCATTGATTCACGCTGTGGATGAAGATTCTCACAGTTTGTGAAGAAAGATGTCAGACTTGTTTGGATGGTTCAGGTTCTTTGGAGAAATTTGCATCTGCTAATTTTGTCAGAGGAGGCCGCGAGGAGACCTATAAACTTATAACCCAAAAAGTAGTTTTAGGTCATCAGGTTTACAGGCATCCAATAAAATGGATTTATGTTCACATTGTTCTGGTTTGCTGTTGGTGAAAAACCCGTGAGGGAGAGAACACCAGCGGGTGTAGTCGGCCCTCTGCTTGGATAAACCCCCCCGATGTCTACGTGATAGTGGAGACCTCGGCCTACCTGAATGGCTGATGGCTTCCAGAATCACCAGTCGAAAGTGTATGGATCGGTTCAGCTCCTCATTGCAGATGACGTGTTACTTTTTTTGATAGACTATCTGATTGACCTGACCATTAGCCATGCACGTACACTCATTAGCACAATGTCTACACATATTCATTGTGTTTTTTCTCCCTGCCCAGCGGTTCTGGACGGTGTAACGTGGGTCGGTTAGGGGAGCTGGTACTGTTAGCATGCTGGTACTGTTAGCATGCTTCTTATTGTATAGGAAAGATGTGCTTATTCATTCCAACCTACCACAACTGGGGATCACATTCAGGAGAGATGGGAAGTACTTCTGTGTGAATGACTGGCCTGGACCAGAGTGGTTTTGCTGTGCACCCAGCATTCCCAACAGATTCTGGCGTCTTCTCTTCCACTCGGAGCACTGGCGATGATGGTTCAGTTTGGACTGGGCACCAAAAATATTTTTTAAATGCGCCTATCTGAGCAACAGGATCGCCGTTTTGAGTCAGATTTTTTTTTTCTGTAGTCGGGTTAAAATTCTTACTATAGTTATCTTTAGAAAACCTTATTTTCTTGCCCATTTCTAAGTTATTCTCCAAATATAATTGTGTGAGTTGCATCCCTTTATAAAAATGATTTTTCTGCACCACTTGCTGTTTTGGAGCGACAGCTGTGTCAAGCACTGGACAGATGGGTGACAGAAGGCAGAGAGAGGAACAAACCTTTATTCTTTTCAGCAAATATGTTTTGCCTCATTCTAACAGACCTCAGGCACAAATCGGTAAACAAACAGCAAAAAAAAAAAAAAAAAATCCAGAAATCTAACTTTCAGAATTAAACACTCTAGACTTCAACAATACTTTCAAACAGAATAAAGTGTCTTCAACATGTGTGTGTGTGTGTGTGTGTGTTTTAAAGCTAAAAGCGCACAGAAATGAGGACACACAGCAGACATGCATAAAGTGAAGGACTACAACCATCAAAGAGATACCAGTGTAAACACGGCATTACCACCTCCACCCCTCGGACAGTGCAGCTCTGGCCCCCCCCCCCGTCTGCCTCTGTGCTTGCTGTGCTACCCAGGCCGGCTCAGCCTCAGCGAAGCCCTGTAGTCTTGTCTTTGCAGAGCTGCACTAGCGAGCATGTCGCTCTGTTTAAAGGCACAAAACCAGGGTATCACCAGCAAACCTAAACTCACCACACACCCCCCCCCCCCATCTGAATTATATGGGGAATATAACACGATGCATAGGCACAGTCAAACTTATGGGTGGTCTAGTGCAGAACAGAAAAAGTCGAGAAGCACCTGGCGCCCTCTACTGGATCGGAAGAGTGTTTCATGAATGCTCTCAAAGTGTTGCTGCAGAAGTGTCCTAGGGCATTTAAAAAAAAAAATATTTGCAGTAACGGCGCTTCTGCGTACATGTATCAGCTGAATAAGCTGAATAAGATGGGATTTTCATTAAATACTTGGATTTGACATTTGCAGCCCCAGTTACATTTGCACCAGGTAGTACTAGGAATTAAGGCCGGCTGCATAATCCACTCAGGCGGAGGTAGTGGAGGAGGAAGGCGGAGTCGGTCCAACACCAGCCAATCTCCAGAAGAGGAGGAAATAGATCAACTATTACCACTAAAATCTGTGCAAAATTTTACAAGGATTTTTACACAACTTTGACAAACCATAAATACATCTTAACAGTTCCAGCAGAGTGTTATAATGGTCAATTTCATATCGCTATAATGAAAAAATGTTTGAGTAGCGCGTTTCTGCTCTAACATCCCCCAGGGCCACAATGAAGGCATTCAGGCAGCGAGACCCACACAATCTGCCCCCACCCACCCACGTAAGAGTCCAAGAGAAGTCCTTTAAAAAGACGGGGCAGCCGGACAATCTCCAAAATTTATTTTCCGGGGGTGAATAATTTGAATCCAAATACAAAAAAAATAAAAAATAAATGCAACCCGACTAAAATTCGTCTTTGGCTTTGAACATCCAAATTTTATTTAATTTAATAGAAGCACAGACCTGGATAGGCTTTCCAGGCAGGTTTTTCCCCCCCTCCTGTATTCAGATCTCAGGAGCTAAGAGAACATTCTGGTATATAGCAACAACTGCTCCACACCTGAAACGAGAAACTCCAAGTTGGAATAAAATGAAAAATCCCAGAACCAAAAGCATTAAAAGAGGAAAAAAAAAAAAAAAAACACACAACAAAAATCTATTGTGGATTTGGAAGCCCCACAGAGCTTCAGGGGTTGGTGTAGGTGACGTGCCGCTGGCCGTCGCCACCGTAGCCCCCCTCTCTGCCGCCATGGTACTGCCCATAAGCCCTGCCTCTGCCACGACTCTGTCCTTTGTCGTTGGCAGTGGGGTAGGTCTCCCCTGGCCTTCTCTCCTTGTATCCGTACTCCCGTCGGCTATCCAGGACCCGCCGACCACGGTACGCTCCCCTGCCCCTCCAGCCCCTCTCCCTGCCGTAGCCTTGGCCATCATCATAGACTCTCCGCCCCCTGTAGTGGGTGCCGTAATAGGACCTGCCATTCCTCAGAGCCAGCCCGTCGGAGTCACCCTCCTCCCTGCGAGGGTACACTGCAATGTAGGCAGGCCTCACGCTCCCTTGGGGACTCTCTGCTGTGGCTCCAGGCACGCAGTCACCCTCCGGTCCAAGGGCACGGTCTTTCTCAGGCATGGCCGTGTCAGGTGTTGCCTGTGACAGCGCCTGGTCAGGCTCTCCGGCCAGCTGGCCCTCATGTGACAGGACTGGATCCGCCAGAACGCTGGGCTGTGAAGACACGTCCGCAGAAGGTGTGGCAGTCTGCTCCATAGACTGTTCGATCCCAGAAGCTGGTGTGGAGGTGCCGGTCCCATCGGTGCCCGATTGATTGGCCATCTTTGCCACAGGAGGTTCAGCAGTGCTGGGCAGCTCAGTTCTGCTTGGGATGGCGCTGGGTAACCTCTGAAAGGGGTATCCCGGCAAGATGGTCGGGTATGGAGGGGAGGCCAGGAACTGAGGGGGGAACTGATGGGTGGGCGCCGCGTATACAGCCTGGCGGGACCAAGGGACACTCCCCATGCGGGGGGGCAGCTGGAGGGCGGACTGCGGGCTATATCCCAGGGTCGGCCGGCCCTCCGAGCCCAGGCAGATTTCCGAATGCCTGGGAGGCGGCACCTCCACGCCCAAGGCGGCCCCAGGGTGGACGGGGCAATGCAGCGGCTCCCCCGGGCCTAACGACCTGCCGCTGGCCTGGCTGAAAGGCACCTGGCTGTAGGCTTCCTGCACAGAGTTCATGTGGAGGACAGGGGCCGGGACGTCCGCCACCCAGGGCGTCACGTAGGGGGACTGTGGCAGCGGCGGGGGCTTGGGCTGCATGGCACAGGCATTCAGGTAGGCCTGGTACAGGGGGTATATGTAGGAATGCGGCATCCACATAGGGTATGTGTACGCCTGTAGCGGGCACAAAGGGGGGGAGAAAAGAAGTGAAAGTATCAGCAATAAAACTCTCTAAGGGACAGCTAATAGGGGCCTTTCCCTGGATTAAGACCACCTCCATAATTTAAACAGGCCTTTCCTGAGACATAACCCATGCAGTTACCAAAATCTAATCCCAGTGACCAAACGGGGCATGTTAGGGTGTCACAGCCGGTATCATCCTGCAAACCTGTTTAACTTTGCCCCAACAACACAATTCTTACAATTAACTAACATGCATCATAGTGATACTAGCTTGCAGACACTTTTTTTTATTTATTTATTTTTATCAGTATAACAGCCGGAAGGTTTTCCTGCACAGCCTGACCATACGACGGATCTATGCATCGTCTGTTGGCTGTAATAAAAAAAAATATATATATCTTCTTATGAATTCTTACCTTAATGCCAAGATTGTAGAAAAATCTGAGGACGTTCGTGTCTACAAATAAAATGCATAGGTCAAAAAAACCACACACATTAAAAAAAATGACAACCACATAGAGCCCTGGAGTGCTCTCACCTCTGGGAAGATCGTCGCCATTGCACATTAAGGAAAACGGCGGAATCATTTCAATTTCTTCCTTCTCGTTCACAGGGAAGCCAGGGTACAGGGGGTCCTGGTAAGGGGACGGGAACTGATGCAGGGGGGGTATGGGGGCCTGAGCTATAGGCCCGTGAGCAGCAGATGAGTGGGGACCATGGGGGTGAGGCAGCTGTTCAGGCAGCAGGGGTATCGTGGTTGGTCCTGGGGAGATCCTCACCTGTGACATCACACCTGCAAAGAGAAAGTCAGGATTAGAGATGTTAATCTAAAGCTTGGCAGATACCTCCAGAGCAGATTCATATAGTAAATTAAACAATTAATGCAATGGATCTTACCCATAGGACAGCTAGTGGCTACCTCATACGGTGGGGGCTCCAGAGGTAGGGATGAAAAGCCAGAAGGAGGCACTGGCCCCTTCTGAGGTGGAGGAGTAGGAATTACGCAAGGTGGAAGCGGGATTTGAGATGGTGGAGTAGAGGAAGGCGGAAGGAAAGCCACCTGTGATGGACCGTGGGTTTGGGATGGCTGAACGAGAACTGAGCCAAAGGTAGTGTGAGCTTTGGAGGACTGATTGATACCGGGGGTGCCAAGACCTTGAGATGGTTGAGTGGGAGGAGAAGTGGAGATGAGACTAGAAGCTTGAGATGGCTGCGTGGGAGCAGAGGTGGCGATGAGATCAAGGGCCGGAGAAGGTTGACTGGGAACAGAGGTGGGGACAAGACTTGGAGCTTGAGACGGCTGATTGGTAGTGGAGGTGGCATCAAGAACTGGGGCTTGAGATGGCTGAATGGGAGCAGAGGTGGAGATGAGACAAGCACCTTCCGATAGTTGAGTAGGAGTAACGGTGGAAACAAGATCAGTGACTGGAGATGGTCGAGTAGCAGCAGAGGTAGAGACGAGACTAAGAGCTTGAGATGGTTGAGTGGGAGCAGGGGTTGCTGGACTAGGAGCTTGAGACGGTTGAGAAGAAGGGGTGACAGGCCCAGTAGCCTGGGATGTTTGAGAGATGGGAGTAGATGGAGCAGGAGCTGGAGATTGGTCAGAAGCAGAAATGGAACTCTGCAGCTTCGGAGAAGAATTAGATTGTGCTGAAGCCTGGAAGAGATCCAAATATACAAGTTGAAATTTGTCATTCAAAGAGTCACTGCAGGTGCTCCCAGTGTCCACATTATACATCACATATAACAAACTGATTCTCACCATGCCCTTGCTCCTCTCCCCTTTCATTCCAGTTTTAGGTGAGAGAGATTTCCTTTCTATATTAAGACAAATGTAACTGGACATTAAAAATTTATGAGCAAAATGTATACGACGCATCATCCGAGAGTTTATTATAGGGATGAGCGAGAACGGCCCCCTCACCACTCTCCCAGGACTGCTCCTGCAGGTCTCCCTTCTTCCGGGACCCACGTCGGTCACCGGGATGTGATCCTGCCCTCTTCCCACTCTCACCCAGTTGGGCTCCCACCTTCTTCCCATGGCCATTGGCATTTGCAGCAGTCTGAGGAAGAGGGTGTTTCTCAATATGCGTACTTGATCGTACTTGTGTTCTCAAATGCCCATTTTATGTCATCTTCCATTACCGCAGACCAGTACCAATAGTCAAGAACAGAAATACGGAGGACGGTAAAAATCCCCAGAGGTCATTCTTGACCTACCCCAAATATCACAGATACACCTACTGCATCCCCGCCAACCAAGACAAATCCAGTGATTCATTGTACCCCAAGTTCATTCTTGGGAGACAAGTTAGCAAAGACCACAAGTACAATCTTTACGTTCTGTTCTCTAGCTTTGAGTGTGGAAAACCAAGGAGCACTCAGGCTTTGGAATGGCCAACTACAGCAGAACCCAGGGTTTAACTCTACCTCCCTGGAAAGTGGCTTACTGAGGACAGTCCAATCTATTCATTAAATTACTGATAAAAGCACCGAAATAGGGAAGTCCTGCAGGTCGCCCAAAAATTGGGTTTGCCTCCGAGTGTAAACATGAGCTGTGACTTACGCCCAGGGCTGGGAAGCTTTTCTCGTCTCTCTGCATGATCTCCAGGAGGGCCTGCTCCTCAGACAGAACCCCAGAGTGAGCATCCTGTGGTGGGGCAGCTGCGGTTCTGAGGTCACCCTTCCTGGAACAATAGCAACAACAAACAAAGAATACATGGGCCAGTCAAGATTCTGGGGCAGGCCGACCCCTGACTGCTATACCACACATGGGAATCACCTGATCGAAGGACAGTCTTTGCTTAAATGGGTTGTGTATGTAGAAGCATAATCACAGGGTTTCTTTAAAAAAGGTCCTGAACAAATAAGAGGAATTAGTGTACGGCCCCAATATGTGATAAGTGGACAGTGAACTAGTGCAGAAGAACAGCCCCACACATCTTCTGTAATTCAAGAACCTAGTCTCCTATTGTTTCTTTGAAGACTTGAAGTAAATACATTAATTACTTCATAATGTGTCAATGCCAGACTTTCAATATCATTGTTCCTTTTGTTTGCAGTACCCTTGCTTGCCAATTTTGATCTCGGTCACGGCTGAAACTGGGCTGTGCTGTGATGTGAATGAAAGGGACAGGAAATGCAAGATTTTATCTATACTCCCAAAAAGACCATCGTCCGGCAGGAGCGAGACAGAAGAGGGGCACACCTGGGGTGAGGGGTCCGGCTGGAAGGCGGCTCCTCTGGTACCACCTGTGAGGACCAGGAGTCTTGCTTCTGCATCCTACCCTGCAGAGGCGTCCGGGCTGCAGGCGACGGAGCTTTCGCTGATCTCCTCGTTCTGGACTCCCACTCTGGACGGGATTTGGAAAACGTCAACGCAAAAGCGGCAAAACCTCCTGGACTGGGACGTGACCCGGCCGTAGCTCCTCACCGGATCGGTGGCCATTCCCGTCGGGAAAGCTCTGCTTCCTCCCCTTTTCTGCCACGGTGCTCCACGTCAACGCCTCATCCGTGGAGGGTCGCAGGTTACACAGAGGGACACTGTGCCTGCCCGGTCACAAACGGGTGCCATCTTTCACATGTGCAACAGCAATCCATACTTGACATTCGCAGCTTATTGAAATCAGACCAAACGAGGCTATGCTAGCACTCCTTAATCTGAGTGGAAAACAATCAGGCTGCAGTTCTGCCGTGTCCCTACAAAAAGAGTCACGTGGCTCACAGCAAACCACTGCAGTGGAATGTTCATATGTGTCAGAACACGACTTACTTCTTCCCGAGCTCTTCAATGAACACCATGACGGGGCCGTTGTTCGGGGATACCTCCTGAACATACGCACTGTAGAATCGCCCCGAATTCTCCAGCCGTGCCTGAAATGACAAATACACAGTGTGTGTGTGTGTGTGTGTGTGTGTGTGTGAGAGAGAGAAAGGAGAGTGAGAGAGAGAGGTCCCACCCAGAGAAAGGCACTAAAAAGGTATGACTAAAGCAAATGTCCTTCTGTCAGACATGGGACAACCGTACCTTGCACTTATCTCCGACAGTGTACTGCATTCCTGCAGCCATGCGGAAGTCGCGTTTTTGCTGGGCTATGGAAATAAAGATTAGTTTTAAGGCCTCCTGAACGGCATCTCGAACTTCGGCGAGGAATGCAGGGCAGGCTGATAACGAGCAGGGGAGCGGCGTTTACCTCTCTGAGACCTCAGCCACACATCATAGGCCACATTTCGGAACACGAAGGGGCACAGGGACTTCCGCACGCTCTGAGACAAAGCCTGAGGAAGGTGCGATTTGGCCGGTGTCTAATGCAGACAGAAGAGAAGCTCTTGAGAGAGCAGCAACTTTCACAGAAAAAGCCCCAAGCCTATCAACCTCTACATTAAATCTCTTAAGTATGCTTAAAAAAATACCTGCAAAAACAACCATCACCGGACTGCTGTATACATAAGCTACAGATCTATCCCAGAAAACCGTTGTATCGTGAAATATCAAATCCCAAAGTGTCTGAGTGAAACAGAACGAAGCACACTAGTGCAACACAGCTTCATTCGGCTTTTCACATAAAAACAGGCTGATGTCAGCACACTGACCTGTACCTTAGGAGTGCCAGAGCTGTTCGTAGATTTGAGGTTGTTGACTCTGGAGCAATCGGCCAGCTCACTGGACCTGTCCAGGAAGACATTTGCTTTAATTCAATGCCAGATCAAAGATCAAAATCTACAACCAAAAAAAAAAAAAAAATCAAAACCATTTCAATTTCTTCAACTATTAAATCATTTATCTAATTCTACGAAAATTTTCTACTACAAGTTTCATTATGAGAGAAAAAGTAGGCAAAGTAACCTCATGCTTCCTGTAAAATAAAAATATGTTTAACACACTACAGGACCCAACTGAAGAAAAAAAGCCAACTGGACAGCACTGATATTTACGATGAGCGATATTTATGGGGCACATATGGACCCCCTCGATAACTTTCAACACCTTTCACAAAAAGAACCTGCCCCTTACTTAGTTGGTATAGCAACACAACCACCAAGTAACTTCCAGAAACTCCCTTACTTTCTAACTGCCCGCCCTGGGGATTTAGAATATCCCTCTGGCTATGCAAATTCCTGCTACACCAGGTCCAAAGGTCACTAAACTGGATGCATGACAATTGGGAGGGAACAGACCAAACACTTTAATGGGCAACACAAACAGGGAGGAATCACAAAGCAAGAATCACTCCTAAAATGAACTATTTAATAGACTTAATATGCAGTAGAAAATGCATACTAGTATTAATATACTTTACTTCTGAAGGCTAAATTTCTTTTATAACACAGAGAGTTCAACATTTACCACCTAGAACACTCATCGCTTTAGATCACGGGTTCCCAAGCTTGTCAGCCCACAACCCGCAATACAACACTGTCAAAGACTCTCTGCCCCTTTTTTGGAGTAGGGGGTGGGGGAGGGTAGATTTAATTGCAATCAATTGGTTGTGGTTCCAACAGATTTCCCCCCCCCCCCCATATTGTAGAAATTTCTCACATAGCCTGGACAAGACCAAACATGCTGGGAATCCCTGCTTTAGATGGTGAATGACAATTACTGAAATTTTGTTGATATTTTTATTATTTGTGAAAATAAATCTTGCGGCAAATCTTTGGAGTGCGGTTCACAGGAGCTATTGGCGCAGCAGCCCGTTTCCGTTTTACTGATCGCCTGTAATGCCCAAGCTGGCGTGACCGGCCACCAGCAGCCTTACCAGAGAGCGTTGTCCTCTTCAAGGTCCGACTCCTCGCTGCTCTGACATTCCCCGCCTACGTCGCGGCCGGTAACAGCGCAGCCCTTTAAACAAGCATCCACCAGGTTGTCATCCATGCCGCACACCCTCTTATAGAGCAGCTCGTACAGAATGGCTATGGAGAGAGAGACAGCGCAAGACTGAGGCAGAGCGACAAGTCAAAGACTTTCAAAGAAAGCTCCAAAACATTTCAAAAGTCACTGACAGAAACATGCATGCTCATATTGTAAAAAAACAGCATCACTGCCTCCATACATGTACTACTCGGTAAAATTCAATGAGTGGTCTTGTCTGCTAAAGAGCGATTCACAAATTCAAAGCAGTGTCCTTAGCATCCTGTCATTAGGCACAGACACACATTTCAGTCAGCCACACGAGTCTGAAGCCCGTCAAAACTGCATTGGCACACTTACACTGGCAGAGTGCGGCGTTGCTCTCGAACCCTTTCGGATACACACTATCATAATGGTTCCCGTTTAGAAAGCAGAGCCGAACCTTAATACAGACACAAAGACAGGGGACAAAAGCGTGTTGGTTCACAGCGATGGCCGACCACATCGCAGCTAAGGCCACGGTGTCCGTGCTCTCATAACCTCACCATTACACTGATAGCTGAGAAAGAATTACACTACTAAAACATCACTTAGATGACATTTTATATTCTCTCAGACTGTAAAGCACACTGGGCTTCTTTTACCTGGTCAGGGAAACCATTCTCAGTTATATGTACAGGTGGTTTCCCCGGTTCCTGAAAAATGATGAAGTCATGCCTATAATAGGGAAAACAGGAACTATTACATCATCACTGGACCTTAAAGGGTATATTGCTCACCAAGATCTAATTAACGTCTAGCAAAACGGTAATAACAGAAATATCTGCATTCACTATGGGAAAATATAATACAAATTACCACTCTTACTTGTAGATAAGAGCCAAGGCACTAATCTCTACTTCTCCAACCCAGTTCTGTGAAAATAAAACCATTATTAGGCTGACCACTAACATTTGGTTAGCCCCAATGAGACACCAGCATCAGATCAGGTTATGGGAAGAAGCTTTCACCAGTTCTTTTCAGCCCAACTAGCACACAACAGATGCATTAAAGGCGAAAGTAAAACACATTCCTAGATGTCAAAGTACAACTAGCAAAATGGCAGCAGCAGCACTACCCCTGGGCGAAGGACACCATTACATACGGACCCCCTCAGGTATCTACCTGTGGATCCTGGAGGTGCTCCAAATACTCTGCGAAGTTCCCCTCGACAAACTGCAAGCCATATAATGAGAGGAAACGGATTGTTACGTCAGGGGCCGAAGGTGGGGGTCCATCATCATGCAGAGCGGCTTGATGAGACCCACGTGACGGCAGCCCTACATACCGCCTCGTACTTCGTCCTGTTCTTCCTCAGATAATTGACGCAGGCGGCTCGCACTTCGGTGTGCCGGGTTTGGCAATACAGGACCTGCACAGGCATGAGAATAAGAGCTTTATAAGGGGCAGAGGCCGGCTGCCTCGCGCCGCGCCGCGCTACGCGGCTGCAGACGAGCTGGGCCGGGCGCACGTGCTGCAGCGCGAGGCATCCGGCCGCCTCGTTCAGCCCCGAAACTAGCGCGCTTTCCGCACACAAACCACACCTGCTCCGCCACGGCTCGGAACAAACAGGAGCCGTCTTTGGCTATTTTCTTTCGGTAGAAGCCTTTCGATTCCAGATACTCATCCATTAACTTCTCCAGCGCCTGCCCGTCTTGCGAGCCCGCTTCCATGGCTAATCCTGCTCAAGTTTTCCCACCGCTCTCTTCCCCTTCGTCTGCGTCTCTCTCTCCGTCTCCGACGCCCTCTTCACACTCCAGGATTCAGTATCACCCCGGCTGTTCACGAATCCAGGAAATAAAATGTCCCGATTCCACGTCGGTTTCGTTTTCACAGAAACATCAGCTGCGAAGCAACTTTACAGCGGCCGTGAGCAGACAGCCGTCTGGACATCCTCTCATCGGTAAGCGACTTCAGGCTCCACCGTACGAGTGACAAAACTAACCAAACCACGATCTTCGCCACTTATCTCTCCGATGTGCAACGCGGTAAACGGAGGACAATCCGTTTCATAGCACAGTCCCGGTGCTGAGCTCCTCCGAGGACTTTTGACAGCAGTTTCGCAGTAGAGAAACTGGCTGCCCAGTTGAACGCTGGAAGTTGTAGTCCAGCGAGGCTCTCCGGTGGCACTGGGAAATTAAACTACAAATCCCAGCATGACTCAGACACAGGCCGGCAGCTGCCAATGTACGCCTGTGGGGATGAGTTTTCATGTGATTCATCCTAGTCTTATTTCAGGGGGGACGGTGCAGTACTGCCGGTTCTACAGCTTTTTCGAGCATTTCCCCCCACACTGTTGATTTATTAAAGCCATCGTTTTGTACAGAAAAGTATAAGACTTTTGCAGTTGTGAATTATTTACCATTTGGGCCACCGTCAGTTCAGGAGCAAATTAATACTGGTAAAGTGATAAGGTGTTATTTTTGTTTACAAACTATGATATAAATAAACTAGCGGAGACCCGAGACCTTCAAAATTTCCTGTTCCATTGTTTAAGCAGCGATCCGGTCCTTTAGTGTATGTGGGCCAAGGAAGGGAAGAAATAAACATTTTATGACAGACGTGCAATGCTGAGTATGTCCTTTAGCCATATCTGGGACTAAAGCGTTATGTGAGATGCAATTTTAATTGATTATTAGTTAAATCTTTCTGATTTTAATGTGGTACGTATAAATGGTAGATGGATTATATGTAAAAGGTACATCGCTCGGTTCCCTCGCAATAATGGAGTTGGAATTCCACTGACAGTGGTCCGTTGGGTTGTGTACAAGTGTGATGATATGACCCGGATTTTCACCTTGTGGGAGTACTTCGTGTTCCACGAAGCAGTATTTCTCAGTTAGCTGGGTTAATTTAAGATAGAAGTCACGATTGTCCACTAGGAGTTTAGGTAAGGAGCGTTGGTATTGGACAATCATGACTTCTCAAGTTTTCCTAGCTGAGAAATCCTGCTTTGTGGAACACCTCGCCCCCCCACTCCGTACATCCTGGTTGTTGATAAAGATTTGACTGGTAACACTTTACTTGAGGGGGCACAAATAACTTAGTAACTCAGTTACTACTCAAGTACAAATCATGAGCAAATAT
>JAODKF010000018.1:5197108-5207459 GCA_026779585.1 Mormyrus proboscirostris
GGTCCTTGGCTGAGGATCCCTAACACCCACATGGCAGAGGGACCCCTGACAGCCAGGATGGTGGGGGAGGTGCGTGTATGTGTGTGGAGGGAGGGGCACGGAGCGGCCATGGGATTAGTGGGGGGGGGGGGGGGGGGTTGAGATTTCTGAGAGTTCCTGGAGGTTTATGGCTGCAGCTGTCACACTTCCAGGTTCCTGATAGAGAGAGGCTGAGCTGAGCAAAGCCTCTTCACTGTGGGTTCATGCGTGGGCTCCCTTCAGAGGCTCTGCAGTCACACATGGATCCCGGAACCCGAGAGAGCACCCTTAAAAGGTAAGGCCGCCTCATTATGTAAATGGAAATTAACGGCACTGATTCGTTAAAGGCAATGCCGTCTCATTACATAACTCTAAATTAACAGCGCTGATTTCCTTAAAGGCAATGCGTCTCCTTACGCAACTTTACTGTACGTTAACAGTGCTTATTCCCTTAAAGGCAATGCCACCTCGTTATGTAATCGTTATGCACTGATTCGTTAAAGACAGGGCATGTCATTATGCAAATTATAAAGTAATAGTGCTGATTTGTTAAAGTCTCATTACGTAAATATTACCAGCAGTGATTTGTTAAAGGTAAGGCCGTCTCATTCAGTAAATTATAAACAACAGTGCTGATTCGTTGTTTGCAGGTCATGTGAGGCATTATCCGGACAGAAGGAAACAGTCCTTATGTACTATTAATTACTTAAATGCCTACAAAATAAACACAGAATTTATACGAATCGTTGTAATATATCTCAGGCCTAATTAATTCAGCAGAAGATTATCTCCAAGCAGGCTGGTTTGTCAGTGCAATCGTGTAACGGCATGAGGCTCACCTCTGAGTGGTCACCACTGAACCTGCTGCGCAGTACTGAACGTCAGGACCAGGGATGCACCCGCCCTGTACGCGATGAGGGACAGACACTGTTAGGAGCTGGTTTCCATCCATATTTAATTGCGTGTGGATGTATGTGTCAGAAGTGTGACTGGAATCATCCTGACGCAGACACACATGGAGGCTGTATCTGCAGTCTTTTTCTTTCCCGCTGTACTTCTGGAAATGTCTTTGTGTGTGTCACTGGCGCCCCCCTGTGGGCGGGGCCTCACTCACGCTCATGTTTATGGTCGTCACCGTGACCCCCTACAGGCAGAGCCTCACTCAGACTAGTATTGGTGGGACCTCACTCGTGCTTGTTTTTGTGTCACTGGCACCCCCTGCAGACGGGACCTCACTCGAATTTGTGTGTGTCACTTGCGCCCTCTATGGGCAGGTCCTTACTTGCGCCCTCTATGGGCAGGTCCTTACTTGCACTCGTGTTTGTGCGTGTCACTCGCGCCCTCTATGGGCAGGTCCTTACTTGCACTCGTGTTTGTGCGTGTCACTTGCGCCCTCTATGGGCAGGTCCTTACTTGCACTCGTGTTTGTGCGTGTCACTCGCGCCCCACTCATGCTTGTGTTTGTATGCAGCAGACCATGAAGAGCTTCTGTGAGCTGTTGCTGTGCGTGATCCTGACCCTGTGGCTGTCCACCCCAGCTCGGGGCTTCTCCGGGGGGGCCAGTCGCTTGGCCTGTATGGACATGAAGCCTGGCCACATCCGCGCCCAGCCTCAGGATGCTAGGCGCGCCTTCGTCACACTCTACACTGATGTGCGCTCCTACCTACCAGGGGACACCGTGGCCGGTAAGCGGGGGTGATATATTGACACCCCATGTGAGGGGTGTCTGGTCCCACCAGAATCATGCTGCTGGGAAGGGAGGGGGGGCAGCAGAAACACATTGCAGAAAAACACACAGAATGTCATAGAAAATATGACATAGCACAAAAAAACAACTGCCAAAGTATCGAGAAACAGCGGGCTGGCGATTTCATAACGGGGCCGTGAGAGAAATGTAAGCAGAAGCAGGTCACAGAGGGCTTACAGGCGGAAGCCTTGCTCATTATGGGATGGCGGGGGAGGGCTGCCGGTCACTGCAACAAAGGCAAAGGTAAAGAGGCCATTTTAATAGATGAGAAGACAAAGGAACTCGCCGAAGTGGAAAGGGAACTCGGGGACAGTGAAACACGATGCACCAGCAATCTGTCTATCAGGAAAACCCAGTTACCTGAGAAGAAGACCTTCCCAAACAACAGGCTGTCAGTGCCTCCTCAAAGTCCTAATGACAGGGAGCAACGAGACCACAGTCTTCACACTGCAGAGAGCTAGTGCCTGGGGTGGAGAATTAGCCAAGAGAACCACTGTGACCTCCGCAGCAAGGTTGGGTACCCGTGTTATATCTGTAATTAGCATCAGGGGGTTCTGTGTTCCAAAACGCATTAAATATGACACAGAAGTGACCCATTCCAGTGTGAGTGAACACCGTGTGTGGACGGGCGGGCAAGGGCATTCTGACCCCGATCCAGGGTTCCGGGTTCATCTCCTCCCCAGATGTGTGTGCCAGGGTTCTAAAGTCATCCATCGGGCTGAATCCAGCCAGATCGAGAGACTTTATCTTAATAAGCTGGCCTGCCTTTGTGAAGCCTCCATTTTCTTTTCCAAGATGAGCACATAATTAGGAATGACATTAAATATGAACTTGCGCTGTGCTCAAATAATTAGTCTCCATTAGAATATTTTGGGGTCTAATCTGTCTGTGGTGACGGGGTACAGACTGCCCTGGCCCACGGCCAGCCTCTTAGTCGCCTGGATGATCTTCATCTTCTTTTCTGTCGCTCTGTTAAGAGCTTGGTTCTGTTAATTTGAATTTATTTACTTTGCAGGTAGCTTCACCTGAGGTAATGGCAATTCTGTTCTATTATGGTCATATGTATAAATTCAAGAAAAAATATTAACTTAGGGGTATGCAATCTTATCCGCAAAGGGCCGGTGTGTATGCAGTTTTTCTGGGTAACCTTTAGGTCAGCTGTTCAAACCCAGGTGTGAGGACTCTTCAGCCAGTCGGTCCTCTGATCAGTCATTGAATTAGGGAGTTGCAGCGAAATTCTGCATATGCAATAATTCCGTGGATAAGATTGGCCATGCCTGGATTAACTGCACCTTCATAATGCATTCATAGGCAGTACAGAAGTATTTGATAACATTCTAATATGCCTTACAGCTTTATTATATATTAACAATCATTTTATGATTATACGATTATAATGTTTGTTATATCATATAATGTTTCTTGTTTGTTATTATTATTAAAGCTGCTAAGGTATATTACGATGTGATACTTCAATGCTGCTTATAAATGTTCTATGAATGCATTATAAAGGCACTATAAAGGTGCAGTTATTGTAAAGTACCAAAAAAAAAGAAACTATTAAAAGACCGGTCTTGGGCCAGCAGGAGGAAGATGGACTCTGACTTCAATTAGACTCCTCGTTACCCGATAGTGACCTTCACTAAATACCCGGCTAGGATGATATAAACAGCAAAGAAGTAGTGGGTGTCCTGTGACACCACCGGCCCGTACAAGCAGCGAGTGGCATGGATTCTTTCATAGTGTGTTAGAGGGAGGGGGAGACAGGAGGAGTTTCGGTCAGCACACACTGGCCGGCTCTGGCCCCTTAATCGGGGCTGGTTTGAGGCATAAGTGACATGAGCTGCTAAGGTCCCTGCAGCCACCAGAAGGCCTCCTTGCCTCGACCCTAACTGGATCCAGTGCGCCAGTGTGCCTCAAATGGTTCTGTCCTCCCTCTGCAGTGGCAGTGAGGAGCACCCGGGACTTCATGGGCTTCCTGCTGCAGGCGCGGACAGTGGTGGAGCTCCGTCCTACCGGCTCATTTGTGGCGACGCCAGTGGGCTCTCGGCCACTCGCCTGCGTGGAAGAGGCAGACACGGTGACACATGCCGACAAGCTGCTCAAGAGGAACCTTTCGTTCGTGTGGAGGGCGCCGGATCGGCCCGTCGGCGATGTGCTCTTCCTGTAATGCCCGCCGAAGCAGCATCACACACACTCGGCGTGTTACATTCAAAAGCGACAACAAAAAATATTCAATGTGTTAATGTCAATGTACAATCGACGGAGCAGAAGAGACACTGAAATAGAAAACAGCAGAATGTGAAGGCTACCCCCCTGTCACCCACTCCCCAGGATTACGGTGGTACAGTCTTACTTTGTGTACTGGGCCGGGATAGAGTCTAGCGTGGTGAGCGACGGCACGGGGAAGAGCACAGAGATAGCACAGGCAGCAGAGGGGGTCTTCAGCACTCCTAGCCCAGGTGACTGCATCGAGACACCGTAAGCTATTGTCACGGTAACGCTCCAAGTGTTTATCCACTGCAGGATGGGACCTGTGCCAAGACTGCGAGACCTGAATGCAGTTTTATTTACTCAAAAACTGCTATGATGTCACCGGCGTTTTCTATGTCACACTTTTAGCAGTTAATTACCCATGTTTTTTCACCAAGTACTCTGTGACAGCAAAAACTCTCATTTGTTATGTGTGATTCGGAAAATAGTGAACTATGCTTTTTCATAGATATTTACTATCCTGACATTTGACTTTGAGTTGAACCTGTACGTCAATTTTAAGCCAAATCATTCAGTCTTAAAAAAAATATATACAAAATAAAGCAATGAAAGAGACACGCAGGCACGGGCGTCCTCTAGTGGTTAAGATAGGTATTACCTTTAAAGTACTGACAGTCTCTTCATTGAGACAAATACCTTCTTTCCGTTTTATCAGGACTGGTTTCGACTCTGACAGTAATTCTCCATGTTCTCTTTACAAAATAAAGTTTTATCCATAAATGATAACTTTTAGTAACCAACAGATAAGTGGCTTTAAATAAATAAAAAAAATTAAATAAATCACATTTTCACACGTTTTTCACACTTTGATTCCTCTGCAGAACCACATTTCATACAGTGTAGGATGAAGAACCAGCAAAGTCAGATTTAAAAAGAAACCAAAGACAAAAGTTTAGACTGAGAAAATCAGTTTGAACTTTGAAATTCATTACTTGGAATACTTAAAATCACACTTAAAAATCTATACTGCCTATGTTTCTGAGAGATGCTGTTTTACACTCTAGAGAACATACAGAGTGTTTACATGTTTTACATGCTGCAGAACATGCTTCAGAGTACACTACAGAGCACACTGCAGAGCATGCTTCAGGGCACACTGCGAGGCACGCTTCAGGGCACACTGCGGGGCACGCTTCAGGGCACACTGCGGGGCACACTGCGGAGCACGCTTCAGGGCACACTGCAGGGCACACTGCGGAGCATGCTTCAGGGCACACTACGGGGCACGCCTCAGGGCACACTGCGGGGCACGCTTCAGGGCACACTGCGGGGCACGCTTCAGGGCACACTGCGGGGCACTCTTGTGATTCCTTATGAACTTCTCCTTCTCATCACGGATTCTTTTTAGGATCCCCAGGCTCCATGTTGCCAAATGGGCAGTTGCTCCCAGAAGGGGGAGTCCCCCAGGGGGCCATAACCCCCCTGGACAGGATGTTTCAGCCTGATACCTTGCAGCCATCCAAGCTTGACCTTGGTCACAGCACCACCCCAGCTCGTACCAGTGACCCCACGTCTCTGGACTTAGAGCAGATGGGGTAGGTATCAAAAAGCAAAAAAAAAAATCACTGCAGGTAATCTGCTGAACGAGAGCAACCTATAATCCACATGTGACGGCCATAATGACAGGCGTCCTGCAAGGGTACGCTCCTCAGGACGGTTACAGAGCATGGACGTCGCCTGTGTGATGATGACCAGAAAAGCCTGTGCTCTGTGCCATTCCTTTCCAGGGAAGCCAGCCAGACCCCCATCCCCACGCTGAAGCACTGTCAGGAGTGTAAGGGTGACACAGAGGTATGATGAGCAGCGGCCTGTAGCTATGCACACCGCCTGGGACTCAGGCTTCTTCTTGCTGCCCAGAGCAAACAGTATCACCATAGACCATTGGGTCATGACAGTCCCTTTTTCATACCTGTTACTCTGTCAGCAGGATCCAGGGGAAAGCTCGCTGCTGCCGGTCAGCCCAGATAAGGGGGATGTGGGGCTCTGGCAGGCCCGACAGAGCCTGCTGATGGGCCCTGACCCAGACACCAAGGCAGAGACGGAGAAAGCCACCTACGCCAGAGCGGCAGCCTGGTCACGGGTCACCTCTGCCCCCTGGCCCTCCAGCCCACGCGCCATGACCCCAGTCACACAATCCCAATTGCAGAAGGTTGTGCCAGGCTTAAATGTGTCACAGGGGGGAGAACCGGGACCCCCGAAGGAGAAGGCACCAGAGAGGGTGCCTCCTCTGGGGAGGGCCCAGCTGGGCATCCTGTTGGGTGTGGGTGCCGGGCTGGGCATGGTCCTTGCAGCAGGCCTGAGGTACCTGCACAGCCAGTACTGCTGGAAACGTAGCGAGGTTTCCTTTGGTGAAAGCAGCCGAAGGGGTGGAGTCATCCATGTGCAGGAGTGTGGCGACCTGGTGCAGGTGCGCAAGATCCGTCAGGACAGCTTTGTGGTCCTACAGGCAGAGTATAATGTTCTGACTCCCCCGGGAAACTGACACTCTCAGCCTGGCACAGAGACACAGATACACATAGCCTAGCAGAGAGACAGAGACTGCCAGACACGGCCTGGCACAGAGACACAGATACACATAGCCTAGCAGAGAGACAGAGACTGCCAGACACGGCCAGGCACAGAGACGGAGACTGACACATCACCTGGCAAAGAGATGGACACACTGAGCCAGAAACAGAGACAGGGATACACAACCTGGCAGAGACAGAGACTGACACACAGCCCGGCACAGCCACACAGAGCCAGGAACAGAGATGGGGACACACTCAGCCTAGAACAGAGATAGAGACACATAGTGACACACACAGCCTGGCACAGAGACAGACACACAGAACCAGGAACAGGGACAGGGACACACTCAGCCTGGCACATAGATAGTTTTGGTCTCTGTGCGTGTCTAACATGGGGAGATACACACTTCATTAAACCTTTCAGAGGGTAGACCACCAGGTGAAATGTGTGTGCAACATAACTAACCACATGTGCTGAAGTACATTTATACTGAACATGTGTTTTTATTTAAACACTAATTATCAGTTTTAATAGGTCTATTTAACTGCATAAAACATTTTACTGTTTTAAGCACATTAATAATATTTAAAAACTGCAGGCATGTTTTCTGGGGTGAATAAAAGTATACTGCAGTAAAAACTGTGTTATTAGGACATGTATAATTGACTAACAAAAAATGTATATAAGCTATATGTACAATAGAGTTAGAGAATACCTTCATAAAATGTCTAAACACACCCAGACAAATACAGACACACACACACTTTTTTTCCCCAAATAAAAACACCATGTATTACTTTTTAAGATTGTATTTTCAAAAATTGTCTGTTTTAGAAAATTACAAGAAATAAAAAAATAAAACAAAACTACTGCATTGTGAAGGGCCTGAAAACGAAATTCACCATTCATCCATTAGGGGTCAGGTTTGTACAGAACATCAAAGTCAAACATACAGTGACATTATGGGTAAAGTGTGAAGTGAACTGGAGAGCAGGGTCCGTCTACAAAGCTGGACAGAAGCATGAGAAAAAGACAGAGTCAGAGAGCCTGAAGATGAGGCCCCCTAAAGTATCAAGGATAGAAGGACGAGCCTCAGGCATCGCAAACATACTGCCAGCTAAGTGGAATGTATGCAAAGCCTTGGATTGAAAGGGCTTCTGCATTATCAAACTTTGAAGCAAGGAAAAAAGCAGGTATAACCAGGGACAAAATCTCTCACTATTCTCCCATTTGGTCATTTGAAGACTCAGAAACTCAGAGAGCAGTGTCACCAATAGTTATCCTTCCATTACAAAAACCTCAAACTTATATGTTCTCTATCATCAATAGTTTTTTGGTACTTAGTGTAAAAAGACAAGGCAGTGTGACAGGAAAACTTGTGTCTAAAGCAGAACATGGCAACTCAGCTCAAACCACTATAAAAAAACACCAAAAATAAACACTCAGTAACATAGATTTCCATTCAGAGAAATAGATTAAAAATTACTTTTGCTGTATATTTGGAGTTTGCGGCTGTGGCTGTAAATAATTCTGATTAAACTGCAAGACATTATTGATTTAATCACAGAATCAGAGGGCATAATATTAATGAATTTCACAGAAAAAAAGAAAGACAGGAATGTGGGCAATGGCCTGTTTTGTAGACCTCAGGAAATCATAAAAACAGAAAGAGAGCCTGGAGTTGCTGGTTCAGAACCATCTGGTCCACAATGAGCACTACACTGCTTTAACCAGTACCCGATGCTCCACAACAGAACCTCGTGACCTAAACTTACTTTCTGATCGTGGCATCTTCTGTGGACTGGTTAAGTTGCTCAGAGACCAGGAACTGGTTCGAAGGCAACTCACACTGGACTGAACTGGACTGAACTGGACTGAAGGATCTAAGCAGAAACATGCACTGAACTTAATGTACGTCAGTGGGGAATGTTAAACTTTAATAGCAATTGAGTTGGTCCTTAAAAATCAGGGGTTTACCCTGATTCTTACAGTAACCCTGCAGGCACAGTATCGGCAACAGACCCAGACTAACTAATCTTCTCAGTGCCATAAAACACCGCACCTCTGGACTCCATTATTTTACAAACATTCAGCAGCAGCATGCTGATTTAATGGAATAAGGCCGCCCACAAGCCTCTGGGCAGAACCATAAGGTATCGATGCATTGAATCCTAAACGACATCATTCCTGCGCTAATTAGCGCTTACCGGGTAAAGATCGCCCCAGCAATGGACTTTTCCTCCACTGAATCAAGGAATTTCAAAGGCAGAGGCTCTCTGCTTATTTAAATAGCAGGGCACGATGGTTTATTGATGGCGGGAGAGTTTAAGCTAACAGATGAGTGAGCAGGCAGTTGTGGTGTTTAAATGTAACAAAGTGAGCGTGGAACTCTGACCTGCAGGCTTTCTGCAAGCCTGAACCACTGAACACAGAGCAGAACCAAAGGGAGCGTTAAACACATTCGCAGATTGTCAGACATTCATTCTTTGAAAAAATACATCTATGAAAAGAGAGAGGGCCATATAAAAACACAGCTCTGGCTGTCCGGGTCAGTCCCGCAGGGCTGCTGGCGCCCGCCCAGGTGTTCTGGGGGGCCGTGCTCTCTGCACAGGACCAGCTGGGAAGTCCACTCACGGTCTATAGTACAAGCATGGTCATCACAAGGCGTATATCTCACGATGGAGAAAAATGAAGGGTCCTACGGCAGACGTGTCAGGTGGAGGGCGGGGGGCCCCGGGGGGTCCAGAGAAGGCACTTGAGCAAATGTACCATTCTGCTTGCGGGGCAGGCAGGGCAGGCTGAGGTCCTGGCTTGGGTATAGCACCTGGGAATAGTCCTAATCTGTTCTCATCACATGTGCAGGTTCTCTCACACCGGCTGAAGCTTGGTCAGTTGTGCTGCCTGGGGGGGATGGGGGAAGGGTAAATGCAGTAAGTAAAATGACCAAGCAGGACCCCCCCCCCCCCGAATCCCAGTGGTAACGTCTACCAGCACATCCGGACACCACTTCTCCAAAGCAAGATTCACCCGATTTCACCCACAGCACCCATCATCATGTGCAGAATCACGCCTCTTGACACAAGGAGCCTGATTTTATATGATAACCATTCAATGAGTCATCAGTTCACAGGAAACCACAGCCACCTTCACCAGGGACGGCCAAGCTGATCTGATCTGGCAGATCCATACTTACATACTCCTCTGTGTCGAGCTGGGAAAAATCCTAATGCAACAATAAAAAGGACTAAAGAGAGAAGACAAAAACACGTGGGAAGGATTAGCGTCAGCTCACAGCCACGTCTCTGTGCAACGCCTCTGTCCCACGTCACAGTTGTGATCACCTGCATGGTGAAAACTAGTTTTATCCTAACATTATTCATGACTTATCTCTGTGCCACGTCACCCTTGTTATTCCTGACTGATCTCTGTGCCACGTCACAGCTGTAATCCCGACTAATCTCTGGCCACTTCACCTTTATTATTCCTGACCAATCTCTGTGCCACGTCATGTGATTCCACACTACTCTCTGTGCCACATCACAGCTGTAATCCTGATTGATCTCTGTACCACATCACCTCTGTTATTCCTGATTAACCTCTGTGCCACGTCATCTGTTATTCCAGACTGATTTCTGTGCCAAATCACAGCTCTCCTAATCCCGGTGCTACGTCACATCTATAATCCTGACTGAGCTCGGCGCCATATCACATGTTATTCCTGACAAATCTCTGTGCCACGTCATGTGATTCCACACTACTCTCTGTGCCACATCACAGCTGTAATCCTGATTGATCTCTGTA
>JAODKF010000018.1:5213220-5237925 GCA_026779585.1 Mormyrus proboscirostris
GGGGGGGGGGGGGGGGGGGGCGGGGGGGGGGGGGGGGGGGGGTACTCACTGATGAAAACCACCAGCAGCAGGCTGAGCCGGTCCAGGTGGATGTCGGGGTTGGAGAAGGTGTCGCAGAACGTGGTGTAGATGATGATGAGCAGCACGGCGCTGCTGATGGCCCCGAACGGCGGCTTCCTCCGCTCCAGCCAGTCCTTCACGAAACGCCGGCACACCTGGGAGGCAGCGGGCAGGTCAGTCGGGGGGGGGGGGGAGGCGGCGGGCTGCCACAAACAGGCCCTGACAGCCAGGCGGGCATGTAGGCACAGGGGGACGCTGCCGGCGATGAAGGAGAGGCTACGGCAGCACTTACGCAGCACGAGGCCCCCTGGATGGCATGCGGCCCCCAGCTGGCTTCCCACCGGGTTACTCATCATCCCAGATGCTTGGCGCTCGCTGTCGCCAGGGTGACCCCATTAAGCCTCCCACTGGGCTCCGCCCCCCTAATGGGTGAGTATAATTACTGCGAGGCCCATCTACTTTCACGGTGCTGCTTGGCGCAGCGATAAATAAATAAACCTCCCGCTGATGTTTGAAGGAATTTCACCGGGGTTGCTAATTGAAAGCGATCAGCGGAACACGTTAATATTTGAGCAGCAGAAGTTAATTAAATTATAAGTCAGGCTTAAAAAGCGCGAGCATGTGTGTTGTAGGAAATTAAATGATGAATCGCCCCTGATCTGGCCCTCATGCCGACCTGGAGATGGCCTCCTGTAGGACTCGTGGCTCCATGAAGACCTTATCTACCCCAAACATGCCGTGAAACTTTACAAAGTCTGCAGTGAGGGAATGGGGACAGGTTTGTTCTTTATAAACAAATTCAAAGGCTATGCGAGTCGAGGATCAGGACCCCTTGACCTCAGTGACACACCAGGACACACAGTGTTTTCAAATTAACACTTCACTCATGGAGAAAGGACAAAGTAATTATAGTAAAGTTACATTAATTAATATTCAACTGACTTGTGCAGAGAACCTGCACAGTTTTTTTGTGGGGGAAATATTTAAGGTTTTATACACACTCACAACACACACACACACTAGGGATGTAAATGAATGATCGCTCCAGGTAAGAGCCCGTTTCATTAATTCACTTTTACGTAGCTTAGCCTCTGACCACTTGTGCTCCCTCGAGGCGTTACTTCAGAAAATAATTACATATTTGATGAAAAGTCTTTTTTCAAATTTTAAAATATTCTTCTTGCCCAGGACACAGAGCTTGATTGGGAGGTGAGTTTAACCTCTTGGTGGACACAGACGGGTGTGCATGGCATGCTGGGAAAGCAGGTGCGTTTGCAGCCCTGTCTGTGTTACCGCCCTGGTAGGGGACCAATATGGGAAGAACAGAAGCACATCGGTGGGTGTTGTACCTCACCAGCCCCACCACTCATAAACATCACAACATCAAGAGGCACCGGTGCTTCTGCACTTTGGGTCACAGGTTTGATCCTACTTTCTCGTAAGCAATAAAAACGTGAAAAAGGACCTGCCACACGTTTCCCTCAGGTGACACGACTCCTGATGTCCTAGACGACTCTTTATACATAAATATACGGCTAAAGTAACCACAAGACCTGAAAACACCTGACCTTTATATAGCCATGATTAAGTGCCATTCAAATTCACAAGTAGACAGCAAAGGACGACAGTCGTCTGGCCTGCTCTTATGTGGGTTACAGCAAGGGTTCGATACGCCCGAGACAGGATTTCAGAGAGGCTTTCAGACAGGGAACAAAGTTTCATCCAAGCTTTTCTATTAACACTGTCCTGGAAAGTCATGTTCAGGTTTGAGCCCTGATATATTCATGCTGATATTAAAAAAAACAACAGAGAAAGACCAGGATGACCACTACCAACACACATGAAGTGTAACTTTTAAAAGCTTAAATAACTTTTAAAAGCTTCCATTTCAGCTGTGCTGATTAAAGAATGGTGAGATACTGTAGTCACAATGGCAGCATCATTAATTCATCGCAAACAGAGGGTTTGGGTGTGTCACTTTGAAAAATGTTCAAAACGGCCAGCCTGTAATAAGATCACTAAGAGGAATTCTGCCTCATTAAGATTTCATCAGAAAATTCTCTTTCATATGAAGCACCCAATATAGGCTGTCAGAATCAATCAAGTCTGGAGGCGGACAAAGCATAAGCGGAGAAGAAGCACGGCGACCAAGCAGCCGGGCTCTCCTGTCAAAACCGCGGAAGGCACAGCTGCCCGGCGCTGCCATGAGCCGGGAGCTTGGTGGCCTGTGGTGGGCACTCTGAGGCAAGGCTTGCTTTGGGACAGTGCTTCACCATGCATGCCCTCAGGTCTGAACCTACACTCCCTTCACTGTCAGCTTCATTTGACTGACTGACTGTCTGTGCCCAACTGTCTGACTGACTCTCAGTCACTTACTCACTCATACACTCACTCACTCACAGAATAAACAAACCAGAGCAGTTGAGTGTTCAAACTCAACTGTCGGTGTTGTAAACCAAAATGCGGAATGCTGAAATGGTAAGAACATCACTTTAACTCAGTCAAGGCCCTCAGGAGTCCTCCTTAGTGGAGTTTGTTCTCCTGGAGGGAGGGTTTCTAGCTTTTCACACAAGGAAAGGGGACAGGGGTGTCTGGGGGGATCGTCACAGTACCTCCTCAGGTGATCTGGGTTTCCAGAACATACCAAAATGCATCACTAAGAGGACAACACAGCCAGAAGTGGACCCTATAAGTCCAAGCAGTTTGGTCAGCTTGCCCTGGGAGGAAGTGTTAGGTAATGACCGGATGCCAAAAGCCCCCGGGAATGAAGGAACCTGAACCGGACTCACCTGACCTATGATCAGTGGAAACTCACCTGACCTACAATCAGTGGAACCACCACAGTCATGAAGAGCTGGGAGAAGATGGAGGAGAATGGCACCGAGGAAGAGGAGCCCAGCTGAAACAGAGAAACCAGGTCACATGGTGCTTTCTGGAAGGAGTGGAATATACAGCGCAGGATCACAAAGATACAGGAAGATTGCTGGGAGACTGGCATGGGGAGATGCTGAGCATACTGCCCTGGAGGGTGTGGTCCATTAGGATGTATTAACACAACTGTTGACCTGTATATGCAAAATCCTGGTCCCAGATCTTAGGGTTTTTTTAATATGAGTAAGTGTTTTAGTGCTCAGCCAGAACTGGACCAGAACCCGTCTGGGCAACAGTATGCGATTAACATCCCACGGACGCAGATGAACATGTTGTGGGAATCACAGCATAATGCATAAAGACAGCTGGCCTTGGGAGAAGGGAGAAGGACATTAACTCTGAACGGAGACAAAAGAGCAAAGCAAGAGAAGATCATTTATATTTACACTGCACATCCGTCAGAAGATGAACCGTGCTTATTAAGGCAGTATGTCGAGGAAGGAGTCAGTCAGGAATTACAATAGGGCTTCTTTACAGTTGGAGGTGAGGGATTACGGGCGATGCCTTCGGATGGTACATCTTTGGCAGAATGAGCTGCTACCAAGACGGGAGATTATTAAGGGGTGCTGGGAAAGCCGTGGAGGAGGCATACTTACAAATATGAGGAGCAATGCAGGAGTGACCACTATGCCCTGAAAGTAAGAGAAAAAGAGGTGAAACTGCAAGCAGGAGGACAATATACTAACCAGACCTGATTAGTTTTCCAACTTAGAAACTTTCCATGAGAATTAACAAGAATCAACTGGAAATTTGCAAAATTGCAGGTTAGCCTATAACAGTGCATTCCTCAGATTTAATGCAATTCAGTTTAATTTCTGCCCTGCACTGTGCATTTCCCAGATTTAATACAATTCAGTTTAATTTCTGCACTGTGCATTCCCCAGATTTAATGCAATTCAGTTTAATTTCTGCACTGCACTGTGCATTCCTCCATCACATACACTATAACAAGACTGCTAAAGTACCGCATTTGAGTCCAGCACTATATCCAGTCTAAAGTTTTGATGATATCA
This sequence comes from Mormyrus proboscirostris, assembly GCA_026779585.1. Classification (NCBI taxonomy): domain Eukaryota; kingdom Metazoa; phylum Chordata; class Actinopteri; order Osteoglossiformes; family Mormyridae; genus Mormyrus; species Mormyrus proboscirostris. The sequence continues at coordinate 5,217,225 of JAODKF010000018.1, forward strand.
CCAGGTTAAATATATTTCATCTATGGTATTAAAGTTTAACTAGCAAATACCAAGTTAAAATGTGTTTATACAGTAGCTAACTACCCGGTAAATCGGATATACTAAGTGTAAGCTAGCTAATACCACTTTCATTGACAATTTAACCGTTGTGGCACAATTCATTGACTGAGTTTAAAAACAATACCTCACAAACCCGTCGAACGCCGAACATGACGGCCCTAACAGTAATATCATTGTGTAACCAAGTGCTTGTGAGTAATTATGTGCATAAAAACACCTCAATAGAAGTATCTGCATCAAAACGCACTGGTTGCAAGTCATAATATGCTCGCTGAAATGGTCAGACGGAGATTATTTATTACAGACAAAACACCTGTTATAATCTATAAAAATTCAGCATTCTATTTCTTAGGACGTCATTTACTTTATTTCTACAGTATTCATTCACAAAAGTTTATATATGCCTGTTAGATGTCGAGTTCCTTCAAAATGGAATATTTTCAAAATTCCCCAACTTAATTTCCCATGGGAAGAAATTTTCCGCCTGTTTGCAACCATCCTCATGTGGAAAACAGGATGGTTTTACACTAGTTTATACAAAGCATCCAAACCAAGTAGAACACCTAGAAAGGTGTACAGGGAAAAGAACTGCTGGAAACATTACTAGCTTCCTGACAAGCTCCTCATGTCAAATTAACCTGAAACAATAATACAGTCACTCTGGAATACATTACTGTCATGTAAACGCTCAAGCGGCTTGGGGGAGCCCCCTGGAGAGCTGGCAGAGGACGCAACACTTCAAACCGTGTCACTTTCAGGGACCTCAACAAACTCCGGGAGTCGTCGCCATTCACAATTAATGAGACGTCCGACTCACGTAAACAAAAGGAAGCAAGTCGGGCAGTTAACCCTGTGTGACACCATCCTGCTGCTTTACAGGAAAACAGCCCCTGCATCTATCTAGCAGGTCTATGTGATGAGGTTAATAACAACAGTTAATCTCTCACTCATCATAAAGACTGGGGGGGGGAATTATGCCAAGTTACGTTACGCGTGTCCAAAGTTTGGTGGTTCTGCATTGTATTTTTGTAGTTCAAACCATGTTAAGCCTTTTTACATTAACCATACTAATGCAGAAGCTGCATTATCGGCTGGGTCCGGATTAACCTACGGTTCAGTCCAGACTTTGAGAACGGCTTGATATTAAGTCCAGTTAAGTTAATTTAAAATGAGAACATGTGCTGAATCGAAGCCTTTCTTGGTAATCTGTCCCTTCTGGCCTTTGTCATAGATGCCTCTTCTATCTGTATTTGTGGAGTGATTTGCAAAGTATTGCCGCAAAACACGTCGACACAAACATTTAGCCATCTGAAAAGTCAGTCTGGGAAGCCAGGCAACACCTATGAATGGGGGCAGCGCGCGGATCACTGGCCACCATGCCAGCGATCGGAAGGTTGCTGGTTCAGATCCCAGAGCTGAGTGCATTTACTGTTGGGCCCTTAAGCAAAGCCTGATTACTCCAGGGACTGACTGTCAGTGTTTTCTCAAAAATGTACGCTGCTTTGGATAAAAGTGCCTACTAAATTAAAGTTATGTCTATGGATCCATAAGCAGTTTATCAATGGCTTTGTCACAATACAAAAGTCATACATCTCCTATAATCCCAGTGCTAAAACTACTCCACATTCTGCAGGTAGTCGAGGTGGCCTGACTGAGGCTCTTTCGGTTTATTCTTGAGTGATATTATGTTTGAGGTTTGAAAACTGACAGCTTGAGGGAGAGAAGGCATGATCAGTCCAGACTGTCACAACAGAGTGACAGCGAGTGAGTCTTTCCTTTAATGCCTTTAAACAGGACTTTCTCCTTTAAACAACTACTCCTCTTCAACATATACTGAAACTGATTTAAAAGGCAAATTAGCATATGGCAAATGATGAAAGCAATTGTGATTTCATATAACGTCAAAAATTTCCTGCCATTGTTTAACTATATTCAGTTTAAATATTGAATTGCTCTGCGTGGAAATGTGTCAGCCTGCATGCAGATTAGCGAGTGTAAGTGACAAACAGCGTCTAGGATATCCAGTAGATGGCGCACTCCTCTTAAAAAGATTAACAAAACAAACGCTAGTTTTACGGTTTAAAAAAAAAAAAAAAAAAATGAACGCACACTTGAAAAATGTTTCCCTATTTGTGGTTAATGAAAAACAAATCTCAACTTTAAAACAAAGTTAACAGGTGAGCTATTAAAAACTGGTTCTTTGAGTTTTCTTTTTAACTAATAAAAAAAAGGTTTTAAAAAAGTGAATGGTAACTTTTGTCCATTTGGTGGTTCATCATCACTGCAAATTAAGCGCAATTAAGAGGCTGAATATCACAGCCCTAATGAGCTGAGTGCTCTTTAACACAGCTTCATCATTTCCCCTTCCCATGACAGAAACACTACCTCACCACTGGATGGCGCTTGTGTAATTCAATTTTAACCCATGGAAACCTTGTTTACATAAACATCTCCAAATAAATACTGAAAAGTTTCAATCTTACTTTCTTTTGGGACTGTAAAGAATATAGTGCTGGATAACAGGGAATAAAACCACATCTCATTAAAAAGCACTTATGTACACCTAATTAACTTAAAGCCAATAAAATAGGGGTCAGATCTATTACAACCTAAGTACACATCCATTGCTAAAATAATTAAAATGCTTCTTTAATATTTAACAGGTATGTTTACCCATTTCCTTTAAAATTTAATCATGCCAATAACCTTAATTGACCAGACAGTGGAATAAGACACAATTAAAACAGGGTCTTTCATTGCAGGTTAATTAAGGACCAACACCTCTAATGGGCAGCTGCAGTATTTCCAGCCAATTAAAGGAAAGCAGAGGTGCATGGTGCAGTGCAAAAACATACCCAGTGCTGCAGACAGTCACAGTCCTGCACTGTCACTTCCAAAATAAAAAGATGAAAAATCCCACACTTCTGAGACCAGCTGAGGAGAGAGTCTGACAGCACCATGCAGCTCAAATTTGGTGAGCTGTGGGGAAGTGATTCAGGCTGCAGTCACGAGGGGAGACCGAGATGTCCGTGTAGGTCTGTGTAAGAATGATGACCAGAAAAAAACCGTGCAACACAAAACAATGGCAATAACAAAAACTGAGAACACTGTCTTGACGTTAGCTAACAGCTACTACACATTGTCAGAAGTTCTTCCAGGTGACCTCATAGCCAGCTGAGGGGGGTGGTGGAGCCAGTAAGGCAAAAGTAAGAGGGATGAACCAGGCCCTGTGCTGCCTGGGACACCTCCGTGGCTGATCACTGGCCACCAGGGCTCATGACAACCATCATGACTGGCTGAGATGACCTCCCACCATCTCTGCCCTTCTGAGCTTAAAATCACCATCTGGATGAAGACCCTCAAGCAGAGCCTGAAGGCACTCCCCCCTTGGTAATAAACGCTCCCCTCCACCTTTCAGCCCCCGCCATGGAACACAGGGGCAGCTACAGGCCAAACACAGGCCTGAAAAAACATTCATCATTGTTCATTTATCATTATCTCACAAAAAAAAGCTGGATTACCAACAATACAGATAAAATTAATAATAATAATAATAATAATAATAATAATAATAATAATAATAATAATAATAATCATACATTTTATACCTGACGTATAAAACTAGCAATGTGAGTACAGCTTAAGAGGAGCAAACCTCCTCTTATAAATTAGTGACATGTACTTCCATTCCAGAGAAAGCCTTACTAAAACAGCTTCTTGTATGTAAATGGGTTGTTGTACAGTGATACTCAACACTGCCTTACAGGTGCCAGCCAGCTCATCCGTGGTGTCAGCAAACAGGACAACGACTGTCTATAATGCAAGTAAAAATACAGCACGCCCACAGGAAATGACATCAGCGACGACAACATCCCAGTGAGACACCTGGATGAAGACAAATGGCCAAATCACCTCCATCACAAGGTCATGAAGACACCAGTTATCAGAGGAGGCCCAGAACACACTCTGGAAAACAGGTCTGCCAGCGGATGATGGTGCCACACAAACGAGGCTGAACAGGGACGAATCAACGCTTCAAGTGAAAGCAGAGCTGCGGGCGAGCTGCAGGGGGAGCCATCAGCAAGCGGGGACTTGGCAGGCGAGCACGGCTTCCGCTGACAGCCAAAACGGCCATCTAACAACAGCGAGACGTGCCCCACGAGCCGCTTCCCTCCACAGCTCGTTTTCCCATTTTCAGCGTTTAGGAGCCTGTTCTCTACGCGGCAGAGTCTGTTCATGTGACAGGATAATTAGTACCAAGATTTACCAGGTTTTACCCACAGGAAATGCAGGCTCCAAAGAAGGCCTGTCCTTCAAGGAGCCTTAAAATTGCAATTTACACAACCTGAGAAAACAAAACAAATAAGTGATGTTACTTTGCGAGTGCTTGTCATGTGTGTAATACTGGTTACAGTTCTTAAAACTGTATTTCCAGGTCTGAAAGTTCACTTCTAAGGAAAGGATTCAGTCTGTGGAGTTCAGGTGCAATGGTTCAGTTACTGGTGACCACACGTGATAAAACACAGACACAGGCCTGCTGATGTCACAGACCCTGCACACTGATACTATACCACTGAACGGATGACAGCAAGGGCACTCGTCTGAACTGGTATAAACAGTAGGGGCTCAGTGAACCTGCCCCCACCACCCGGCATTCAGATTAACACAGAATGAACCTGCAGTAAATGAGGCTGCCCCTCGTTGTCCAAGCCCGTGTTCAGCAACACAAGGCCAGACTCTGCAGCCAGCGGACATCCACACCCCCTGTGCTTTGTATGAGAGAAACTAGCGGGCCCCCACTGTAAAACACAGACAGACACAGACACACACACACACTTCAGAGGGGACTGACATCCACCATAAAGACCTCTAATCAAAATGCATATTTTGCTTTTTCTCCTATATGCTGTAATACTCTGAGAGTGTGTTCAGTACAGAGTAAATGAACACATTTTGCCGGGCTTCATTCCAAACAGAGTCTGTGAGCTGTTGCCACATGACATGGACTACTGAGGTGGCAGTAAGACAACACAGGTCTGTATTGGGGTGATTGGCTGGAAGTGAGCGGCTATGGAGAGCCTTCCAGCCAGACCCACTGCTCTCAGCCCACAGAGGACCTCTATGTTTCGGTGTATTTCAGAGTAAACCTATGTCGGTCTGCATGGGTAGTAGTCTGCCCCGTAAGATACAGTAATAATGGCAATCGTGTTTCTGAAGTGATTTTAAGGTTCGCCAACCGAGCGCCTGATGAAATGTACAGACCGTGATAAAATCTACAGCTGAGACACTGACACCCCAAGGGCAGTGACACTGCTGTAGGTCAGAAAACCAGGGCAGTAATTAATGCATATCAACTCATTTAACGAGTCCTATCCACAAACCATTAGGCTACATACAGTTTTTTTTAACTAATGATCTGTATCATATGTTCATAGATCAGGTACTATAAAATTGTAATAATAAAAACCTTCTGTAGCTGTCCTTTAAGGTAACTCCACGGCTTAGGAGGGGTGCGGAGCTGACCCCCCCCCCCCCCCAAAGATCAGAAATATGAGAGGTGAAAAGGCGCTGCTCAGCTTGTTAGTCAGCGGACGACCCCATCACCAGTCTGGGGTCATCTGGCAGTCTGGTCTACTCCTGCCCTCCCGTTGGCAGCCTGTTTGCCATTCCCCCATAGCATGTGGCCTCAACTGGGATTCCTTTAGAGGTCACATGATCAAAGGCCATGCTCCCACCTTGATGGTTTTTGCATAAACACAGTAACTAGTCTCACACCGGGCTGATACTTAATGGACCAGTTCTAATTAAGAGTTATGATTACAATCTTTAAATCACGGAGACTCCATGTACAAGTAAAACTTTCTGTCCATTTAGAACAATGAACTTGGAAGGTGGAAGGACAGAAACAAGGTCTCAACAAAAATAATTACAGGACTCAAATTGGTCATATTTAGTGTGAATCTAAGACTGCTGATATCCTAATGAAGCAGGTAGTGCTTCTGGGGCACGCAGGAGTCGGACATATTTGAGCGCGCATGTCGGTGTTCCCAAAAGCCGCTTCTCATATGGTGCCAGCAGCCCGCGAGTGGGGGGGGGGGGGACTTTCGGGCCGGCTCGGCCCGGCAGCGCTCCGAGGCCCGACACTCTGGCGGAGCTACACAGGCGGGGCAGAGCGCTCTTTAATGAAGCGACCCGGTCCTCAGCCCTAATTTTCAAAGGAGAGTGAGATTAAAGTCAAAAGGTCTCCCCCAAAGACACTGTGCTCGTCTCTTTGAAAATACCCCAAGTGTACGGAGACCCGCTTCCCTCCCCTGCCAAAACGGAAAAAGCGAGGACGTGGTCAGGCCCCTGGATTCCTTGGTCCTGTCATGAACACAGCACGTGCAGGAGGGGACCGTGTTTCACAAGGGTCACCGCTCGACGAAGACAACAACAGGGGCATTTCTCCCGCCATGTGGAAAGCGATGTACAGACGCAGGCACACGCAATGAATAATTCATATTCCCTGAGACACCCCCGCTAAGACGGCACGCCCCTCAGCACCTTCACTTCAAATTTGTCCTGTCTTTAGTCTCCCCTGTTCATCTGCATTTCTGATAGCTGCCCCAGTCAGATGCACGGCACGACGCTCCAGGAAAACACTCTTTCATCTATACACGCTTACACACCGTTTCGAAACACCGTTATCCTCCACGAACCTGGGAGTCCAAAAAAAAAAAATAAATCATAGTTTTCTTCCTAAATTTCCTGCTGACTGATTTTAAATACAGCAAATATTTCTTGAGTCAAGATGACTCTCAAATAATGCACGGGGAAAGATGGACCTTAAAATGAACTTCTCAGAAAACCTTCAGAATCTCAGTCATTTTAATCCAAACTGCAAGTGACCCCATTAAAAATAACGATGACTTAAATGGTGGACCCATCTTGTCAGGAAGGTTTCTCGATGTTTCCAGAGGACATAATCAGGCATTTTAATTTTTATTAGCTGGGCGAGACACAGCTCACATCAATGGGTTGTATGTGTCGAAAGCCCTTTCTTCCAGCCACAGAGGGAACTCCGAATGTCGGCAGTTTGGCATCGTTTGTTACTGGGAAGCAGACGAGTCTCTCTGTCTGTCAGGGACTCCAGCAGACGTACTTTCCCATGGGCTCCTCAAAAAGCATCTGCCAAGCAGGCAACCTGACATGGCCCAGCAGTTACAACAAGAATCGTGTTTAAAACAATACTTCTGCATGAGGCTAACACGAATTTAGGGGGATGGGTCCATGTTCATACATCCTGAGGCCTACTTCAACATCTCACTTTCCCCTGCTTTACATAATACTGCACATGGACAGGTCCGGTACTGTTGAGCCCAGCACAGGCAAAACAGCTTCCCATGGGGCAGGAAGCCGAGGCAGAATGGATACTGCTGAGGGGATATGTTTCATCAACTGAGGGGCTCTGGGGGGGGGGGGTAAAAGTCAACAACACGATGACAGGAGTGAGGAAAAACACAATGGGTTATACAGAGGTGGAGCAAATTAGGCCCAAAACTTCCAGTCCAGGAAGAGATTAACCAGTGAGAGGGGTTAAATTTCAGCACACTTGGAAGAGACTCAGGGATCCCCACTCACACGAATAACAAATCAGCTTTACACTCAATTTACTCACACAATCTGTATTTCCCGCAAAAACACATGGCCGCTTAGGAAAACCAAAATACAGAGAAAATAAAGAAATATGTCGAGACTAGTCACACTGATGCACGTCTTACATTTAAGTGGCGTCTCTGAGCCTCAAGGTCATTTCAAGTTGTGGAATAGCGGCCTGAAGCACAACCCCACCGATCCAAACACCACACGAGTGTCGTGGTTTTAAGCAGTTTCAGAATTTACTGTGGTGTCCCAACCAAATGCCTGTAAAGTAAGATGCTGACTGCCAGCTTTATTTGAGGCCTACAGTTCTACACAAGCATTAACTGTGTTGACACTGAGGCAGACCCAGCGCTGAGGAGGGGAAGCAACCTTGTTATTGTTCAGTTAGTTCCTTGTGCCCATATGCTCTTCTTGTTTAGTAATTACAGCTGAAGGTATACCCTGTTATTTAAATATTAGTCGCCATCACTGAATCACATGGTGAAAGATAGGAATTTAGGTCTGTAAGGCAGCTCTTCAAATGCCACTAAAATCTAATATTTTATTCTGTTTTTCAATTATTGTTAAGCAGGAATCCTAAATGAGGGGAGGAGGTAATAAAATGAGCTCAGTAACTTTGAGCAATTCTCTGTGGCACAATGATCAGATGGTCTTAACGTCTGAAATGGATGTAAATTATATTCAACTATCATTAGTTATTAACACTACAGCTACATACACACAACGATTTCTTCAACAATTAGACCTTAACATTTCTGATTATTAATTAGTCAAGGGACATCAGGAGGCCCAACATGAATATTTGATCTTACCAAAAACGTAGATAATTTACATCAACCAGAGGAGAATGTATCACGTTTTATTTACATTGTAAACAATATTTCAAATGTATCAATGTTCAAATTCCAAAAAACAAACATAAACAAATTGTTTATTGTACAAGCTTATAATTCTCGTTCTGATTTTTTGCATGAATGATTCACAAAACAGTTTCGTTGAAGCAGCTTAAGGAATATCAGACAGGAATGTGACATGCTAAAGACATGTAACAGCTTACAGTATAATCCACCATACCACCTTACCGTTTTGCTTGTACAACAACTCAAACTCACCCACAATATGTGGTTTAATTACTCTACTTCCATACTTAAAACCTTGATTTGACAGTTCAGAGTACAGTAGAGTACTGCTCTCTTATATTGATCCCTCAGATAGCCAGATAGCCACAGAGTGCACAACACTCGGTCGCTCGCTCACTCGGCGTTAAATTAGTCTCAAAACCCCAGACCACACGTGCGTATGCGCTTGGGAGCAGAAAACCTACTCTCTTTATGCACTCACGCTCTCTGGACCCTCTCTACGCCCTTGTGTCTCGCACAACTTGCTCATTCCACAGGTTAAGTTTCGAAACTTTGGAAGCAAGAACAGTAGCTGATTTCTTTACTTCGTTAATTGGTTACTTTGAATACTGTGATTGGCCGTTTGCTTTGGAAGAAGATGAAGATGATCACTGACCAGTCGATGAGAGAACAGCCAGTTTCACGCTCTGTCATGATGCCGGAGCAAGACTTACACTACTTACACAAGTCTTACACTAAGTTAACATCTTTCAGAGGCCAAATTTTAATATTGCACGTTCAAGGTGGTAATCAGAATCATACATATATGGTTTAGAATGTAATACTTATTGCTTTGTTGATACCTGATAAACACACCAACATGAATAAGAGGAGTACAGGAATTATTTTTCCCACTTCAAGCAATGAATAACCTTTCAAAAGAGGTACCTTACAAAACAAAAACATTTGGAGATATTGCTGATGTTCACAACATACATCATCTAACTCAAAGGGAATACCATTTTCCAAGCTATTCATTTATAACATACTGCAGTGCTGGTGGGATTCGAGCATCCCAGCATGCCTTGCGAGCGCATGTATATAGCCCTGTGTATGTCATTGTAAATAGCCCTTGTATTGTTGTTGTAGATATGGTTAATACTTGTGTTCCCAAATGCGGTATGTGTTTGCCGATGTATTATGTGATCCCTGTCCGATCCTCACATGTCCTCAGCTTGTATAAATCTCCCACCCTGTGTGTACCTTACACTCCGGTGTCAGACCACCTTGTGTTTCCGCTGTTGTATCTGTCAATGTCCATTGAGTGCCTGTGTTACTCATTTTCAGGACTTAATAAAAGGGAGCTGTTGTCTCCTAAAAAAGCCGCCATGCTATTGTCCGTCATCGCCGCGATGCGTCAGTCTCCCAGTCATCGCAATGGTGACGGAAGTGGAATCCCGGCAGCGATCCCCCAGGTGCTGTTGGAGTGGTCGCTTTCAGACATCACCCAGCGAGCCTGCTCCAGCCTGGCGGATGTCAAGGTGGCAAGGGAGCAGCGGTGGCAAGGGAGCAGCGGTGCCCGAGAAGCAGCGGTGCGCAGCTCATCTGCTGGTGCTGCAGGAGAGAAGGGCACTGGGCATACCACTGCCCAAAGCCTGCACCAGAGCCACCAGAAGACGAGCAAGGGACACCAGAGCCAGAAAGGTACTCTCTGCTCCATCCAAGATACACAGTGTGCCCTGAAGCCATTCCTGCCAGACCACTGGACTCGTGTCCGAGAAGGCAATGTCATTTAGTGAGGAAGGCGGACTCTTCAGAGGACTCTGGCTGCTCACCAGCCATCAAGCGCTCCCCACACACCAGCTGTGAGGTGCTGCGATGCAATCCCAACTGCAGGTGCAACCAGTAGAGGCAGCAAGCAGAGGCTGCTTTGCATGTGAGTGAGGAGGCGTGCCTCAGCTGGGAGGCCTGGCTAGCTCTAGACCGCTATGAGCTAGACGAGCAGTGGGAGCGGGAGCATTAGGTTCAGGAGTGGCTGCGGGAGTCTGCGGAGCTGGAGCAGCAGAAGCTGACTATGCGGCAAACTAGTCAGCTGGGAGCAGGAGCGCGACCTCCAGGAGTATCTGACCAAGGTAGCCGAGGTGGCATTCTGGGGCAGGCTTGGAAACCCAGCTGGCCCAGAATCACTGCAAGCACTGCAGGGGCCATGGTGTGGGGCTGTGCGGAGGCAAAACTCATTCTGGAGACCCAGCTCACGAAAGACCACTACCAGCGGTGGGAGGAGGGCTGCTTGGCACGCCTGTGAGAGGCTACCCATGTGCACACAGTGCAGGAGCAACTGTGCAGGGCTGCCTGACCCTGCAAGCAGGAGGCCCCGCAACAGGACCAGCCTGCCGCCCAACATCAGGGCCCCACTAAGAGGGGTAGAAAGAAGGACTGGGGTCTGGAGAAGACCGCAACGCCATCTCCAGCTGCTCCACTGGCTGCCCCATTCAAAGGGGGACTAGCTGTCGGAGTTGTTGGGAGTGGTGTTCCCTGGCCAGGAGGACCCCCTGGAAGGTCTACCAGATCAACCTAAACTGTGTAAAAAGAAGTGTCAGCAGTCACGGGGATCTGACATGCCAACACCCACCAGCAGCTAAGCCTCACCAGTGCTCGTGAGCTGATCTGCCAAGTCCTTCCAAAGGAAGGGCATCATGGGAACACCTGTCTGGTATTTAGCCAGTAATGGTTGAAATGCTTGTGATAGGGCCATGAAAAAATGTAGTTTGGTCAGAAGAAGGGGATCCATTCGGGCTTCACAAATGCAATCAAAAGAAGATGTCCCTGGGTTTTTCACCATTTTTGACAGGTCCACATATTTCACAATAGAGGGCCAGCTGGAAAATTTTCGAGCCACAGAAAGGTAGAAGGAATCTTGAGGATGATGTTGCAGCTGTGAAGTCCTCTCTTCTGGCTGGTGCAGAGTGAAAAAGTAAATGTAGTTCTTTGAGCACTTTCTCCACCATCCACACTTAAAACCAGCCTTGAATGAGCTGTGAAGGGTATGTAGGCCACAACTTCCTACAATTACTAACCGTGTCCCAGCAAATTGCTCACCACAGTGTGAATGTCATCACTGGATGTATAGGAGTGATGTTGGCTAACTGTTTGCAAAGTCCATAGCACTTCTGCTTTCAGTGTGTCGGTTGAGGAGACTGTACTGAAGGCATTGCTTATTGTGGGATCCGGAGACACTGCCAAAGCGGGTGTAGGCCTATCTGTAGAGGCTGTACTTGCAGGACTGGCAAACAACTGAATGGGGACAGTTGTTGTCTGACTGTCGATAAAACGCTTGTGCTTCTCTCCCCTGATATGCGAGTCGATGGCTTTAGAGCCCATTATTGCCAGTTTGATATGACATTCTTATAAAGGTTGCATCATGCTTCATAGACATAAACTGTTTTCTTCAACCAGCCACAGTACTTTTTTTTTGAAGCACTGACATTAATAATAATTAATAACTAATTCATACATAACTTTTTCCTGTCACTGTTAGATATTTTTAATTTCGTTTTTGTATGATGTTAGACTGTTTACTTACTAGTTGTAACTAAAATTAAAATATTCTTGCAATTCTGAATGCTTTTCAAATGTGTTGTGTTAATTATTTAACTATTAAATATCTCAGACACTAGCGCCAATATGGCAAAACCAAAGCCATATTCTTAATCAGCACCATAAACTTAATATGAAACCATTCAAACATCGTTGGAACCAAAATCACTGTATACCAGTGTTATTAGAGCAATAAGTCATCAGGCCTGCAACAGAGGACTGTAAAAGGGGAGATAAAAAATGCAGGAAAATGATCACCGATCTATAAATACTCTGCATGTTACAACATACTTAATCCAATGAATGCTCCATTTGGACATTCTGTACATACGCTCTGTACTCCAAACAAAAAATGATACATATTAATGATGCGCATGTGACAACATTACCTTGCCACTGTGCACTGAGAGTGCAATACTAACCCAACATCCCGTTAGTTCAAGCACTAGACTGAGATATAACTACCGTAGTATCAGGGGATCGCTGCTTCCAGGATTTAAACTGGTCTAGTGATGTTGTAGGACGAAAGATACCTTGTTGTTCACAATGCGATTTACTACACAGTGGACTATTCTGCAGTGCCTTTTATATATATTAAGACGAAGTGGAAAATTCCAGCAATCCTGGACTCAATTTCAAGCATTGCTTGAAGTACACATACAGACACACACACACACGTCTGATTCCGATTACCACCTCAAATGTGCAACATTAGAATAAGATCTCTGGAGGATGTTAACTCAATGTAAGACTTCCTTGCTCCGATGTCACGACGGAACGTGAAACTGGATGTTCTCTCATCGGCTGCTCAGTGATCACCTTCTTCTTCTTCCCCTTCCATAACAGTTAATCATAGGACTCTAAGTGACCAATCAACGAGGCAGAGAAATCAGCCACTGTTTGCACCTCCAAAGTCTCAAAACTCAACTTGTCAAAAGACCGAGTGCTATGCAGACGCGAGGGCGTAGAGAGGATGGGTTTCTGCTCGCGAGAGTATACACGCGCGTTTTTATGTGCGCGAGATTTGAGACTAATTAAACGCCATGTTCCCCCTTCCTCGCCCGAAACGACGACCCCGCGTGCCCTTTAATTACCACCGCAGCTGCACCCCCTGCTCCATCCATCACCCCCAGCATGTTGTTAAAACCCCAAGCTCTCTGATGGGTCTCATAAAGTGAATCGATACATCGAGCGGGTCAGCAGAGCCCAGGCGCTAACGTGTTTATTCGCGATCAGGCTGTCCAACGCGCGCAGGACTCACACGCTTAGATATAATGGTTAGGGTTCATTTCCATTTTCTGTAAATACAAAAGGTTGCATTCTACATTCCAATAACAAAGACTGTTTATTATTACTTTACGAATAAAAGAGGTTAAAGGCAAGATATCCATGACGAGAGACTTTACTGCGCTTTGCTGATATATCGTCACATCCATATATATAAAACATAAATTCAAAATGAAGTGACGTCGTTTGTTGATAAGTTATGAAAGGAACGTGAAACGAAGGGAGGTAAACTTACCAAAAAGCTGCCGAAGGCAGAGTTAAATATGGCAGCAGCCTGTAAGAGAAAGAGAAGGCGGTGAGAGACTGCGAACGGGAAACGGCGGCGACTCGCACCATGACGAGCGCCTACATCGCGGCGGGAATCTCGCGCCTAGCCGCCACTGAAGCAAGGTAACAGCCGGCAGTATGAACATAAAAACACACACACACAGACTACACACTGATGAAAGGAGTGGGAAGGTACAGGAGTGCCCAGATACATGGACCGCGGGACCTGAGGTGTCTGGTAACTTTAGGAGCATTATTAAGAATCACAAAACAGATATCTACGAACAATTTTATGCAAACAGATAAAACTTCATTAATAAAAGCCTGAACTATATCCATGTTTTTTAAAAACAAAAAGGTACATCCCAGTTACAATATGTTCAAACAGAAAAGATTTGACTTTACAGCCCCTCTTGTACATGCCTATGTCTCATCTGACAACATAGAGGCTGTACACTGAGACACCAGCAGGAACACCTTCATGCGTTAGAGTTTTAAACTATTACAAACTAAGCAGGAAAAACAAGGCAATCCCAAGTGAATGTATTTTATCGCAGAAACTCACCCTACAGAGGAACATACCTGGATGGAATCTGCTGATCAATGTCAACAAGCCAGATATCTATCTGGCCATTAACGTCAATCTGCTCTGATGCATGGGCTGATTGATTAAAATACTTTAAATTACTCTGATTATACACATCCATCCATCCATCCATCAATTTTCTAAATGCTTATCCTGGTCAGGGTTGCATGAACAATGACATTTTTATTAATTATTACTTCTGTTGTGTTAAAAGTATACATATTCCCAGGGCATTTGTGTGCGACATGAATTCTTAGAACAAAATAGGCTGACAAAGAGTCAGTGGATTACACAGGAGGAGTACACATTCTCCTACCAAAACAGGCCTCAGGATGACCTTGTTAGTTAGCTAGTTTACACCACCTTTACCCCAGACACTCCTCAGCTAGTGGGCTGGAGCAGAGCCCAGAACACCCGAACCAACAACAAAGAGACATGCTGTCGAATGTAGGGAGGGGGTCAGGTCAGTTAATTCCCAATACTTCCCCCCCCCCACACACACACACACACACACACACAAGCAGATCCAGCTATGGGAGGCAGTGCAGATAACCCTCCTGCCACCAGGTAGTAACAGACTGAACTCGGTCCAATAGCTGCCCGGTGCCAGACACAGAGCGATACCACGGCTCCTACCCCAAACAAGGCTGTGGAGTGACTGCATCCGAGATCAGAAGTCAGACTCCAGAGAGAGGAGCTCTTGCATTCCCATTCATTACTAATTCAACGACGTTGATAATTTCATTAGATTATTAGTTTCCAAGCGTTATAAATGAATAATGGCAGCTGGATGGGAACAGGGCTCAGCATGAGAGCCAGCTGAGGACCCCCTGTGTACCCAGAGCCACACAAACATATGGCAGTCTGAGCGTCGCAAGTTCACTGATCATCATCATCTTGGCAACTGGAAAAACCCAAATATTTTAACTGGTCTCTCCTCAACTCTGGCGGAGAGAGGTGAGGATTCACGGGAAGGTTGGAAAGGGAGTTCCAAAGATAGGGCCGTTCATCTGCTCCCCAAAGACCTGACACTTCAGACAGAGGGAATGTGAACTTTGGGGATAAACAGCCACAAGAAGAAAGCCACAAAACAGCTTTGATTTCAGCCAATCCAGCATAACTCTTTTGGCTTTTTAAACATTATAATAATGAAGGGTCCAGCTAGAAGGAGGTTCTTAAACTTCACACCATTACATGTTGGATGCAGCTGCGCATGTACAAAGGAAGGGCTGCTCTGGGTCAAACTCAGTTGGCCCACAGAACCGCACCACCTTCATCAAGAACACAATCTGAATGTTCACTGCAGACCACCGATGATCATACATTCATCACTGCAGACCACCGATGATCATACATTCATCACTGCAGACCACCGATGATCATACATTCATCACTGCAGACCACCGATGATCATACATTCAGGAGAAAGAACAAAACAAAAGAGTAGAAACTCTGTACATGGTTGATTCAGTGTAGCAGCATGAGGTGTAGTGGGATGTTTGTACACATCACAGTTGCTGCTGTGATGGAGGTCAAAGTCACCAGCATCATTAAGAAAACAAGACAAATTTGTTTTTAAAATCACAGACCGAAGGCCATGATCCTCAAATCAGTCAGTCCTTCCACTATGGATTAGACAGTGATTCACTCTGAACAATACACATACTGATTACCCTGCACGAAAATGAAAATGAAAGGATACAAACACACAGATAATGAAAAAGCCTAATGGATTAATCGGCATCGCTTACTAATTAAACGGTGGCACTGATAGGGACAGACCTGCTCCAATCGTATGTCGAGAGTCTGAACTGAGCATGAATCTCAGGACGATAGGAACCTTATTCACAGCAGTCTGTGACACATTTCCGCTACACGGCTAATAGAGTGCAAAATAAAAATGAATAAAAATGTCTAGAAGGTTCACAGAGCTTTCATTCCTGATCGACACAAAGCTTGCGGCAGGTCCAATATGTGACTGTCATTCAAGGAGACGGTACACTTCATAATGGAAAAATAATTACTCTGGGAGAGAAAGACATAAGTCAAACAATGTTATGTTTCGTTTTTTTTTTTTGTTTTTTTTTTAAGCGGAGTACATGGCACATTCTGATGAACATATACATTGTCACAGAAACCCCAAATCAAGATAAAAGGAAGGCGAGTCTAAAAGTCTACCCTGATGAAACCACAAGGTGCCTCTGCAGCAGCAGCAATGTAATCAGCAGTCTGTTTATTGCCCTTCAGACTCCATTAACACAACAATAATAGCAGAATGGCACAGCAACAAAAATGAACTAACATGCAAATGCATAGAGGAGAGCTGGAGATTTACTAAGGGCGCCTGAGTCGATCACATGGTTAGTCACGTGGGTTTTACAGTCTGGTCTGTAGGAGTTTCACTGAAACCTAGAGCCACTTAACTCAAGTGTGACCACGTGGTGCCCATGAAGACATCACAACTGGTCCCTCTGGATACAATGGAGGTGGATGCAGTATCCATGGATTTCAGTGGTGAATCCAGGCCTGACATTCTCCTCATCCACCGTCCTCAATCACACTGTGCAAAACCCATGACAACGGCTACATCTTACCAGACTGAACATCCATAATGCAGAACATGCCAAGATATCAGGAGTATGTGTGTGTGGGTTTGTTTCCCTACAGCTTCATTAACCAGGTCTCACTGCAGCAGAACTATGAACGTGATGGGGACATGCCTCATTCCCGCCGGAGGCAGCTCGCCCTCTCAGAAGAGAAAAAGAAAAAAAAAAAAAAAACTCTTCCTAGCCATTCCTAGTCTAGTAAACACTTTCAAAATGGCCGCAGAAAAATAAAGGAAGGAAACCAAACACTGTAATGAGAGGCAGACAGAAGCTGAGTGTTTAAATACACATTACGCTTTGGTTGATTTATAAGCCTGGTCAGACGCCTCCATGCAACAAACTTCAAAACAGATTCTGGTCCTTGTATCTGAACTAGTCTTCAGCTAAAGAGCAGTCAGCAGTCCAGCGTAGGGGCCACATTTCACAAAAAAGGGGCCCGGTTCCCTTAGAGGGTGGAGGCAGGGCACCACCAGATCGCCTCCACACCTCTGCAGGCTTTTTAAGCCGCCCCTTCCCCACTCCTTATGGAATCCCGTCTCACAAGCCTTACAGTCACTCAAAAGCAAGAACACAGTGAGATTCAACCTCAGATAAAAGCTGCTGATGTAACTTCCGGTTCAGTCATTGTCATATAATGACATCTGTCAGGGGGTCTGCAGAGGTCCGGGGCCCCACTGCCAGCCACCCTATTTATATCTGCTCTCATTTCTGCCGATTAATAATGCAGTGCCAGCACGCAAAAAGGACGCCACCGTTTTGGGTCAGCATGACAGACCCCCATCGATATGTTAAACGACAGGACAAAAAGCTCAGTTACATACTTTAAATATGCTACTAATTTTTATTTATGACCATTCTTTCCAGGAGATCATGTCACAGCGTATTTGATCTGAAGGTGTACAGCAGTTTACAGAATGAGTGGGGACAGCCAGAAGCCAGCACACATGAAGCAGCTGGGGTTAAGGGCCCAACAGTGATACAAATACTTGACTGGCCACGGAATTCGGTCCCACAGGCTTCCAGTTACAGGCACACAGCCCTGACCTGCTGAGCTTCCCGCTACTCGTATAAAATATTAAAAACGACCGTATCTAATCAGGTCTGACGATTTCCAAAATGAGGAAAACCTTGTGTGTGATAAGCCTCTAATTCTAAAATGATCAGTTAAACTTAAAACAGCTCTTAGTGTCATTTGTGATATAAGGATATTAGAAATTTATACCATGGGAAAAAAAAATGCAGCGACACCTTCTCCTCCGCACGGCACATAGCCAGACCAGGGAGGCAGGTGTAAAGACGTAACCAGGCTTCAGAGGAAAGCAGGCAAGTCGATTCTGAGCCTTTCGCTCCCTGCCGACTTAGTATGAATTACAGGCTCTGTGACCTGGATGCAGATTGTTACCAAAGGACTCTCCTGCTCAGGCCATGCGGGATCTGCAATTCCTGCATGAGCAAGCAGACTCTCTCATCTTTAAGCGTGGAACAGTGGGAACTTTTGTTGCCCACCTTCAGGCCTGGATGTCATGGCACATCAGCGATTCCCTCAGGCTGTGAGCAGTAAGAATGCAGTCTGAGCTGGAACCAGGAGGTAAGAAAGTTTGTCGTTCACAAACATTGCAAACCTTTCACAGATCTTCCTGTGAGAGCGTGAATCCAGCCAGTTCTCTACCTCCAAATGACAACTCTGAGCAGCTTTCAGTGGAACAGCACCTACTTTATAACAATAACAGATTATGGGATGGAGAGCAGGCCACTGTGATGGGGAACATTCCATAAAAGATAAGCAGTAACTATAAACAAGCAACACCTGAATCTGAAAAAAGCAATTGTTTAACTCAAAAAAGGGAATTATGTCACTTATTTCCAATTATTCAGCTTTAATTAAAAATCAGACGGGGCTCCATTTTATAAAACTCCCCCAAAAGAGGGCCACCTTTTCTTAATAAACCCCCCCAAATGAAGAGCTAAATGGCTGTGTATGCACCCCTTCCACCTGCCCTCGGGTACAGTAAGGCCTTTTTTTATATGTATATGAGCCTGACCCCCGGACTCTTTAATGCAGGTATTCTGCCCCCTAATCATAAAGCATATTAGTCTTCGTCTGCACCAGGCAGCTCCTAACGACGGGGAGGACAGCTGGGACAGAGGGGGCAGCAGGCATGCATTAACATAATAATCCGACTGCTCTCCCACAGGCCCTCGGGCCAGACAGCATGTTAGGTAGGGCCTCTGAGGGCCTTAGTAGAAGCCGTCTTATTGTTTGCCTGTCAAACTTTGTAATTCCTGGCCTGCAAAACATACAGCGTGCTGAAAACTACATATTATTTTCTCTTTTTTTAATCTGTTTCTTTATCAATTTTTTTCTTTAAAGATATGAAAGCTATGTTACTTTCTAATTTGTACAGAATTCCCAAAGCAATTTGAGAAAAGTTTAATTAATACTACTATTATTAGAATCTATATAACATTTTTGTGTTGGAGGAAAAACAACATACACGTGTCCCAGTCAAACTGGAAGTCTATATTTCAAAGTATTTTTCCACAAAGCTGAGGAAATTTTAAAGGAACCTTGACAAGCAATAAACAATTGCCAGGGGTGGTTAGGTGGGCAATTAGTGTGTGAAGACAGTCAGATTTTTTTCCAAGACTACTCCATAGACTCAGCACACACAGACCATCCCACACTGATGACCCAAGAAAGCCCTTTGAGCACACCTCTAAGCCCCCCCCCACCCAGCAGTGGGGGCACCTCCACCACCCACACCCCCACCCCCACTGGCACTCCACGGGCAGCGCTTTTTAATTGCCGGTGAGGGCAGCTTAGCGTCTGGGTCAGCCCTATTCTCTCCAAGGACGTTTCTGGCCACATTTCAATTACCACCAATTGTGGAACCCGGGGCTGAGCTGTGGACAGTTGTCCACCAGAAAATGGGCTGAGAGCAGCAGCTTTATCAGACAGAAGGCCCGGGTGCATCCCCAGGTAGCCGACGTAAAGCTCCATCCGCATCACAACGACTGGCGACCCTCTGAGGTCCTTCTAATCACACAGCTCAAGACAACAGAACCTAGAGTTTGGAGAAGTCTTATTGTACTAATGAAGAAAGAGGCCAATTATTACTACAATTAATTTTAAACTCATAACACCTGAGATAAAAAGGCTGCCCTAAGCCAAACCAGAAAACAGAACCTTTCAGCTTAATGTTTAAATTCTGGATTTGTATACAGAAAGACCCACACTATATGTGCTTAACTGAATCATAAAGCTGCAATATTATTTAAGCAAACATTAGTTTGTACATTTGTATGAGCTAAAAAGGCAAAGCTAATTCAGAGCTGAACAGTAACCCAGCGTGGAGTTAGCTGGCCATAGCCTTTAAACACCTCAGGTGCACCAGGCTGGCCAACCCACCTCTAGTTTCGACAATTATAATCCTGCGTTTTTTTTGGATCGCCGACTCTGTGACTGGAGCCCGAACCTCAAGCACACAAACCCCCAGCCTCATAAATCATTAATCAAACGGCGCACCAAAAGGAAATAGAACCGGAGAATGATGTTTCCTCAGGGCAGCACCCCCCCAGAAGCCCCCCCATCCTGCACCACAGCCGAAACCCTACACTACTATCGGGTGGATAACATCCTCATTCTATATCTGATAACCATGTCCCACCTGGGACTCTGAGCAGGTATCTTCCATTCTTTAACAGAGACATGCCCGGGACTCTGAGCAGGTATCTTCCATTTTTAACAGAGACATGCCCGGGACTCTGAGCAGGTATCTTCCATTTTTAACAGAGACATGCCCGGGACTCTGAGCAGG
>JAODKF010000018.1:5244975-5256739 GCA_026779585.1 Mormyrus proboscirostris
ATATATGAATAAATATATCTAAATTTCATCTACACTTCACCAAGCTTTTAAAAGTGATACCACAAGCAGTCAGAAGACGGTTCCCCTCATTCACGCGTTTTCAAAGACGATCCTTCCGTAAAACGCCGAGGCACGCTCATTTTACCGCCTAGCGGCAGGTTTGCGGCGCCTTGTTCTGCGGCGTCATTGTTCCCGCTGTCACGTCGAGCTCCAGGGGGAGGTGGAGCCTCACCTGCGTTTTGAAGAAGCAACAGCTTAATTCTTTACTTCTTTGCATTATTGCAGCACATTTAAAAATTATCTGAAGTTTTCTCTCCTTTAAAGGATAGACGCAATTAAGGCGGAAATGGGTTTATCCCTTTCTACCGCTTTTTAGGCGCCTTTTGTCGCTTATATTAACGGATGAACGGGTGTTAGCCTGTGTGTTTTAGCGACTTGTCATTTGAAGTGTCGCTGTATATACAAATGAAAGATACTGTAGGTAGATATAGACAGACAAACAGGCAGATTAGATAGATAGATAGATAGATAGATAGATAGATAGATAGGAAAACATAAGTTCACGAATAAGCAATCATATAGTGTATAAGTTCCTCGAGTTAATGATATTGGTACTATTCAATGAAATGTGACGTTGTGCGGTGTTTAACGTGACTAGATGCTGGATAAGACATCTAAGCCATAGCAGTGCAAGCTCGTGATATTTACAATTATTACTTACAAGTAACAGTATTACTATAGAGTAATAGTCATACAATGGCCTGCTGGTCAAGCTGCCTAGTTTAACAAAGATGCCGAAATGCCTATTTCTCACGCCACTTGATTCTTAAAATTAAATTTACTTATACCCAAGTACATACTAGCAGTCCAACAGGAAGGATGCATTTCAGAGCGATCAAAAATCTCCGGTTAATTGTTTTTTCACTTACATCATAAGTAAGATAAATAATGCAATGATATTTTAAGCAGGTTCCGTCACAACAGAACAATGTGATCGACTGTGTGGATTGGGCAGCCACCCACCACTCGACAGAAACCCTGAAACCGGGGGGATGTGTTCAGTCAGTCTGTGAGCCTGTAACTGGTCAGTATGTGTGCGATATGTACCGGACGTACGTATGGGAATAAGGTCCTCCACATCTAAGAAATATGGGAACAAGGTCGCACCTTGAAAGATTATCACCGAAAGCTACATCCGTCTATGTGACTGCCATCTCTTGTAAAATTATGGTAATATTTTATTATTCCATTATTCTTTGTTAATTAATTACTATATATAGACATACAGACACACACATACACACACTATNNNNACTTTATACATGCCATAGTTATTTCTTAAAAGTTTGCCTAGGAAACAACGTCTACGGAATCAATGCTATATTTCCTGTGCTGAAGTAATCGGATGGAATAGCTGGTTTTCAAGAATTAACTTAATAAGGCGTATTAGGCGTCCTAAAATACGCAACTATTCCCAAAATTATCGAAAGTATTTCAGTTTCAATCCTCAAGTTTATTTGATTAACTATGGCGCCTGTATTAAACAAACTGACAACCTTGTTAATTAGAATTCTATTAAAGATTTTTAATTATATGATGAATGAAGTTACTCTGGTTCACTATGAATGTGGTTTTCGAAATCTTGAGATAATTTCAAATCTTCTGTTGTCTGTCATTAATAAATTTTTCCCATTAATGTCGTCATGAAAGGGTGTCTGAATTTGTAACACGCTTACGAAGTACTAAACAAAACAGAAAACAAACAGTCTACATTCAGCACGACTGAACTATTAATGATATGTAGAATGTTAGGTGAGACAGAACATAAGACACAGAGAAAGTAAGTAATTAAAGTTTGATCGAAATGACGATTGAATAACTGCCTTCTAGTCAAAACATCGTCTAATTTTTTGCGGGGCTTCTCTATTTCGTCTTAAGCTGTGTTCATACTATAATTACATAGGTGTAACTACACGCTGTTTAGAGTGAAATTAATGTAGTTCTCATTATCATCTATACAATTTTGCAGTGCAACTTGTGTACAATTACTTTAACTTACCCTGCCCGATATTTATAACCCTGCTGACTCCCGACCAGTCATTTGCGCTTTCTGTCTTCACTTTTATGTTTTATAATTGATGGAGGGCACGGCATCCACCGTCTGCTCATGCGCAATACCACAGTAACTCCACACTAATGAAAAATATCCGTGTTAACGTTGAGCTGGCAATGCAGACGCAATAGCAAGAAAGGGCACTCGACAGTAACAGAGGGATGGAGGGAGGAAGGGAGGGAAATATGTAAAGGACCTGCTGATCACTAGCTGAGCGCATAAGATATTTCACAGTGTCAGTCTACGTTGAGGTGACACAGCCTCGTTCTGCGGCACAGCAAGGGTCAAAATCTTAATTAATTAGGAAGCCGCCTGGGATCTCCAAGACGACAAAATAACCTCGATTAACTGATATAACAAAACCAGAAAGAAAATGAAAAACTGACAATGCAGCAGGTCAGTGCACGAGGCGGACATCAAACCGTTTGTGACACTAAAAGCACGAGAGATTGCCCAGGGTGTGATGTTCACGTGAGTAGCTCCAACCTGCGTGCCACATCCCACTGGCATAGCGGCTAGTTACGGTATCGTGTGTGTAGTACATAGGGACCAGATAGAGTCCCTTTTTGTAGGGGAGCGGAAGTTATTAGATAGGGGCTTCGGGACTTGAGCAGACCATTGAGCTTCCAGCGAAGAGGCGGAGTCTCAACTTACTAAAAGGCAATTGCCTGTTCGCGATTGCTAGAAAACATGATGATGATGTCTCTGAACGGTAAGCACGGGTTCACCATGTCCCACGCCAGCTTGCCCGAGCCCAAGTATTCCAGTTTGCACTCCTCATCATCTTCCTCTTTGACTTCGAGCGCGCCTTCGTCCTCGTGTTCGTCTTCTAGACACAGCAGTACTATCATCAGCAGCGGCGGCGGCGGCGGCGGCTCAGAGGCGATGCGTCGAGCCTGTCTCCCAAGCCCACCGGTACGTATTCTGCATAATCACCGCTTAAAGGCACATTCTGACAGCCTACTTTTCGCTTGATGTTTTTTTCATGCCTGCATTGCAAATCACCCAACACCTCCAAAATTTCCCCTTCAACTTATGTATTCAATCAGGTTTGCCTTTTGTATTAATTTTTATGACCTGGGATGTTGCATCTGTCCTGTTTCGCGTGTTCCTTTTTAAGATTTCTTTTTTTACATTCTGGAAATGTTTCTATCCGAAGAGTGTGAGCGGGAACTCCCTACTGGCTATAATGTGTGCATTTTATTTGCAATTGCAGACCAATATATTTGGGGGTCTGGATGAGAGTTTGTTGGCCCGCGCAGAAGCTCTCGCAGCGGTGGATATAGTCTCTCAGACCAAGAGCCACCATCACCCTCCCCATCACAGTCCTTTCAAACCGGACGCTACGTACCACACCATGAATTCTATAGCCTGTTCTTCGTCTTCCTCCTCTGCGTCCTCCGTGCCTATCTCTCATCCTTCTGCTCTTGCTGGTCACCACCACCATCACCATCATCACCACCATCACCAGCCTCATCAAGCTTTGGAAGGGGACCTCCTTGATCACATCACCCCGGGTCTGGCACTCGGGACCATAGCAGGACCGGATGGATCTGTGGTTTCGACACCGGCGCACCCCGCACACATGGCGGGCATGAATCATATGCACCAGGCTGCCCTTAACATGGCCCATGCACACGGCCTTTCCTCTCATATGGGCTGCATGAGCGACGTGGACGCCGATCCCAGGGACTTGGAAGCCTTCGCTGAAAGATTTAAGCAACGAAGGATCAAACTCGGAGTAACGCAGGCGGACGTAGGTTCAGCACTAGCTAACTTGAAAATCCCCGGAGTGGGATCCCTGAGCCAAAGCACCATCTGCAGATTCGAGTCCCTAACGCTGTCCCACAACAATATGATCGCTCTGAAGCCGATCCTACAAGCCTGGCTGGAAGAGGCGGAAAAATCTCACCGGGAGAAACTGAGCAAGCCGGAGCTCTTCAACGGCGCAGAGAAGAAGAGGAAACGCACCTCGATAGCAGCTCCGGAAAAAAGGTCCTTAGAGGCGTACTTCGCCATTCAGCCGCGTCCATCGTCCGAAAAAATTGCAGCGATTGCGGAGAAACTGGACCTTAAAAAGAACGTGGTGCGGGTTTGGTTTTGTAATCAACGCCAGAAACAAAAACGGATGAAGTACTCGGCATGCGTCTAGCTTTTCTGCTGGGGTGCAAAAGTTAAGACGTTTAAATGCCGTTTGGCACCGTTCAGAGCCGAAGAGGCGGTTTGAATTATGTTTCTTATTGCACAGATTTTCAGTCATCGAAGACTTTAGCACCGACTTACTGATTTTGTTATAAGTGACCGAAAACAACGTGTCGTCTCCGAGAAACGAAAGGATACGGCATCTTGACCTCGGATCGCTTGATCTAGCAAGTAAGAGCATTTGTTTTTACCCACACGTTACACCATCGTGTTAATTAAGCACAAATCTGTGTCTTGAAATATCCAGTGGACATCCTTCTGCTTGGCAATGGACTTATTTTAAATATTAAATGTATTTCAGTTAGTAAAACAAATCATAGCCTACTGTGATACGTTTACATTTTAGTTTTTTAATTTCTGAGTGACTACCAAATGTTATTACTGTTGATTATTTGTTGTGACATAGCCTATATCAGATGCGTTCACAGCTGTTTCTGAAGGCTATTATTGATCTTAGGTTAAACCTCACTGTAAATTATTAATTTAGTCTCCTATGTATTTGGTTTCACGCTCATTGTGAACACATTGAAATTAAAGTGTTACAACAGCACTGGAAAGGCCGTTCTTCATGGACAAATTTCTATAGCTGCGGCTACAACTGATCTTTCTTTGAAATAAAATCACGTACTGAATTTTTTTCGTTCAGCGTTAGAACTGCACAATATATTGACACTTTGAGAATTAAGAATAAAGCTTATACTTGCCAAATTGCAATTTATATTTACAGTATAGCCTAAATATATTTGAATCCGTATCTGTATTTCACCAATGCGATGTGAAGTCTCCCGTCTTATAAACGATTTATTCTGTGAGGTAATGTTTACCTCATTACATATTTATCAGGATGTTCCTTCCCTCCGTTTTGGCTGTACATAATCAAAATCTGAAAGTAAGGCAAACGTGCGACTTCCAAAAATAAAACGGCAATATCTTGGAAATGATAGCACTGGTATATTTAGGCACTGTTTATTTTGTTTTATTATTATTATTTTGTATAAAATGTCTAATAAGCCGTTGCTTGTTATGTCACTTTGTTTATATATGCTTATTTATTGAAGAGAGACGTTTGAGAAGTATACTTGTACAATGTAAATATGTAAGTTTCTGCACACAAACACACGTACACTACTGCAAACATACACATATATTCATATATATTTTAATTTCTTTGCTGTACTGTTTTAACATATGTTTTACTTTTTGTAACGTTGTTTTCTTTACCTGTCAGCTTATATTAATTTATGATATCCATGTATTTTAGCTTATTTTGTTATTGAATTGCTATATGTGTTTCATTAAAGTTTAAACTTCTATCGTTTCGTGGGATTTTTTACTTTTCAATGAGTTTGATCCAAATATCTAACTACAAATACGCGTTTTATGTGAATATTTCATCACTGAATATCCAAATTAAAATTTAAAAGTGAATATTCGACAATGTACTACATACTCCGGGTTTCAGCAAAAAAAAAAAAAAAAAAAAAAAAGCATTACTACATTTTAGTTAACAGGCCGTTTATGAGCAATGGAGATTTGGGTTTATTTGAGCGAAAATGTTTGGCACATTCATGGGCTGAGGGTAGCCAGGACCTCGGAGCAAATGCTAATATTCTATTAGTCTAATCAGCGAGTCTGTGGGGATTTGCACGACTCCCTGGAGCTCGCGCCGCCAGATGTCAGAAGGGTAGAAAAACACTGGGTCTGCCAAAGCGGCTATCTCTATTTAAACAGCCAGCCAAAACCTCTCATTCTAACAGATATGTGAACAAGTTGTGAAGCACACCTTGGGACTTAATATTACCGAAGAGCGCGGCTTTGGGAGACGACCTTAAAATTCAAAGAAGCGTAATGAGGCAGGGGCGATCGTAGGGAATGACTTCAGAACCACGGACAGCTACTTCTTATTGCGCCGACGCTTTAATGCGGCGAAAATATTTACGCGTAGATTTTATTTTATATTACAGTCAGATCACTTCATTTAAATGGCAAACAGCTTTCTGTGTAAGTTCCAGGTAAGTCAAAGGTAACTTTGAAGTAGTTTGAGTTGGATCTCTGGCTTCCAAAAGAGAAATGTATCGATTTTATCAAGTTGAATTAAAGGCGTGTTTATTTGATTCCAATGATTCCATCAACCAAATGAAACGACTAATCAAATTAAATGTCTATATATTTAAACCTATATATAATTATTTACAAAAAACGTAAGAATGGCGTTGTCATATTTTATGCTTGCACACGGTTCCTATAAAACGGGAGCGAAACGATTTAGTTTAATACCAGAATGGCATTATTTTCTTTACTTTATATAAACAATGACTGTGACATTCAGGTCCGTTTAACTTGTATTTCCGTCTAACACAAACCTCTGAAAACACAGTTCGCTGGGGATCATGGCGTCGTAAATCCAAATCGAAAAGGGCCTTATTTTATGTAAATGGTAGATAGTATGAAACACAAATTCAAACCAATGCTTTGTTTCTTGTTTTTATTTTAAAATATATTTACATAAGAGTTTATACAGCCTCGTTCTCGTTAATTATAACTATGGTTGTCGCCCCAAGCACTTTAAAATTAACTTCTAATATATTGTTAGAATTATGAAAGAGGGAGAATTATCAGATAGCACCGTTATCATGAAGAGAGCCAGATGTTTTTTCAATTAACAGTGTTCTCTCCACATCTCCTAAATGAACCATTCACTTATAAGATAATATGAACAAATTAATAAATTACACAGCGAATTATGAAAACTAGATAATTACACTGAGTAAGTAAGTAATCATTAGTTATCTCTGTTAATTGCAGTTGGTCATGTTGAGCCGATAAGTGAACTTGGACTCGGAATTTGGGATTAACTGTGAGCGGTGAGTTTCGAAATTTCCGATCTGTATTCAGTTTTAAAATACACTTATTGCGATATTAATTTATATTTGATATCTGGTAATATAGTAGGCTTACAATAATTTACTTATAGTCCATTTCGACTCTGATTTACAGCATCCCTTGTTTACATATATGCTGTATTGTAATGGGTCAAAAGGTTAAATTCCAAGCATCAAATATTACCAGCAGGAGAAATATCGCTACTTGCTTTAATTACTAGTGTTTTATATAGAGTAATGTGGGGGGAGGGGGGCAGTGATTAGCCTATCGCTCATTTTTCATATTTATAATTCATTCTGTATAAGAGTAATTCCAATGTTCATGGACACGCTCTTGTTTAAAATAATTGTCGGTGTTTTATTTTCTTATAATTTGCCGCTCTGTTTGATTTTTTTCCCTCTGATTTTTTTTCTTCTTTTCTCTGGGATGCTGATGAAAATTTAATGAAGCCAGTGGCTCCGCCGGGGGACTCGACTATAGAATATTTAACTGTACTTTACCACCGTGTGTCTGCCTTCAAAGACATGGGCGCTTTTAATCTCAAATTAGCAAAACCACAGGCCAAACATTCGGGACAGCGTGGCCTTTTATTTCCGAGCATTTTGGTCATATCTGCACTACCGCGCATTGTCCTAAATTGTATACTGAAGTGTAAGAAATTGTCGAACAATTACAATTTTTTTTTTAGAGAGTAATAGCATTTGGTTTATTATTTGTTATTGTTTGTACTTCAATTGGTGATATGTGTGTCAGATTTCATTTTGCAAAGATGTGTGTGGTAGTTCGGAGATGTACCGATGTAGCCTGTGATGGAAAAGTACGTTTAATTAAAATAATACAGGCTAGCCCGGCTCACTGCTTTCGGATCTGCTCAAAGTAACGCTTATCTAAAGACTATTTAAACATTTCCAATATCCAAAATCCTACTAAAAATAAACTTACAAAATAACAACATAAATGAAAAATATACATCCGATGCATTTTGGTCACGAATAAAGAAATTCTTACTTAATTTTGCGCTTTCATCCAAAGTAACAATCGAATTTAATAGTACTAGTAATTTTATTAAATATTCAATAAAAATGAAGTATCGGTTTTTCCCGCTTATTAACCGTAATATATATTTCCCATTATATTACAGTAAGTGAAAAGTAGTTACACAACACTGTTGAGTCAATCACTGTCTCTAGCATTTAATAACAAATATAGGACATCCTGGTCACTTCATAGAGTACATAAATGACACGAGTTTGGTGTTAAAATTAAATGAGAGTACAAGAGTCAATTTCCAACTGCCATCCTAAAATGCAGTAAGAGAGGCCTATAGATGTGGGTTTAGAGAGACGCTTCACCTATTAGATTTATTCGCTGTGCAGTCATGTGAGATTTTCGAGCCGAATATTTCGCTCACTTTGTCACCCCGGCGACCGGACTTCAGGGATGTCAGTGACGTCATCACAGTGACCCGAGAGAAATGGTGACCGCGCGAGACTCACCCAAAAACCCGACTTCAACTTGCGCGTTTCACACGTCATCGTCTATGCTCGACATAGGCGATGGATTGGCGGCTGCCGTAATACACACTCTGACTTTTTAAACAAACCAGCAAAGGCGACATTACAATCTAATTAAAATATTAATTTAAGGCAAAAGGATTGGGTGGCGTGGATGGGATTGCATGGGTTGAAAAAACTTTAATAATCATAAAATCCTGGATATACCTTATTACATTCCGTCTAATCATAAATCCACAAGGATTTTTTTTTATATGGCTAGTATATAGGCCTAACTTGAACGGCGTAAGAAAACTTAAGCATTGATACAAACCACTTTGTAAACTCGAAAAAATATTTTAATTTGCCAGATTTTGCCTACAAAGTCGCATGTTCATGACAGCGATTATAGTGTGTATCTAGCAGCATCATTAAGACAATAATGCTGCTACAAATTGCTTGCAAAGAGCAAAAATTAATACTTAATAATGGGATAGTACCCGGCTTATACACACCTATATGCAAAACACTTCCTCAGAAATGTATTCCCTTTTGTTATAAGGAAAACACATACCGCTGGGTTAAAAATCATTATGATGGCACGAGAGCAGGCCGGTGTGTAGTAGGGCAAGACCAGAATAATAAAGTTCTGCTGAATTAGTCCGAGAAATAAGGGGACCACCCAGATCCAGAGTGCAAATTATGTCAAGTTGCCCGCATATATACGCTTCATTTCGTGAAAACTGTAGGTTTCTGGGTATATCTAAGACCATTCATGACTTAGTGGCGTTTTTCTGCGACCAGTTTCACCTAGAGGAGTACCATTGTGACAGGACAGCTTCGCTTTATACCGCACAGAATCATTTACATAAAGTCCTTAAGGCAAATAACTGTTGGGGGGCTCTAATTTATATCTGATCGAAATTAGCCGTCATTATGCGCTCCATTAGCAGCGTCTTTAATGTGCTTCTAAGCGCCATTTGTCAAGCAGCTTGTTAATATCCTTCTAGTCTTTAAAGTTGAGAGCTCATTAAAGCCGATGTCCTGTTATCGGTGCCATTTTGCAGAGGGATATTGCAGCAGATCATCTATTTAAAATCCCCTTTCGCGCACGTTTAAAATCAACGTGCCTTCAAAGTAAAACACACAGTAAGACAGTGCGAGGTATACACATCTGAACGGGACGATTCGGCTTTCGTGCATCGCTTGTGGTCTCAATATGGCCTTATGGATCTACTGCTGTTCAGAATGCAGGAGAAATTAAGAAACTCATAGCGTTTTCTCTCTGCCCTTAGCATTTTCCGTGTCATTTATTATACAAATAAACAATTGCTCAATCCTTTTATTGCAAATTAGTGTACAGATGTGCAGAAAACGGGAAAAACTGAGAATTACGTTTCATTACTTTCGTGGTAAGCTTTAATGTCTATGTGCAGGACACTAAAAAGACGTATAAATGTTGTGATGAATGTTTTAGCGCCAACTTGTAACAAATGCGTTGCCAAAACGAAAGAGATGAAAGACATCGCTTTACTTTGTGAAAGGTCGCTCGTTTTCTGATCACGAACCTCAAGCCATAATCACGGGCAAATATTTAGCAGCAGGCGGGATCTTCGCACGTCGTACTGGTTAAAACCTCCGGGCGAAAGCAATGAGGAGAGTAATTAGGATGCTAAAGATAGGTGTAAATAAAAGTAGCCGAACAGCCGTGACAGATGAGGCAGCCGGGTCAGGCTCCCATCAAGGAGCGCAGTTGGCAGCGAATGACACAGTTGCGCGCGCCAGGGGCCGCAGGCGATGCCGCGCGAGACCACAGGAGCTAGGCGCTCCGTAACAATGCATAGCAAGTACTCGGGCAGCGAATCACGATCGCAGGCAACAGACGCAGAATAACAGCATTAATGTGGGAAATTAAATGCACCGTTTGAATTTAAAACAAAAAGATATATTAAAATGTTCACACGGGCTATGCACGACTTTTAATTTTGTTGTATTTTAACTATAATAAGATAATTATAAAATTAAAACCAGAATTTTCCTCAAACAAAACGCATTCCACCCTGCAGGTTTTGTGGGTTCATTTACGTAACATGAGCACAAATAGGCACATTCTGCTAAACCATCAGAACTCACCAACTATGATGTAAATGCAGAGTGTAACTGCATTCCTTATCCATCCATCCATCATGGAGCCCTGGGGGCTTAGGAGCCACAGGACACAATGCAGGGGGCACCCGGGGTGCATTCTGTGAGAGCTGACCTGTGAGAGCAGATCTATGACAGCTGATCTGTGAGAGCTGATCTGTGAGAAAATCATCCATCCATTTTTTAAACTTACTTGTCCTATGCAGAGTTATGGGGGTCCACAGCTTATGGGTGCAAGGCAGGGAATAACCCAGGATGGCATTCACAAATATACAATGCTTAGCAATTTGCTAACTCCAGTTAACCTCAGCATAATTTTGGACTGAGGAGTTAAATGGAAGAAACACTTTGAAAACATACAAACGGCTCGCACTCAAAGCACCCCCGGGAGGCGCGAGATGGTATCGCTAACCACTGTGCCGCACAAAACCCCATGGGAAAGAAACTTCAAAATGCATTAAAATGTAGCATTAACTGAATTTTAAGACAGCATTTTTATTTTATTAATATAAAATGATGTAGTATTATCAATAATGATAAACATATCAAAACAATTAACTTATGGTGGGGTATTTAACTATGAATAAAATAACAGTGATTAACATATTTTTATAAAGTTAACAAAAGAAAGGGAAAATAAAACAGTTTAATTAATTATCAGCTACCTTGGATAAAACAAACCTACCCTAAATTAGCAGGGAAGACAGAATTCCAGAAATTTAAGGTATAAACCAACCTAAGCGTATGTATTACGGCTTTTCTTACCTTAGGAAACCAGCTAAGATTTTTGGGCAATTCTCAGAAGTGCAGG
Source organism: Mormyrus proboscirostris (assembly GCA_026779585.1). Taxonomy (NCBI): domain Eukaryota; kingdom Metazoa; phylum Chordata; class Actinopteri; order Osteoglossiformes; family Mormyridae; genus Mormyrus; species Mormyrus proboscirostris. Next base: position 5,256,623 of record JAODKF010000018.1, read on the forward strand.
AGGGAAGCCTTTGAAGTGGCACCCTGAGGCTGCAGTGATTCGGGACGCCTGATAAAAAAACAACGGGGCTCAGAGCTGGAGCCTGTGCCAGAAACGGCTGGGCTTGGGGGTGGGTGG
>JAODKF010000018.1:5259616-5270505 GCA_026779585.1 Mormyrus proboscirostris
GATCGGGAGTGCTAGCGACCGCTGGGCCTGCTGTAAATTACTCAGCGGTTCAATTTTCCTGCCCAGTGTCCACAGAGCAACATTTCACAGACAACGCATGATTCGACGCTCAGACCCAAGAACTAAAAAATACCAGAATAAAAGCGGCCATCTCCTGACATATTCAGGTAACATCAATAATATTCTCTGGTTTGATGAATTAATGGTTAGCCTGGTAAGAAAGACGTATTTAAATTAAGCAGATGAAGACGTTAAATGCAACCATTATTAATGCATCAGAGAGAGATCTCACATACAGAGCGAGCGTCTCGTCTTTGACAAAATCCAGCTGTAGCGGAGAAGCTCTGAAAGGCCTTCATCCAGACCTGAGTCCCAGAGAAAACCACCCCAGAAGACAGCTGACGAAGAAGAGTCACAGCGCAGCGCTGCCTGTACAAACAGGATAGCGATATCCCTGGGCTGCCTTTCGGAAGCCTTTGTTGTCTTTGAGAACTGACACAAAATCTGTAGAGATCTGTTTCCAAAGATCTTCCCCTCTAACTTTACAACATGCATCCCCTTTTTAGTGTTTTTTAATGATGGTGTGGGTCAGCCCATGAAACATACCACCCCTGTCACTTCAGAGCACGTCAAAAGCACTCACTGCACGCCTTTTACTGATTGCGGACTGTGAACTGCGTACCAGCCTAAATATGACCCTATTCTGCGTGTGCACAATATAGTAGGAATGGACTCAAATACAGCTTTAGGCAGTGGTGACCTGGACAGTGACAGGCCACACCACTAGAATCAGTTTGGCTTTGAAGTACATTTATCAGCAATACTTGAAGTGGGGAAAAACAGGTGCCAGTACTCCCCTTGGTATTCAGTGCTGGGTGCCGATACTCCCCTTGTTATTCAGTACCAGGTGCCAGTACTCGCCTTGATTAGCACAAGGTGCCAGTACTCCCATTGTTCTTCAGTACCAGTTGCTGGTACTTCCCTTGGTATTCAGTTTTTAATTTTTTTAATTTATCCATTATTTTACCAAGAAGCTTCCATTGAGATACCATATTCCTCCTTCCAGGAAGTCCTGGCCAGTAGCAGGTGCCAGTACTCCCCTTATTATTCAGTACCAGGTGCGAGAACATCCCTTGTTAATCAGTACTAAATGCCAGTACTCCCCTTGTTATTCAGTACCACATGCCAATACTCCCCTTATTATTCAGTACCAGGTGCCGGTACATCCCTTGTTAATCAGTATCAGATGACAGTAATGATTAACAAGGAATGTACTAAGTGCCAGTACTCTCCTTATTATTCAGTACCAGGCACTGATACTCCCCTTGTTATTCAGTATCAGCAGATATTGAGAGGTGCCAGTACTTTGGTGAAAGGAACACCAAAGAGGTGCTGGTACTGCATATCGGTACGTACCACCCAGAGGTCGACCGATATATCGGCCAGCCGATATTTGGCATTTTTAATGTATCAACATCAGCCGATATCCTTGTGTAGTACGCCGATTTACAGACAGGCACGTCTTCGGGCAGCCCAGTGTTATTGTTGCTGTGGAACAAGTGACCCAGGCTACCTTGTGCAGGACCCCAGCCAGAAGTTTTGGAAGAGTTCTGGGAGAAATGGTAAGGTTTCAATTCTGATCTTTCAAAGTTCCATTTATTTAACTGGTTTGCTATGAAATGTTGCTTTAAAAGAAAACACGAGCCCTTTTGAAAGAGAACGCGAATTACGCTGCCGGGAACTGGCGTAATGATAATAAGCCTTCAACCAACTGTAGCTTACAGGTAACGTTAAGGATAATTGATTCTGACAGTTAGTTTTGTGCGCTTGTTGGTGGGCTCACAGACGTTTTTTTAATTGTTAAAAATCATTTTAATTGTTAAAAATTTAATTATTACCGAGTCAGTCCGATGTTATCAGTTCTTGTATCGGAGAGTTTCACTCTGTGTGTGTGGGGCGGAGCAGGCAGCTCTCTCAAACACTGCAGCATAGGTGAGAGTTGCGTTACAGACAGCGCCGTCCTCGGAGACACAGAGCTGCTAAAAACAATGCATGGCGCAGAAAACTGTTTGTTCAAAAGCGTGGTTACCATTCACCTGAGCTGATGCTGACAATGGTCCTTCTGTGCAACTTGTTTGCATTTGAGTGCGGAGATTCGAACAACTTGTCAGACGTCTAGATAAAACGTGCACGACTTTGCGCGGTTAGTTTCCTCATTAAACATGTCTATCCCTTATACGGGCTCATACGTCGGCAGCGTCACAATCACTAGGGGCTTACGTTGTCCTTGCATACAAGGCTGTGTAATACAACAAAGTTTTTTAATTTTATTTACTGCGATCGCTAGATTCTGATTAAGCTATTTGTATGCTAACAACATAAACAGCATGTTAGTGAAAGCTTTTGGGCCTTGTGCACTACTCGTCATACCATGATGCACTTCCTTGCATTTTTTTCTTCTGTTTTAGTAATTGCTGTCTGATAGCTGAACAAAAATCTAATCCTGCATGGCAGCATTTCACCAAGTCAACACTATTTTGTAAGAGAGATTCTGATGCTGCTATTTTTATTGTTTATAACTTTATTGTTCACAAGTTGTATTGTGTTTTTAAGTTTATATTTAAATTTACACAAGTGAGTATTCAGTAAATGCAAAGTTGAGAAATTTTGTGTATCATTTGTTATTATTAGTGTGATATCTTGCAAATAGTGGGGAAAACGTCTAATTATTGGGCAGAAAAAAATGGCAGCATATATCGGCCATCGGCTGACCCTGACTCCTAAATATCGGCATTGGCTATTGTAAAACCCGTATTGCCTGACGTCTAGTATAAGCCCACATCAAACACTGCTTATCTGTGTGCAGAGCCGTTCAGTACCGTACACCACACATCAGCTACCCTACTCTACTGATCTACTGACTACTGAATGACTGTTTGAATTATAATGCCAAAAAGAACACATTTTTATTGAAGGGTTTCCTTCTGATAAAAAGAATATTAATACATCAGACGAGCAAGGAAAACGACAAATTGGAGCATCCACCTGTACTGTTCCTTTCGCTGCTTTTCAAATAAACTAAGGAGAAGAAAAACAGCTCCCTCAATTACGCGAAGACGCCCACGGCGACGCATTTGTCTTTTGAAACTTTTTCAAAACTGAACAGGCAGAACGCCAGCACCGGTTTCCCTTACACAAGACGAGCGACGGCTTTATCATGCCGCCAAGATGTTCCGATACCTGTGGAGAAATAAGAATGTTCAGGGAGGTCCACATTACTGTGCCGGGGCAGCCACGTGGGCATGTACGTAGACGGCCGCGGGGTCCGACCCGGGAGACGCATTTAGACGGGTAGGAATCACGGCTCCCTGAAAGAACGAGCACAGTGACGGAAACAATGGGGCCTCCGTCCTTGAGAGACGCCCCTCTGATGTCTCCATCACTGTGCTAAAAAGGCTCCGGGGATTCTGGGAATGAGCTGAAGCAATAAGTCCACTCTGAAAAATGAGCGCTGTAATTTTTTATCATGAAAACGAAGCATTACCTTGGACTTTATGCGAGATGGTTTGAAGCCTAGTTTTTTTAATGATGGCCCTCATTTGTTAGTGCCCCTTAAATTATTAATTTCTTTTATATTCCAGTAGTTATTACATGTCATAACTGTGTATCTATGGGGTGAAATTTAATGGCGTCGGCTGGACCTTAAGAAAAAGGCTGTAAATGTTAAACACTATTAAAAATGCATAATCAGCCAAATATTTTCCTTGGCGCACTTTGAGAGCATCGTTACCGACGGGCGTGATATAGTGACAGTCACGCTGTGATATTCACACGACGTACAACCCAGCTCTGGGTTAAACCATAGCTTTGGTTTGACCTAAAAGCTGTTGATGCAAATATGACAGGATTAAGAAGATGGGATTTGGGATTCAGAGAGATGTGCTTGGTTTGATATTTTTCTCTGCCTTTAATCACTTTCTTACTCATTGAGCTGTGTCATCAAATTGAAGTTTATTTCTCACATACACAGTTGGTTAAATTCAGTACAAAGCACAGTGAAATGCTATAAACACGTAAACGTATGCTTTGTATCGCTTTAAACTTGGAGCGAGACTACACAAGCTTAATCGAGTTCACCAAGGCGTACTTCCTGAACAAACCCCACTGAACACTGTCAGTGTCAAATCAGCCACGGCATCCCAGCTCACACATCCCTGCACAGGCCAAGGTCATGAAGGCGGGGCATTCTGACCCAAATGACCAATCCCGCACAGCCACGGCACCCCAGCTCACACATCCCTACACAGACCAAGGTCACGAAGGCGGGGCATTCTGACCCAAATGACCAATCCCGCACAGCCATGGCACCCCAGCTCACACATCCCTACACAGACCAAGGAGAGATTACTGCTGTTGCATGTGTATGTCACACAGTAAACATAAAATGCACACAAATGAAACCACATAGCACAGAGATTAAACCCGACAAAAGGACAGCACTCCATATATTACACTGCTGAGACCCCCATGCGAACAATGCAGAACTCACAACCCAGTTTTAACGTTGTCTTAACTACAAGTACGTTTTGGTATCTCATAGACATTTCTCTCACTCATCATCTGATATGTTGCACCAGGCACTCTGGAAGTCGCTTTTATGAATTCACACCCCATTTTACTCATTGATGTGTTCGATTAGTTCCATCCTACTCAAGTCAAAGTAGATCATCCAGGAGCCTCAGCAGAAACACGTCACGATCGGGCAGTGGGAGGGGTTTGTAGCTAAGTGCTAATTAGCACACAGAACCCACCTCGGTCCGGAGCTGGCCAGTCACCTGGCGGCTGTGAAGAAGTGAACAGAGAGCAGCCTTTTAAAAGGAAGAAGAAAGGAAGGAAGCAGGAAGGCAAGGTCCCAGCTGGCGGGGCCCCGTCCCGCTGCATCTAGGAGCAGCTGTCAGGACGTTTTATCTCGCCCTTTTTATCATGGCGCCCGGGCCGGCCGCGGAGTCCCGAAGATCCGCCAACTAGCAGTCATTTGCCGGCACGGCACCGAGGTCCCGGACGGCTCTCTGCAGACATTCTCTGACGGACGGCACGGCCTCGCTCAGACCTGCCGCCCCGAATAAGCCTTCATGGTGACACAGGCTGGGACCCGAGTCCACCCAGCCGCCTCCCGCGCGGTTACCTAGGGAACACGGCTCCAAGCTCAGGACGAACTCGCGGTGCCCTGTAAAGCTCATTGCCATGAGTGGCAGAAAATTGGGACGGAATCGTATACCAGAGTCGTACTGTCTGACTATGCAGTGTCACATCTGTGTGTGGCAGAATATGATCTTTTAAGTCACCATTTCCTCCAGAAGCTGCAGGCATTTGGTCAGTGCAGCACTTGGGTTGGAGAGGTCAAAACCAGCTGTTAACCAGCCATTAAATAAGTTAATTCTGCAGCTGGTGACACATCAGGCTCCGCCCAAGACTTGCCCTTTGATCCAATACATCATCACCCAAATCTACAGGGTCGGCTACTGGGTCAGTCTACAGGTTTGATAAAAACTACCCAAACACAGGTGGTTTGTGGAATTGTTCAGAATTAACTTCACAGCAAATTCACTGTAATAAACAGGTAAATATTTAAAAATATTTAAGACATCTCTAGTTAAGAAGTCTAGGCAGTGAGATGACACTGTCACCGGGAAGCCCCCCCACCGTGTCACCAAACAGGTCCCTCCGGCTGTCCTTCCACGCCAGCAGCCTGGGCACGTCGGCGAGCGGGAACACCCCTCCGCGGCCGCTGCAGGCTGCTGTCATGTGGAGGGCGCGGGCGATGCCGAGGTGCACCCGGGCTCTGCGGAGCAGCTCCAGCCGGCCGAGCTTCTCGGCCATCTCCGAAGCCCTCTGGAACATCTCGCAGGCCCTGTCATGCACACCCTGAAGGAGAGCGATGTGCGGAATCCAACTTCACTCCCGCTCTTCAGGAGCTTCGACAGAGTGAGCAGATACGCAGTGACACACGTTCTGTACATCTTGGGAATTTCACATGGAATCCTAAACTTCTGGCTGTTCAGTGAGTAAACACCGGAGAATTATTGGTATTGTATTTCTGAGGTCCTGGTCTTTTGTTCCACACAATGCTTTACACGATAATGAAAGATGAAGGAACACCCATCACAGACATGGCCATACATCGCTACTCTTAAGAAGAATTTAAACATCACAGTCACTTTAAACTATTTCCTGAGGTAATAAGAGTGTTCTGATTGTGATTACACCAGAAACACACACATCATCGTTTATGGACGTTTATGGAAGCCAGAGATGGGCCTTAAAGGTGAGGGCACGTTTACGAATGGCAGATATCAGTACATATTCTACCCATATTTATTGAGTGCACATACTTTTGAGATGAAGATGGTTCCAAGGTACAAGTAGACGACCTCCAAGCTGCCATGTTGGCTGTTTCCTGCAGACACCTCCACAAATCCCAGAAGGTACTGAATGGCCTCATCATGTTTTCCTTCACTGTGTCAATGAAATCATCTCATGACAGGAAACAAAAATTTGCTAACAGACCATTATGGCTGAATGAACTGAACAACCAAACTCCTTCTAGTGTTATAAACAAGATTCACTCCAAAATTTTAGCAGGTCCTGCAGCTTTTCATGCTGCATTTTTGAATGGCTCATCGTCCCAGTTTGGACGCCGGAAGCTTCCGGAACCCCGCAGGTCGCAGAGCGATTGCCAGGCACACACCTCTGCAGTGACTCCGCTACAGCCGTATACGCATCGCCAAGACGGTCGAAATCTCCCAGAGCCGTGCAGATCTCCACGTGGACCTTCAGATACTGCCACAAAGGAGAGAGCGTCAACACAGCCAGGCTGGGGCCACAAAAGAGAGAGTGTCAATACAGGCAGGCTGTGGCCACAAAGGAGAGAGCGTCAACACAGCCAGGCTGGGGCCACAAAAGAGAGAGCGTCAACACAGGCAGGCTGGGGCTACAAAAGAGAGAGTGTCAACACAGGCAGGCTGAGTCCACAAAGGAGAGAGCGCCAACACAGGCAGGCTGGGCCTCGCTTAGGTTATGGTGTGATCCTGAAACACAGAGACGCCTCCCTGGGCCACACAGGGCACAAATCCACCATAATCAAAATAAATTACTAACCTGAAGTGTGCGGAAGACACAGGCAGAAGAATTGCAACACTAGCACAGTTTAGTCCACTATTTGCAGTATTATATAAATGTGAAAATCAGAATGTGTTTTTGCCTGGCTGAGTGAAACGGCAAAAATGAGGAAAAGCTGAGAAGTGACTGTGAGGTCTTGTCTGCTTAATAATGCAGCAGGCTGGGGGGGGGAGGGGGGGACTAAGGCTGGGAGGGAAAATGATGGGTGAGACCATATGTGGTCGGGGGGACTCAGCACAGACCCCTGTCACTTCTAGGGACAGAGCAGTCACAGAGAACCAGTCAGCGACGTACTACATCAGCAAACATGAGAGCAGAGACGGCACAGCCGTGTGTGGGCCAGTGCCTGTGAAGGTGTGGCCCCTATCAGACGCGTGCAAACAGGAGGCCTCTTCCCAGGTGAGGCTGTCAGGGCTGTGGGCAGGGCGGCACGGGTGTGTTTAACGCAGACGAGACGTCAGGCAGGCGCTCCGTGTCACTGTGACGAGATGCACGGCGGGCGTGTCTGCCCGAAATCCGACATGGAGAACCAGCAATCAGCCAGACCACAGGCTCCCCTGCAGCTTCTGGCAAGCAGTAGTGATTACCGTAAAATACCTTGATGTGAGTACTTAAATACTATTGGTTCGTGGCATACACGCGACAAATATTATTTTCAGTTAGAATCGCAGCGCACTGAGCAGCCAAGTACTGGATAGGCAGTTGGAAAGATGATGGATGGATGGATGGATGGATGGAAGGAAAATTGTCCATAGGTGTGAATGCTGCGTTTGCCCTGTGATGGGTTGATGCTTTGTGACCCTGCATAGGACAAGCAGGTACAAAAAAATGAAGGGATGGATGGATGGATGATAATGAGTAAAATAAGAGGATCTGCATAGAAAATGGCTGTAGGGATGGTGGAGCAGGTCTGGTTGACAGGACGGGCTGGTGTAATCCCTTCTGGATCCCCAGTAGAGCTCTGGCCTGACAATAAACAACACTCTATTCATTCCCATTTAATCCCAGCCAGGAGGAGAGAGTCACCGCTCCGACCTGCAGATGGTCACATCACATCATTTATCCATAATTGATGAAACAGGGAGGTCAGATGTAATGGCCGCCATTGCTCCGAGAATGGGACTGCCGCTTACTGACAAAGCAAGAGAAGGGGTGCCATCCGGCACCGTGGGGGGGCTCGCACCAGGAGAGGCGGCGCTCCCGGAGGGAGACGCCCCCAGGGGCAACGGGCAGCGGCGGTGGCAGCATGAGAACAGAGCCTGCGAGTGAGCGAGCAGAGGAGGAGAGAGCAAGATGGAGGGATGAGCTCTCAGTGGAGGTGAGAGCGATCGCAGCCCAACTGCCCGCCTCGCTTTCATCTCGGAGCCGGTGTCGGCTGTAATATGGCCGCTTGTCAGGACACTGAATCCCTGCAGGACGGCGGGCCCAGCCCGCGGGCGTGAGCCGGGCTGCGGGCGCGGAACCGAGCTGCATGGCTAAATTCCTGGCTGGACTTTTATTTTCAGGCATCAAAGCCCTGCTTTCATTCGCTTCTCTATTTTGCATAAGTGAACATGGAGGGTCAACGAAAGCAAACATGGCAGCTCCACTGACATCCAGGCACTTTTGTGTTATTGATCGGCCGGTTTTACGGCGCAAATGCCAAGCAGGGCGTCGAACGGCATCACTGTCCGTCTCACCTGATGTCTGTATAAGGTAATCACTTGGACCATCGTGTCGCAAGCAGCAGCCTCCCATTCAGCCCGCCATCTGTTACTCCTGTCAGCTTAGTGCCGCCGCAGAGCCAGACTGCAGCCTCTCACGCACTTTTAGGCAGGAAGAGTTTAAAAATGAATAAACGCGCAGTGAATTTATTTGGCTATGGGGAACGTATTTCTTATTTAAACAGCGATTTTCAAATCCCATTCAGAAGTGTGAGAGTACAGGAATTCAGCAGATCGGATCTGAGTTTGGGGCAGAGACCCCAGCCTGGTTAGCAACGGTCACCGGGGCCACGGGTGCCAGTTGGGGCTCCGCTGTGTGGTGAGACCCCAGAACTGGGGGACATCTTGAAAGAATCTTGAATAAAGAAAGGATTCCAAATTATATGTTGAATGTTAATAAATGATAAATGTTATTATTTTTATATAAGCCCGACATCTTTGATAAACGAAGCTGTAGCTGAGATATCTTTCAAACCAGACACAATGAAGCAAAACAGCCATAGACTGGCAGAAACCAGCCAGCCTGCCCTGTGATTGGTCCATTTCTGCCCATGAGGGCAGCTCAGCATTCAGGTTTAGAGAGGGGACACAGCTGTCGGCCACAGCAGAGAAAGCGGCCTTTTGCGCCGTTTTGCGTGATGCTAACAAGCTGAAACGGACATATCAGCAGTGAAGGCTGGCTGAGTTAGCGCCATGGCTAGCGTGCAATGACCCTGGAGCACGGGGACACTCACTCTCCTGGCCGCCTGGTGGTCCTGCACGAGTCGGTACGCTGACCCGAGTCGATACGCTGCTTCTGCTTCGATCTCTTTATCTTCAGCTGGAAACAAATAACCAAATCAAACAAGGCTGAAGATTAAAGACAATGACTGAACGGAACGCCTAGGCTGTGCCTAGGCTGAGTGCTTATAGTGCGGCGTGATTATTGCGCCATCAGAAGGAGATTTACCCAGAAGCCACTGGGCCCACAGCCTCAGGGATCCTCCGTTCGATAGGCTGGCCCCGTCCTCGGCTTTACTGCCCTGTGTTTTATGGCACATCGCAGCCACTGTGACATCGAGCCACTCTTAAATAACTCGCCTCGGGCTGCACTAACACCTTAAATCAGTCTCTGTGTATAACGGTAGCAACCTGAGGAGAGAGACGCTCTTCACGAGGCAATCAGGGCCGCATGCAGGGAAGCCAGGCCGCCTGCCGCAGATAATTAATAATTAGCACTGCTGGTTTTTCACCAGTTACATAAACGGCAGCAAGCAGCAGACCAGTGAAAAATTTGTGCCTCATTCCAGGTGACTACTGTCGTAAGACCGAGACTGAAATGAAGCCGTTTGAGGTTTTCTGTGTCCCATCCTGCTGTGTTTAAGCCAAAATGCTCCCCTGAATTTGTTCATCTGGTCAAACCTGTCGCTGTTCCTGTCCCTACCTGCTGTCCCTGAATCACACCAACTCTCCTGGCCTGGTCGACGTCACAGTCGTATATATTGTGATTTTGGGAAAATGGCTCTAGAAATAAATGGGACCAGTAAATGGGCTGTACTGAACTACACTGTAAATGGGCTGTACTGAACTATACTGTAAATGGGCTGGACTGAATGCCAGCACATGCAGAACTCGGGGGGGGGCGGATTAATCTTCTAAGCTTTGGTTTGTGTTCCATGGTTGACATAACAAATAAAAGCACCAGCTTTCAGCACAGGGAATCTCCTCTGAGGATCCTCTGAACTTCAGAAGCCTCCTGCATGGTTTACTTCACTAGGAGCCTAATAACACTTAATTTCTTCATGTTCTTTGCGTTTGTTTTCCCAAAACAAGGAAAACAACGCAGAGGCATTGACGCGAGGACAACAGAAGCGGGAGGAGAAGCACCTCCTGCAGAATATCAGAAGGTTCTAGATTAAACTGGAAACAGAACCCTGACTTGAATAAACAAAACGTGATGAAGATCATTGATGTAAAAGTTTGAGAACCACTGGTAGATGTGGGGTAGATGACTGCTCCCACACGCCC